>RRZL01000039.1:350370-363695 GCA_006782975.1 Chlorella sp. Dachan
GCGCTGGCGGCGCACCTGGCGGCGCAGCGCTCCTACTTCCCGCTCTTCCCGCCGCCGTCAGATGTGCCGCTGGACTGCAGCCGCGCTGGCGCAGCGCTGGCCATGCCCACCACCCCAGACCTGCTGGTCCTGCCCTCCGACCTGGCGCCCTTTGCCAAGCTGTGCCCCGTGCACGAGCTGGGCGGCGGCGGCGGCGCAGCCGGCGGCGATGCAGCGGCGGCGGCAGGCGGCAGCACGGTGTGCATCAACCCGGGGCGGCTGACCAAGGGCGCGTCAGGCAAGTTTGTGGTGGGGCACAACGGAGTGCGGAGTGCTGCTGTTGGTGCTGAGGTTGGCCAGTGTGTTGTGCTTGCTGATGTGACCTGGCGAGTGGTCGGCCAGCAGGAGTGTCTTGTCCCCTGGCGCCACTCACAGCTGCAACCTTGCTGGCTTGCGCCTCACCCCCTCGCTCTACGCCCTGCCCTCCTCACCACAGGCGGCACCTTTGCCCACCTCCACATCCTGCCGCTGAAGGAGGCAGTGGATGTTGCGGCTGGTGCGCCGCCCGCCACCAACGCACCGGTGCTGCACCGCCTGGACCAGCGCTGCCGGGTGGAGATCAAGCGCATCTGAGTGGCAGGCCAGGCCGAGTTTGCCTTGTGGACCAGCCAGGCGCAGCCAGTCCCTACTTCGCTTTACCCTTGCGGCTGCCTCGCCCGGGCACTGCAGGGCTCGCTGAGTGGCCATGAGTGCGGCGGTTGTTGCAAGTGCAATTCTGTGGCCCGCTTGCAACACAAAATGACAAAGGTTGCAGGGGGCGATAAATGGCCAGAGGGGAGTTGAGGGCATATTAGCATGCTTGCAGCAGGAGCAAGACAAGAGAGGAGGAACATAGGAACATGCGCTAGCATAAAGCTCAGGAGGGGTTGAGGGTCAAGTGCTCTGCAAATGACATAATATACAGGCGGGTGTCAGGCTGGGCGGTTTGTGGTCGCTGCACGGCTGCTCATTTGCTGCCCGAGGCAAAGCCGTCTGCTGTTGCCACCTCAAAGCCGCCTGATGGCAGCGAGCTGCGCGTCAGCTCAGCCACTACTGCCGAAGCGGAAGCGGTGCTGTGCATCCGCGCATCCTTGGAGGCGGGCGGCAGCAGGCGGCTGACACGGACCAGCAGCGTGCGTCGCTCATCCGTGCTGGGCGCCGCCACCCACTCCATGCGGCCGCAGGCCAGCAGCTCGACACGGGGGCCAGGCAGGCGGCGGGCCACTGCTGCACGCGCCGCCTCCTGCTCCACCGTGGCAAATGCCTGCTGCTCCGTGGTGCCATTGCGGCCGCGCACCAGCAGCTTCTGGCGCTGCGACCGAGGCTCGGTGAGGCGCACCAGCACAAAGGCAAAGGCGGACCAGCTGTCGATGTGGACCGCGGGGAGATGGTGCGCCACCCACTCGGGGCCGCCCGCAGCCGCCTCCCACCTGTGTGCAGAACAGGGTTGCCAACGTGCAGCAGGTTGCCGCGCAGTGCCACGCACGCACGGCAGCACACAGCAAGGCGTCCAGGTGCTGCGCAGGCATGGCAGGGCAGCGGCAGGAAACTATCGGACCCACCAGCAAAGGCATGCCACACTGCCCCACACCACCAGCTCAGCCCTCACCGCTCGGTGACCTGCCGCTCAATCTCCTGCTGCTGCCGGCGCAGGTGCTGCGCCTTGCGGGCCACCGACACCAGCTGGCTGGTGGCGGCCGCGGCGTCATCGCGCAGCGGGCTCTGCAGCAGCGCATGGTGATGCTGGGCGAGCAGCGTTGGACATGGCATGCTGCAACCCTTGTGGCCTGATGAGCTGCAGCGCATGTGCCGCACGCACAGGCAGTTGTACCTGCACCACCCCTCCCACCACTTAATCAGGCACCCCCACCCCCACCTCCTTGACGCTGCCGTCCATGTCCAGCAGCATGCACTGCGACAGGCTCTGGTCCAGGGGGCTGATGAGGGTCAGGCTCTGCTCCAGCCCCATGCTGCCGTCCGCCATGCTGCTGGTGTGCAGGCTGAGGGTGCGCCCAATCCTGCAGCAGGGGCAATGGACTGGAGGTCATACAAGCAGCGGGACCACCAGGCAAGGCAGGCGGCACCAGGCCGCTAGTGATGCCGCAAAGCCACAACCGCTGGCCCAATGTTCAGCCACCATTCTCAGTGACACACAGCAGCGTGCTCACTGCATGTTGAGGCCATCTGTGGCGTCCATGAGCCGCAGCGCCGCAGCCCACTCCTCCTCGTCGTCGCCGCCGCCACCCTCGGGCGCCGCCTCAAACTGCTTCATCTGCTCCGCCTGCCACTTGCGCGTGAAGCGCCAGCGCCAGGCGGCGTTCAGCTCCGCATCCAGCGTGGGCTCCGGGATGGCGGAGGGTGCGGCGGGCGCAGGCCGCTGGGGCGCAGCCGCCGCTAGCACCACGGGGGTGTGGCCGTGCTGCCGCAGTGACGCCTCGTGCTTCCCTGCCTCTTCAATAGATCTCCCTGCCGCAGGTATGGCGGCCGCTGGCCGCGCTGCTGCTGTGGCTGGAGCGCCTGGCGACCCTGCAGGCTGCCCCGATGCTGGATGCTGCCGCTGCGGCTCCAGCTCCTGCTCTTGCTGCCGCAGATGGTCTGCAAACACGCGCTGCCGCCCGGCCCAGGTGCCAAGCACGCCGTCTTCTTCCGCTGCTCGCTGTCCTGCTGACAGGGGGAGCCTAGCTGGCTGCCGCGCTGGCTGCCGCACTGGCTGCTGCTCCGGTGCCAGCTGCAGCTGCCTGCGGCGCGGCGGTGGCGGTGCATCTGTTTGCTCGTGTGCCGCAGCATCGCTTACGCTGCCCGCTGACCCTCGTTGCAGCCTGGGAAGATGCTTGTCCACGGCATCCTCCTCAGATTGCGGCCCGCACGGGCCGTACCTGCAGCACGGGACGCACAAGGGCAGTGAAGTGAGCCGGCACCGTCGCCACCGCACGGCGGCGGCTGCAGGTGGCGACCCGTCCCTGCCGGCGGCCACGGCGGCGGCCATAGATGGGATCGCTGTGGTGAGCAGAGGCGCCGCAAGCCTCAACAGGCAAGGCAGGGGCATTGGCGGCCGGCTCGGGCAGGCTGGGAGCCCCCAATCGGCTCACCATTTGATATCAAGCAACGCCAGCAGGTCCATGGACGCCATGGATGGCAAGGCGCCGGCTAAGCGGGCGTGAGCCAGGGGCCACCCTCCCGCACAGGCGCCTACCGCCCTGCAAGGCTGCCCGGAGCAGCAGTCAGGCAGCTGAAGTGGAACGGAGGCACAATGCGCTGTGATGGCCGTCCCCTCAGCATGTGCTTGCCGCCGCCCCGCACATGCCGTGCAAGGATGGCGCGCTCGTTGTTTGCTCCGTTCAGAGCCCATTCCATCCATGGGCACACCAGAGCACGCAGCAAGTTAGAGCATCCATGTCAGGCATTGGAGGTGTTGACAATGCATGCTGGGACAATGGACGAATCATGCACAATTGCACCAGGCGGGCGACCGGCACACACAAGCAATATGGCAGACGAGTCAGCAGCAGGCTGGTGGATCAAGCCAGGTGATGGACGGGCAGGGCCCGTTCGACGCATTGTCGGTCCTCCTTGTTAGCCCCGGCGGAGCATGCGCCTGCCCACCCAACCTGCGCCACCTGCCTCCCCGCCCACTCGCGTCAGCTGTGCAGCCCCTCCTTGCGTCAGCTGGGCAGATCTGCCAAGCAGCCAAAGAACACCGCGACAAAGTCCTAGTCGAATTACTTGTCAGGCAGTCCCTTTGTACCAATGCTTGCCTGACCTGGGTTGAACGGGTCGCACCGTAAGGCTCTTGACGATGCAGCAGTGCCAAGCTTCTGCAGATGGCCCAGATGCTGACAGCCAGCAAGTTGTAAAGTTTCAGGCTGACCCAGCGCGCTCTTGCATCGTTGCAACCCACCCTTTTGCTCTGCACAACTTCCCTCAACTGCCACCCAGTCATGTCCTTTAGCCCCGCAGCAACTGCGAAATCTTTGTCGCTAACGGGCTGCTGGCTGCTGGCTTCATGTAAACAGGCAGTTGTCCGGTCGTTGCTGCCTGATACATTTATGCTGGCTCGACTGCTTGCTTGCAGCTCCATTTAGGTGCAATGACATTCGAGGGCATTAATGCGCACTGCCGGCGGGACAGTGTACTGGCGGCCGCACGCTGCATTGCTGTATGCGGCCGGCCATGGACCTCAGCAGCTTTCATCACTTCTACGTCACAGCGTGCAATTCCGCCCGCTTGCGTGCATCGAATAACATCATCTCACAGCAGCCGGGAGCGTACCTGCCGACGCAAGGTAAGTTGCCTCAACTCCCATCGTTTGGGGCCTGTACAGATCGCGACCCCCACGTCTGTGCCAGCCGATAGCACAACTTGCAGGGGGCGAAGTGACCGTGGCCGCCGCCACCGCCACCGCCGCCGCCACCGCCGCCACCGCCGCCGCCACCGCCGCCGCTCTACCACCACCGCACCACCGCTGGTATGCAACTGCTGCTGCCCTGCGTGTATTGCCACTGCGTTGTTTGGCTCGGTTGTGACTGCCCCACACACATGAGATGGTGGCAAAGAGTGGACTTTGCCACATGAGCTTGGGGTGTGTCTGCTTAAGCAATTGGGGCTGTGCTCACCCTGCTTGGTGGCTGTGCTCCAACATCTGCAGGTCCCTGGCTGTGGGTGTCTGAAGTTTGATCGCCTTGAGATTTGGTCGGGTTCGCCGCTGCATTGCCAAGCAGGAGCTGCTGCCTGCAGAAGGTTTCTTTCTGGGCATGGCGGCGCTCGCTGGGGACGCAGTGAGCGAGGAGGCTGCGCAGGCAGCAAGAAACAATGCCGTCACTCAGCAAGGTGTGGAGCATTTAGCGGCTGTGCGAGCGCCCGATCCTGCTCCCACCCCCGACGCCCCATTCAGCCTGCTCTTCAAGCCAGGCTTGCCAGCGTGAGCATGCCAGCTGTTCGTGAAGCTGTTTGCAAACATGTTTTTCTGGGCTGCACATCAGCTGTGATGTGGCTGTTGTGTGCTGTTCGCAGGAGATATACTCAGGGCGCTTTGGGTGTGAGACTGGGTGCCCTGGTCGGTGATTCCATCGAACAGGCATGCGTGATTACAGGGGGCCACGATCCAGGCTGGCTGTTCACTGAGTGCCCAGACCTGCGGCAAGCAAGCACCATCCTGATCATCAGCGGGCCAGGCAAGGCTCTTAGGTGGGTGCAGCGTGTCGTTGCTGCGCTGTGTGAGCAACAGCTGCCACAAAATTCTAGCAAACATCAGTGGTTCTTAATTGAGCTGCAGGTTGTTTGAGAAGTTCAAATGCCAGGTCCCGGATCTAGCGCCCAAGCTGCACTATTGGTCGCCCAACATAGAACGCGGCGGCATGCAGCACAGGTGCAATGTGTTGCTTGGTTACCAGCCGTCGCTCTGGTGTCGGGGCCCTCCTGCACCAGCCAAGGCATGGGCGATGCAAGCAGAACAGGGAGATGGGGGGCTGTGTCTGCCGCTCTACTTCATCACTCAAGCACACACCGCCCGCAGTGGCGTGATCTCCCTCATTTGCAGCAAGGTGCTGCTCCTCAAGTATGCTACTGGACTGCGAGTGGTCATCACCTCCGCCAACCTGACCGAGCGGCAGTTCAACAACATGACACAAAGTGCGGAGGGCAGCGGGCAGCCTATGGTCATGCAACTTGATGGCCACCACCACCCGCATATCGGCGAGCTGCTGGCTTCTGTGGCATACGGTGCGTGAGATTCGCCTCCCTTTCCTCCCTCTGCTGCAGCGGTGTTCTGGCAAGACTTTGCCAAGAAGGATGAGCAGTCACCACAGGTGAAGGCGGCCTAAAAAAATGGTTTGTTTGATTGTTAGGGGAGCTGGGACTTTGGGCCCAGGGGCGCGTAGTTGAATGCCAAGAAGCATTCAGGCATAGCGGTCGGGGTCGCCGCCGCTGCCACTTTTGATCACGCCCATGCCACATGGCAGTGTAGGACCGGCTTGGACCGCACCCTCACCCACTGCACCACTCACATGTGTTCGCAGACGTCACGGTTTGAGGACAGCCTGCGCCGTTTCTTGCACGCTTTCATAATGCCAGACAGGTGCGCCTGTGCGTTTGCAGCCCAATGATCAGACACTCAGCCACTCGTTGCCAACATATTCACCTGCAGTTCACTCACTCCCTATCATGCAGTGTGGTGGGGCCCGGTTTCCTGGAAAGCTTTGTGCTGCCTTACGACTTTGGCAGCGCCCGAGCGTGCCTTATTGCGGCTGGTGAGCAAGTTGGCATGCTGAACCGCTTGCTGGCATGTTGAAGATTCAAACAAGATTTTCACATGCACCTCAAATGAGCTGTTAATTCAACACAACCCGCTCCTTTCTTTACATGCTGCTCCCGCCGCAGCGCCTGGGCATTTCTTTGGTGCTGAGGCAGAGCAGTGGGGACACCTTGCACTGCGGCATGCGCTGCAGGCTGAGCCACCATTTCCATGCTTTTTTAAACGCTCAGTGGTGGTGATGCAGGTTCGCATAAGGGCTGCAGTCTGAACTGTGGCAATGTGACCCATCCGTTAAACTCAATGCACATCCATCATACAGAACTCCACTCCATGCGTTCATCCTCACAGGCCAGCGCGATGGGCGGGGCTACGTCACCTCCTAACAGGCATGCTTTGACCAGGCCTGGTTTAACGACTTTACCAGAAGCTTGGGGGCTGGGTACTGCAATGCACTTCAGGAAGGCGCTGGTAAGCAGGACACGGTGGAAGCCGCCTCCTCCCAGGGTGCTTTGATGCGGGGTTGAGATTTGCGGTTGCTCGCCAGGTTGTACCTGCACCGGGGGCACAGCGCGCACCTCATGTTCACTGGGGGCACCGACAGCCTCGCGTTGCATTGTACCATCCATGCTATGCCCATTACAGCCGTACATGCTGGTGTAGCATGCCAGGCAGTGCCCCCGTCCCCGTTTGCCCCCACTCCTGCAGGCCCCCTGCTGATGGCCCCGCACGGCCGGCTGGCTTTTGTATGGCTTACCCGTGACGAAATGGAACACTGCATGGAAGTGTGGCCAGGCAGTGAGAAAGTGCTGGGCATCAGCCGTGATGCGGCAGAGGCACTGCGGCCATTCATGTGCAGGTAGGTCGCAGCCACTGTGTGCCCTTCCAGCTGAAGCAAAAGAGCGTTGACCAGCAGCAGTGATGTGTGCAGGTGGGGCGAGGGCAGTTGCGGCCGGGACAAGGTCGTGCCACACAGCAAGATCTACCTGCGCTGTGACTCCAGCGCCATCGCATGGTGCTACGTGGGCTCGGCCAACATCTCAAAGTCAGGTGGGTGCACGGAAGGCGTGAGAGGGCAGGCGGCCACGACGGGACTACTTGCATTATGAAGCAGTCAGCTGAGCTCAGCTGTACCGCCTCCTTGCTGCGTTCGCAGCCTGGGGCTTCTGGCAGGGAGACGGGTTCACCTGCCTCAACTTTGAGCTGGGGGCACTGCTGCTGCCCAGCCTTGAGGCGGCCTACCGTGCCTCCCGCTGGTTTGGCTTCAGCTGCACCGCAACCGAGCAGCCTGTGCCAGCAGGTGGCAGCGGCAGCCAGGGCCAGGCGCAGCCGGGGGCCACGGAAGCGGTGCAGTTTGCAGCATGGCGGCTTGGCGCCAACCGAGCTGCACAGGCAACGGTGCAAGGCAGCGGAATGGCCGGCAAGCTGCAGGTGCCGCTCCCTGTACCCTTCAGAGTGCCGCCACCACCTTATCAGGACGACGAGCGTGATGAAGACGAGCCGTGCATGTAAAGCATCTTGTAAATATAGCTTATGGATGTTGACAGGTTCACCTGGACTTTGACAGTCGCCAAAGAGCCACCCAATCACCCTGCTGGCCGCCCACGGCACCGCCAGCTGGCCAGGTCTACCCGCAACGAGCGTGCTAGCGTCACACTGACCCCCTCCATTGCCCTCCATCCCAATTGCCTGCTTCTGGACAGGGGCCGTGCTCGAAACCGCGAGCTTGGGTGCGGCCCCGAGCGAGCGGTGCTCGGAAGCTTGCCCCGTCCACCATCGCAGACACTGTAGCCGACGGCTGAGTCATGCATGAAGACAATGACCGAAAAGAGCCCTCGCCTGAGCCCGCTCAGCCAGAAGGTGCGGGCTCTCGTCCTCGGCTGAGGCCTAAATTTGTGCCACTGACCTTGTGCTGCCGGGCCATTCGCCCAAGCATTTCAGGCTGGGCCCCAGCTGCCGCCGCCGCCGCTGCCTGCAGTTGGCCCAAACGAGATGTGGCGCTTGCCTCCCTCCCTGCCATCTTGCAGGCTGGGGCTCCGCTGCGCTGACGGCAGTGGTGCGGCAGAGCCGCGTGCTGTGGGAGGACAATGCGGTCAGCACCTCCTCCCTGGACATGGCTGAGCTGGTGGCCGCGGCACGCCAGGAGCTGCGGCAGGCGCGCCGCGGCGGCGGACGCATCACCAAGTGAGGGGCAGTTGGGCGCACGAGAGGCTGCGACACACTGCGGCCACAAACGCTTTGCATTGCACCAAACCGAGCCACGATTCTTAAACGCAGGCAGGACAAGGCTGGGCTGGCCGAGCGCATCGCTGGAGGGCAGTCCACAGAGGCGGAGGTGGAGGCGGAGGCGGCGCATTTTGCCGACCGGGTGGGGGCGCTCATGCACGCCAGCGGCTTCCCGCTCAGCGAGGTGTCCATTGAGTTCCGGGACCTGCGCGTGGTAAGGTGTTGCGCCGCCCTGTTGCGCTCTGTACTCCTGGTCTGTTGCTTGCTGCGCCCTGCCGCTGTGCTGGCGGCGGCTGTGCCCCTTCGTGCGGTTGTGCTCCAGCTCCTGGCGTTGCACAATGCCACCTGTTGCCCTGTGGCACCCACCCCACCCTCGCTCCCTGCGCAGGAGGCGGATGCCCTGGTGGGCGATGCGGCCGTGCCCAGTGTGGGCAATGCCTTCAAAGCCGTGCTCAAGCGAGCAGCCTGCCAGGTGCGCCATGGCACAGCATGCAGCAGGCATGGATGCAGGGACTATAGCTACCCAAGTCTGCTGCTGCAGTCTGCAGCGTGCAGGGGCTCGCGATGCGTGTGTCGGAATGTGTTGCTGCCTTCCCGCCTGCCGTCCCCACGCGGTGCCAGCCTGCTCACCTCGCCTGGCCGCCTGCCGCCGCGCCCCTTCTCCACTCCCTGCAGGGCGGCCTGCAGACCCGGCCCCTGTCCATCCTCAAGGGCGTGAGCGGCGCGCTGCGCCCCGGCGAGGTCACCCTGCTGCTGGGCCCGCCCGGGGCCGGCAAGAGCGTGCTGCTGCGGACGCTGGCGGGGCAGCTGCAGGGCCGGCACGGCGTGCGGGTGCGTGCTGCAGCCAGCGGGGGCACCTACCGTGTTGTCCTGCAGCCTTCAGGCGTTTGTGGGCCTGAGTGCTTGCTAGGGCGCTGGGCACACGGATGCGCTTGTCCGTATTGCCCCCGCCACGCGCTCCTCTTTCCCACGCTCACAAGCAGCCTCCTGCCCCCCACTACCTGTGCGTAGGTGTCGGGCTCCGTCCGGTACAACGGCACCCCAGCCTCGCAGTTTGTCGTTGCGCGGACGGTGGCGCTTGTTGACCAGGCAAGCCGGTGCCCGGTTTGTGCAGCGCGTGTGGCCATGCCTATCAGGTTGCCTGCCTGTTGCGTTCGGTTAGTGTTGATGCGTGCGCATGGAATGTTGCCGTGCACACCCGTCTTCTCTGATGCCTCACACCCATGCCTTCTCCTGCCCGCCTGCCAGCTGGACTGGCACATCCCGGGGCTCAGCGTGCTGGAGACGTGCCAGTTTGCCGGAGAGTGAGTGGCAGCCCACTGGGCTCATGCTCGCTGTTGCCGCCAGCCTGGTTGCTGTTGCCTGCTGCTGCTGCCGCCTGTGTGGTGCATGCCTCCAGCCAGACTGCATCTTAACAACTCACTCTTCACCCCTTCACGCCCAACAGCTGCCTGCTGAGCATGGGCCGGGCGGCGGAGATCATTGCCGCCCTGGACGGCCTGGCGCAGCGGCTGGAGCAGGGCGCCGAGCTGGCGGGTCTGGACACAGGGGGGGATGCCGCGGAGCAGGGGCAGGTGGGCCGGATGGCAGCGCTTGATGGGCAGCTGAGATGAGTGAGCTACGCCGTATCTGGCTTCAGCTGTTGTGCTGGTCTCGCTCAGCACGCTGCGTGCTGCTGTCTGCTGCAGTCGGGTCTCGCAAACGGCAGCCAGCCGAGGGTGGCCAACGGAACCGCCGAGCGTCTGTGCGCCCCGGGCAGCGGCTTCTCCGACCCCCAGTTCCTCTCGCAAGTCAGGTGAGCGCAACCGGCTGTGTTTATTCAGCCTGGCTGACTGAATGAAGGCAGCAGCAGCAGCCGTGCGTGAAAAAGCTGGCTGCAGCCTATGTCTGAAAGTTGGCTGCCATCCCTGGTGGCGCGCAGGGACCTGATCAAGCACCGGGCCAAGCCGCACCTGGTGCTCAAGTGAGCTGCGGCGCCGCTCGCCACGCATGCTGGCTTGAAGGGGAAGCATGTGCCGGCGCACCCTCCACTGTGCACAGCTGAACCACTTGCCTGCCTGCACTTGCAGGCTGCTGGGCCTGGCGGAGGTGGCCGACACGTTGGTGGGGGACCAGATGCGCCGCGGCATCAGCGGGTGCGTGAGTGGGGGGGAGAGGCGGGCAACAGGCGTGCTTTGGAGCAGCCGCTGACGCAATGTTTCTGTAGCCAAGGGACTGCTGCCTGACCATGAGCATGCCCAACTGGATTTCCTGGTGCCGTGCCCACCAAATGTGCAGGGGGCAGCGCAAGCGCGTGACCCTGGGGGAGATCCTGTGCGGGCCCGCCTCCGCGGTGGGTGAGGTGGGGGTTGTGTGCCAGGTTGCCGTGCCTGCTTGCATGGCGGGCGGATGGAAAGCACACTCTGCGCATCTGCTCGCACCGGCAGCTGGCGGGTTGACCACCGTGGTGCAGCCAAGATGCAGCATGAGCCTGCTGAGCTCCCACCCTGCCCTGCCTCCCCCGCCCTCCTGCTGCCCCCAGGTGCTGATGGACGAGGTGTCCACCGGCCTCGACTCAGCCACCACCTTTTCGCTGGTGCAGACGCTGGCCCATGTGGCGCACGCGCTGCGGTGAGGCGCACAGTGGATAGCGGAGTCCAGCAAGATGGAAGCAGTTGGTTTCTGGACTGGGGTGCAGCGGGTTTCAAGTGCGTGGCTCACCACCTGTGCACCGGGTTCAAAGTGTGTGGCTCACCACCTGCTGGTGCGCCTCTTCCCGCCTGCAGCCGTACATTCCTCATCTCGCTGCTGCAACCGCCACCCGAGGTGCGACAGCCAGGCTGCATGCCGGCAGGGGTGTGGGTGTGGGCCGGTGCCCGCTCGCCTTTGACCATGTGGACTGTGCCTGCCTGATGTCCTTGCCTGCAGGTGGTGCGGCTGTTTGACAACCTGCTCCTGCTCACCGACGGACGCATCGTGTTCCAGTGAGCAACGCAGCGCATGCGCATGTGGATCCAGGATGCCTGCACCTCTGGCTCATCGGCGCTGTTTTCGACTCCTCAGGGCTCTAGTGCCATGCAGCGCTCAACTGGTGTGCATTGCAAAGCGCTGCCGCACCTCTGCACCTTGCTCCCGTGTGCAGCGGCCCCGTGGGCGAGGCGCTGCCCTTCTTTGAGCAGCAGCTGGGCTTTGTGTGCCCCGTGCGCAAGGACCTGGGCTCCTTCCTGCAGGTGGGTGCACGGGACCAGCCGGCATGGCCGGGTGCAGACAGCACCGCAGCAGTTACTGCAATGCCTGCCGACATAACCAGCCAAAACCGCTCCAGCTTCCTTGCTCCTGCCTGCTTTCCCCAGGAGGTGACTACGCCCGTGGGCCAGTACGCCTACGCCAGCAGCGCCCTATTGGCAGCATGCGGCGTGGCGGAGGAGGCTCGAGACCCGCTGCGCCTGCTAACCGCGCCGCCCAAGCAGCTGCTGACGCCGGTGGAGCGCATGGAGCGCGCCTTCTACCGGGACACGCAGGTGGGGCAGGTGGCGCTGGTGCTGGGGTGGGCAGTGGAGTGCCGCGCAGGTCGGCAGTTGATTGAGCCGAGCAGATCACTTGCAACAAGGGTACGGGTGTTGATGGCAGGCGTGTATTACACGCCTTAAAACAGGTAGCAAGCGAGAACACTGGAGACATGATCCGCTTCTGCTGGACACCAGCTGTCACACATACCTCCCAACAGCACACCTCCAACCCCTGCATGGCGCCCCGCAGTGGGGGCGCGGCATGCTGGAGGCGCTGGAGCAGCGGCCGGTGAAGCCGGAGGATGCACCTCCAGGGGCGCTGTTCAAGCGGCCCTACGCAAACGGCCTGCTGCACCTCACTCACCTGGTGCGGTGGGGGGGGAGGTCGGCAGCAGGCATGCATGCCGAGGTGCCGTGGCTGAGTAGGCAACAGGCACAGCGGCATGTCTATCTATCCGCGGCGTATCCCGCTCCTGACGTGGCAATAGTCTGCGTGCCATCTCGCTCCCCAGGTACTCAAGCGACAGTTCCTGCTGAACGCCCGCACGCGCGCCTTCTACATCGCACGCACTATACAGGTTAGCCGGCTGGTGGGTCAGGGGCAGTTCAGCATGCAGTGGCGCGCTGCAGATCGGCAGCATAGCCCTGCACATGCTGCATGTGGGTGGCGCATGTGTGGGGCTACTTGGCCCTGTGCCCATATCACACTCTGTACTGCAACCTCCACACTGTCAGCCTGTCTGCCTGCGTCCCACCCTCCCTCCACCCCCGCAGGCCGCCATCATCGGGCTCATTGTGGCCAGCCTGTTTGCGACGGTGCAGGTGTCGCCGGCGGGCGGGCGCCAGGTCATGGCCCTCTCCTCCCTGGCTGCGCAGGTGCGTGCCGAACTCATTGCTTTGGGCATTTATGCAGGCTGTTCGCCCTGGCAGATGCGAGCATGGCGGGGAACACTTGCACTTGAGAGCCAAGCTGATTTGGCTGCCCACACACCTCGCCCTCCCCGCCCCGCCCCCCGCCGCAGGCCATGGCCATGTTCAGCATGCCGCAGCTCACCCTGGTGTTCAGCACGAAGCGGGTGTTCTACAAGCAGCGAGATGCGCGCTTCTTCCCGCCCTTTGCCTACGCCGCCAGCTTTGTGCTCACTCAGATGCCCATTTCGACGGTGGGTGGCGCCGGGAGGTGGGCTTCGACTCAGCCCGAGGGGCTGCACGACTGCCAATGTAGCAGTCGTCAGCTGCACAGCAGGGTTGTCCTGCCCAGCATGTCGCAGCACCAGTGGGGCACCTCTGTTGAGCCGCAGCTGATGCACCTCGGCCCCAGCCACCCTCCAAGACAAATGTACTGC
>RRZL01000039.1:366231-387922 GCA_006782975.1 Chlorella sp. Dachan
CCCCCCCCCCCCCCTTCTCCTTCCTGCCCACCAGGACATCCACTCCGCAGGCACCACCGTGCGCGAGGCGCTGGTGTTCTCGGCGCGCCTGCGCCTGGAGGAAAGCATTGGCTGGCCGCAGGTGGGCATCAGTGCCAATCGGCATGCGCCACCCATGCACAGGTTGTGGGTGGCAGCGGCCACAGCAGGCAAAGCGCGTGCATCCGTGGGAGCGCCCTCCGCCAGCACGCAAGCTGCGCATGCACACCAGCTTCTGGCAGGCAGAGCAGGTTGAGCGGACCTCAGTGGCCCATGCAATCCCGCAGGTGCACGCCCTGGTGAACGACACGCTGGAAATAGTGGACTTGGCGCCCCTAGCTGGGAGCTGCGTGGGCGAGCCGGGTGCGCGTTAACAAACGTAACATAAATAAATAACACGAGCTGCGGCTGGTTGCATGGGGTTCTTGCTGGCCCGCCGGCCTCTACCACTGCTGCAGCCTTACCACTGCGTGCATACCTCCCAACCCTCCCCTTGCGCCCAGGCGGCGCTGGCCTCAGCTTGGAGCAGCGCAAGCGGCTGTCCATCGCGGTGAGGGCAGGGGCTTGTAAGCGCGTGCCAGGGCGGCAGGGGCGGTGATGGCGGTCTGTCAGGCACCGTGTAGGAGGCTGCACCGGCGCTCGTTGCCCTCCCTTGCAACACCCCATAACCTCGCTGCTGCTTCCTGCCCTCGTGTGCAGGTGGAGCTGGTGGCCAACCCCTCGGTTGTGTTCATGGATGAGCCCACCAGCGGTGGGCTGGGCCCTCCCAGTCTGCCTGTGCCCATGACTATGCATCTGCAATGGGGTGATTGAGCCTCCGTGCCCGCTGAAAGAGCGCGCTGCAGCTGACAGTCCGCCAAGTGAAACTATGCGTGCAGGGCTGGACGCTCGTGCCGCCGCCATTGTCATGCGGGTGAGCGGGGCGGTGCAGCGTGGGTTGGCTCAACAACCCTACACCCCACTCCCGGTTGGGGCGCGGCCGCCTCCATGGCTGCATGCCAAGCCGCTACCACATTGTTGGTGTGGTCCAACCTTTGTGTGCGCAGGCGGTGAAGAATGTGAGCCTGTCCAACCGCACCGTGGTGGTCACCATCCACCAGGTGGGGCGCGGCGCGTGCCTGAGTGATGCAGGATGGCCTTGCCTGCCTGCCCTGCTTGCCTTACGTCCCGCATCCAAGCAGAGCTTGTCCCGCATGCACAGATCTGCCCTCCAATTTGACACCCTTGCCAATTCTTGCCGCGCCCCTCCCCCCTCCAGCCATCCATGGACATCTTTGAGGCGTTTGACCAGCTGGTGCTGCTGGCACGCGGCGGGCGGCTCGTCTACTTTGGGGAGCTGGGCCACGAAAGCTCGGCGCTCATTGCCTACCTGCAGGCGCAGCCCGGGGTGGAGCACATCAGGTGGGGGGGCGAGGTGAACAATCGTACACTGCTGTGGCTGCCGGCAGTCAAGTGCAGCAGCCTCACAGCTGGGCAGGCTGTTGGTGGTGCAGCATGGTGTATCCTCCTGCCTGGCTGCTCACCAAGCCGATGCCGGGCGGCGTGCAACAGCGGCGCGCCCGCACCAGCTCAACCGCCCCTGCCACCCCGAACTGCGACACCTGGGCCAACCTTGCCCCCACCACGCCTTGGGTTGCTTGTTGCCAGGCCCGGCTTCAACCCGGCCACCTGGATGCTGGAGGTGACGGGCGCCAGCATGAGCACAACCTTCAGGAGCGCGGGCCACGACTTTGCCGCACTCTACCAGGCAAGCGCTCAGCGCTGACGCGCTTCCATGCACGCTGTTCCGCCCATGCTGGCGCACCTGGGCCGCCCAATTCTCATGTGCCACCCGGCTGCACTCTGCTCCTGCACCACCGCAGGCGAGCGAGCTGCGGCGGCAGAACGAGGCGCACATGGGGGAGCTGGCGGTGGAGGGGGCCAAGAACTGCGAGCCGCTCAGGTGCGGCAGCTGGGCAGCCTTGCCCCTGCTAATTCAGGGATGGGATGTGTGGCAGTGTGGGGACGTTCAAGCCCTCGACGCAGCTGCCCCTTGCGGCCACCATGGCTCAACATCTGATTGTCTGGCAATGCGCTCTGTGCAGGCTGGCCGGCCGGTACGCCACGTCGCGGCGCACGCAGCGTGCGATGCTGCTAAAAAAGTTCCTCATGCTCTACTGGCGCAACCCCAACTACAGTCAGTGGGGCTGAGGGCAGTGTGGGGAGGCGTGTGCGTGGAGGCACACGTCCCCCTGGCAGGCACCGGGGCCCGCCATGCCTGGCAACCTCGGCAGCGTGCGTTCATGCCCTCAGCAGCCTGCTGCACCTCCACCCCTCCATGCCCGCCCTGCCCTCCCTCCCACAGACTTTGTGCGCTTCCTGATGACCACCGCCATCGCGCTGGTGCTGGGCCTGGTGTACCTGGGGCAGGGCACGCTGCACGAGGGCGACGTCTCGGTGTCGTCCGTGCAAAACGTCATGGGTGAGCGCCAGGGGGGGCAATGCACATGGCAGATGGGGCAGAGGCTTGGGAACACATCAAGCACTGGGTCGTGCTAGTCATGCGGTGCCTGGCTGATCACACACGTAGTGGCAGGTGCAGGGCGATTGCATGCCACAAGCCACGCTACATGCCTGAAAACGTGCTGCCTCCCATGACCCGCATGACAGGCCTGACCTTTGTCATCACAATCTTCCAGGGCATGTTCAACTGGTGAGGAAGTGTGTCCCCTGCCTGGTGGCTTTGCCTGGGCAGCTCGCGCGGTCACCGCCATGTGCCAGCCTGCCAACCTCTTGCATGTCCGCTCTCCATGCTTGCAGCAACACGGTGCAGCCGGTGATGGCCGCCGAGCGCATTGTGTTCTATCGCGAGCGAGCTGCCAGCTACTACTCAGCCGCCCCGTATGCACTGGTGGGTTGCCGGCGATGTCAGACGGGCGGGGGGGAGTGGCTAGACTGCCTGCATGGGCTGGGCTGACGCTGTTTGCCTGCTCATGTAGCGCCATGCCATGCTCTGCCCATGCACTTCGCATGCATGCAGCCTGGTGACGAGCCATGCACATGCTGTCACCACTTCTGGGCCACGGCCATGGCAGCTCATGTCCTGCTGCCCTTGCCATGCTCTCTCTCATCTCAGCCCCCGTGTCAATTGGCCTTCGCCTGTGCACATTCGCCATGCTCGCCATGCACTCGCCCGCTCGCAGGCCACGGGCCTGGTGGAGCTGCCCTACCTGGCGGGCCAGGCCCTCCTCATGGTGTCCATCGTCTAGTGAGAGGCAGGGGAGGAGGGAGGAGGGAGGAGGGAGGAGGAGGAGGANCGAGGAGGAGGAGGAGGAGGAGGAGGAGGAGGAGGAGTGGGGCTGGCCATGCCCTCCAACCACCCACAAGATGGCCACCCGCCCTTCCTGCATGCAGCTGGATGGTGGGCCTGCAACCGGTGGCCTGGAAGTTCTTCTACTGGCTGCTCATGGTGAGGGCAGGGGGCAGGCAGGCAGTGCGTGCCTGCGCCGTGCCGCCCACGTTCGCACCAGCTCTGGTCATGCTGCACATGGCATGTGCAGGAGGCAGCCCGTGCGCACATGCACGCACATCCCCCCTGGGTGCCCTGCTCCCACGCGTTGGCTCCTCGTTTCCCTGCACCCCGCAGTACTGGCTGGCGCTGGTGATGTACACGTTCTTCGGCCAGGCTCTGGTCTTCGCAACGCCGTCGGTGGTGAGCTGGCCTGGCCCAAGCATGGCATGGACTGGGTGGCATGTCCCACTGCCAAGCATGGCATGGCATGGCATGGCATGGAATGCATGCCCCACTGCCAAGCATGGTATGGCATGGCATGGGCCGTGATGAGGGGCGTGCCATGCCGTGATGCGTTCTCTATGAGCACGCACCCATGCCGCCGTGATAGGCTACAGCATGTGCCTCGGCCTCCCAGCGCCGAGTTGCCGATCGCTGCCTTGCCGCGTCCTTTTGTCGCTGCAGCTGCTGGCGCAGGTGCTGTCGCTCTTCCTCAACCAGATGTGGAGCATCTTCTCGGGGTTCATGGTGCCCTACCCAGGTGGGCCGGGCGAGGCATGCTGGCAGCGGTGCATGTGTGACGTGTCTGCGACCCCCGTGCGTTCCTGCCCGCAAGGCCAACCACCTGCAGCATGCGGCTCTCAAGGCCTGCGCATGCTCCCAGCCGGCTGCGACTGATGGCCACTCATGCCCCCTTCCCGCCATGCCGCAGCCATTGGCACTGGGTGGAAGTGGATGAACCGCATCAGCCCCACAACATGGTGCGCCCGCGGCCGCCGAGCCAAGCGCAGCGCTGCGGCTGCTCGAAGGGCACAGCACAGTGTGCTTGAGTTTGCGCCAGGCATATGTCACCCTGTCCGGCTGCACCGCTCCGGCAGGCGCGGCAAGTCATCTGCCCACCGGTTCCTTGCCGCCCTCTGCAGGATCCTGTACGGCCTGGCCGGATCGCAGCTGTGCGACCGTGACCTGCAGATGCAGGTGGGCGGGGTGCACGGCGGGCCCTTGTCGAGCGTGCCATCATGCCACATGTGCAGCCCTGGCCCGTCGCTGCTGCCTGTCATGTGCAGGGCCCTGGCCTGCGGCTGCTGCCCTGTCATGCAAGCAGCACACCGCGCTCGCCCGCCCCCCTGCTGTGACACACAGGGCTATGGCGACGACAGCGTGAGCGTGGGCAGCTTCATGTCCGCGGCATTTGGCTACGAGCAGGGCATGGTGTGGTGGACGCTGCTCATCGTGCTCGCCTTCTGCGTGTGCTTCAGATGTGAGTGGAAATCGGGGGTGCCTGTGCCTGACCTGTGCTGGCTCTGCAAAGTGGCCTCCGGGGGGGGGGGGCCTCGGGGGGGCCTCAGCCAGCAAGTGCGCCCGCACAATGCATGCGCTGGAGGCAGCGAACTGTTGCCCTGCCGCAGGCTGTTGCAGCTCGTATACCAGATGCTCAAGCTGCCTGCCTGTATTTGCAGTCCTGGCCATGGCCGCGCTGTCTAAGATCAATTTCCAGAAGCGATAACGCCCGATTGAATTACCCGATGGTATACACATAACGTGGCGCAAACGCCGCGCATTTCATTTATTGAATCTCAACCCAACCCATCTTGCTGTTCAAACTGTAAGTTTTGCAGTGATAGATCGTGTGACTATTTAGAAGGCAGTTTGGCAGGATGCAGCATGTGCATGGGAAAGTACAGGTGGACTCACCAAACAAGCAGAAACAGAGTGGGCCGGTTCCCCTCCCCCCCCCCGCCGGTTGCAAAAGCAGCCCGGCCCAGCAACGCCATGCATCCTCTTGGCTGCCACTGGGTTGGTGCCATTGGCGTATACGGTGTTGCAAGAATAATTCAGTTGTATCATTAAATGATCGGTTTGACCGAGAATCGACAATGGCATTTTGGAGGTGAAGGGTGACGGCGCAGGCAAAGCAATACACGAAGAGCGAGGTGATGGTGTGGGTGAGTGTGGCCGAGAGGGGCGATGGTACAGGGATGGGGGTGAAGGTGAAGGGATGGGGTGTGATCAGGGAATGTATCAAATGAAGTCAGATGGATCGGAGCGGTTGATCAGATGTGTGATTCGCTCTCAAGCGATGGCAGGGGAACACGGAGGGCCAGCACAGTGGGATCCAATGGCTCAATGCGATGCGTGTCGAGAAATACAAGCGCGAAAATACACAACAGCTGGCGTGGCAAGCCAGCCATCTACAGAATGGCACTGGGCGTGCTGAGGTATGTACACGGCAAGAGGAGCCAGGCGGCCAGGGCCCGGGTGCTCACTGGGCGGCGGCGGTGGCGGCCAGCACCGCCAGCTGCGCAGCATAGCCCCACTCCACGCAGCGCTTCGAGCGCCCGCTGTCAAAGTCCAGGGCGTGGGCGGCGATGGCCAGGTTGGGCAGCAGCAGCGCGGGCTGGCCCAGCAGCGCCAGGCACAGGGCGGCGTCCACGGCGGCGGCACCGGCCAGCAGGCTCAGCGTGGTGTCCTTGCCCAGCAGGACGGGCAGGGAGCGGGTGCCGCTGCGCTGGTCGTCAGCCAGGTCGCGGATGTCGTTGAACAGGTTCTGCGGCGGGGTGGGGGGAGGGGCAGGGGCGGGAGGTGGGTGAGCGTCAGGGGAGGTCAGAGACTGAGCGCTTCCTCGCCCACGCGTTGCTGCTGCCTACGACTTATTTAGGCTGCCCATGCAAACAGTGCCTGCCTGCAGCACCGTAACCCCAGCCATGCCATGCTGCCTGCGATGCCCATGGCCCACCACACCACCCTCGGCCCAACTGCCCCCCCTCTCCACTCACCGTTGCAGAGCACAGGAAGGTGTGCAGCAGCATGGCCGCCAGCTGAAGGCTGCCCAGCTCGGCTGCCTGACCGCTCGCCACGGCGGGCAGCCAGGTGCAGCCCAGGGCCCACATGGAGCAGGCCACCGCAGTCTTGCCGCCCGGCGCCGTGCGCATGGAGTGACCGCCGGGCAGCAGGGGCGCCGCGTAGGCCATCGAAATGGCAATCATGGGCAGCAGGCCGCCCACAAAGGTGGCGGGCAGCTGCGACGCTGCCGCTGCGCCGCCCGCAGTGGCCGCCGCCAGGCTGGCACGCACCGCCAGCTGGTGGCGGTTCATGAAGCGGCCGCGCTTGGTGGTCAGGCCCTCGTCGCGCTGCGGGGGGGAAGGGAGAGGGCACCAGTGGTGTCAGCTTGACGTGGTAGGTCACATCCGGTGGTGCAGCCGCAGTTGTTGGGATGCAGCACTGAACAGGAGGCAGCCAAAGAGGAGCGTGCGGAATGCATGCCAATGACATGTGCTAGTACATTGTACCAGCACAGCCCTGGCTAGCTGCAACCGCCAGCCTGCCCACCCACAGCAGCGCTCCCCCTGCTCCCGAGCTCACCGCATCCTTGACTCCGCGGTCATAGCCGTAGATGAGGAAGGCAAAGCCCGCCAGCGCCCCAAGCACGTGCCCGTCCAGCGGCAGGTCAAGTGCAAGGTAGGTGGCGGAGGCGTAGGCCGCTGCCTTGATCGAGGGCAGGAACAGCCAGGTGTAGACATCCCAGGCCGTGGCCTCGCTGGTGACAGCGCTGGGTGCCGCAGGCTGCTGCACAGCCTCAGGGAAGGCCGGTGCCAGCTGGGTGCCGAGGCCAGTGGCAGCTGCCACCGGCTTCAGCGAGGCCGGGCGGCGGTGGGGCCGGGCTGCGACCGGGAGGCTAATGATGGCCTGCTTGACGATTTTGCAGCCAGAGGGGAGCGAAAGAAGCGCGGCCATGACGGTTGAGCGTGTGCTTAGGATGAGCAGGTGGAGCGGTTCGGCAGATTGCGCGCGGGATGAGTTGTTTGTGTTGTGGGGAGATAGACTGCACGGCGGGAGGAGCGCGATGGTTTAATCGGCCGACTTGCGCCCCTGCCATCTGGCAAGCGGGGCCGCGCCAGCACGCGCCGCTCTGCCAGATGGCAGGGGCGCCTCTGGACGATCCAGCTGGCCAGCTATGTCCAGCTGTGCAGGGAGGGCCGATTTGCATCCCAGGCATTGGTACCAAACCTGTGAGCGTTCCGGCGCCACAAGAGCACAGCATGCTGCCCGACCCAGGCACCCACTGCGCACCTGCCCATCGCGCCGTCCCACACCCAGCCCTCCCCCGGTGCACACCCTCGCCTCCAGCCGTTGGCTGCTGCCGCCTTTAAGGACACCTGCCACTTCAAGCATGGTAGTATCACTGTGAGTGCTGCAGCAGGGTTTGGGATGCTTGTTCTACTTCACTCAAATAGATCTATCCTACCACGTGCACCACAAGCAGCTCACTGTTTACACGTTCACACCAAGGCCCACACTTGCAGCTCGCAGGGGCTGTCCTCATCCGTCTGCAACCAGCAGTTGGGCAGGCGCCGGTGCAGCACATAGCCCCAGCGCCCCAGCGGCGCTGCCAGCCGGCCCATCAGCGGCGCATAGCCCACCAGCAGGCGAGGCCGCAACGGTGCGTTCAGCCTCAGCACCTCATCTACATACGCCGCCGGGTCCCGCTCAAAGCACTGCCGCTGCGAGGTCTGCACGGCAGCCGCACTGCTGCTGCTGCTGCTGCTGCCGCTGCCCTCGGCTGCCATTACGGCAGGGCACACCGCTGGCAGTCGCAGCCAGGCCTGCTCCTGCCGGTTGAGGTGAGCTGTGGCTGCTGCATGCTGTGGCGGCGAGCAGTCCAGGAAGCGCATGGGGGCGGGGCGGTGGACGTGGGAGTAGAAGGGCGTGGCGTGGCAGGGGGTGAGGAAGAGCACGCTGGTGGCACCCAGGTCGGCCGCTGCCTCCCGCCCAATGAGGCGCATCACGCCCACCTGGGCCCTGCAGGGAGCCAGTGGGGTAACGAGGGGGAATCACTTACTGTTGGGCTGCTCCAGGCTCGCTGGCTGGCGCTCATGCTGGCTGGCAGCCACAGCTGCCGGCAGGTCTGCTGACACGCTTGGCAGGCGGGGCATACCAGATGGATGCACGACAACCACTGTCCACCCTGTCAGGCTAAGCAGCCCACCCTCCTTCACCCACCCCACCTCTGGTGCACCAGCAGGAAATAGGGGGCAAGGGGCAGCTGCAGCGCGATGCAGGCCAGCGCGCCCCAGCGCCAGCAGCTCCTCTGCCCTGCTGCTTGCCGCTCCTTGCCGCCCAGGCTGCCTGCCTTGCAGCTGGTGGAGGTGCCCTGCACTGCGCCGGTGCCCAGCAGGCGGGAAGCCGCCAGCCCGCAGTAAGGCATGAGCAGCTGCAGCGCGGGCAGCAGGAACCGGAACTCCTTGTGTGCTGGCAAGCTGTATGTGGCCAGCGACCAGCCAGCCAGCAGCGCCAGCTGCCTGCACAGTGCACAGTGGTAAGACGAGGGTGGCATGATGGACAGTGCACAGTGGTAAGAAGAGGGTGGCATGATGGGCCCTCACCGCTGGGCGACTGTCAGCTAGCTGCAAAAAGGCTCACAGGCTGTCTGCACTGCACTCACTATGAAACAGTAAAGCAGGGCAGGCAGTGCTGCCCCCCAGCCAGCCTGGCACTCCCTCACCTGTGGCCGGGGCCGGCCTGCAGCAGCCCGGCTGCCAGCAGGGGCACCAGGCTGGCTGCCACGGCGGGCAGCCCCTGCGTCAGGTTCCAGTGCCAGGGGTGCCCACCGTACTGCGCCGAAGCCCCCGCCAACAGGTTAAAGCGAAAGAACTCCCAGGGCACCAGCACCCAGCTGCGACAATGGGCAGGCGCAAGCATGTGAGAGGAGGCGGGGCAGCAGCCACCACACGGCGTCAAGGGAGCAGCAACATGCGGCAGGGCTTGCTCAACCGCACCCCAGCACAGCACAGTGCATGCTCCAGCATTGCTCACCGGCCGTAAAACGCGCGGTCCAGCAGGAAGGAGGCGGCCAGGATGCCACCGCCCACCGAGGCTGCATCCAGCAGCAGCAGCCCCAGGGCGCGGCCCCGCTTGCGCCACAGCGCCAGGCCCGCAGGCAGCACCCAGAACAGGGCGGAGGCGGGGCGGAACACCACGCTCAGCGCTGCGCACGCGATCCAGGCGCGCTGGTGCCAGCGCTGCACGGCGGCGCCCGCCATGCGCCTGCTGCGGTTTGATCTGCCGCCGCTGCCGCTGTTGTCGGGGCTGCCGCTGCTACGGAGCCAGTGGTAGGTGCCGGCCGCCACGCACAGCGCCTCCAGGCAGTTGGAGTAGGTGCGCACGAGGGTGTAGGCATTGAACCAGCTGGCCAGCTGGCACACCAGGCACCACCTGCGGAGCTTACAGCATCGGGGCCAGCAGCAGCGTGTGGGCTGTGGGCAGCGCTGGCGAGCCGATGCAGCCGCGCACATCAAGGGCGGGATTGTGCAAGTCCCCAGCCTCCCCAATGCTGCACGTTCACTGCTGCGCCAGCTCACCCGGCCACTCGGGGCCCGCCCAGCAGCCCCGCCAGCTCGGTCACATAGACATCGGTGGCTGCCGCGGCCAGGGCCTGCAGCAGCAGCGGCAGGCGCACCAGCGCCCAGGCGCCGTCCAGGCGCAGCGCGCGCAGCAGGGCGTAAGGCGCCGCAAACAGGAGCGGGTGCGCGTAGCTGCGCAGGCCCGCCGCCCACTCCCACGTCAGGTGGCCATAGCTGGCGCATGGGCAGGGGGCGAGCAAGGGTGGCGGTTGGGTGGCGGTTGCAGCAGCAGTGGTGCATGTGCTGCAGCAGTGCCCGCTGAGCAAGCAGTGCGCCACCGTGCAGGTGGCTGCACCAGGTGACAGTGCAAACCAGGGCACGCTTGCAGCCGGCTGCGCTCACCCAAACACCAGGCGGTGCGCCACCTCAAGGCTCTGCCAGTACTCGTCCGGGGCAAAAGCGGTGGCGATGGCAAGCGCGCACGCCACACGCACCGCCAGGGCGGTCAGGAAGGGCTGCCGCATGAGGCACTGCTGTGCAGAAGCTGCTTCTGATGCCCTGCAGCATGGGAATGTGGGAAGGCAAGGGATGAGCCACAGCAGGCTTGCGACGAGGGCGGAAATGCGCAGCGGCGCGCCGGCGGCAGCGGCGGCCGCGCAGCAGCATCCGCTCCCTCAAGCGGCCTCACTGGTCGTCTGCTGCTGTGTCAGGCCCTCTTGCCGCGGATGGAGCCTGCAGCCTGTCGCGAGCAGGCATCTGGCGAAAGCTGGGTGCACAAGCTGGGCAGTTCGCCCTCAGCTCGGGGGCGAACACCGGCGATCGGTCCAGCAGGCCAACAGATCAGAGCACTCCCACTTTTTGACGGCGCGTGCTGGGGTACTGCTGCGCCCAATTGCCGCCCTGACGGAGCCCCTTGCACCACCCCGGGGCCTTCTGCCGCTGCCCGAGCACCTCGAGCATTGCAGGGAGGGCCAGGGAGCCTTGAAGCGCAGAAGGGCTGACCTCGCTGGGCCAGCGCCGCCCTCCCGAGACCGCCCTGCAGCATGGAGCGAGGGCGGTGTGCAGGGAGCGGCATCCTGGCCGCCCTGCTGCTGGCAGCCCTCCTGGTGGTGACAGCGGCGGCGGCGGCGGCGGGACCTGCCGCTCACGAGGTCCACAATGTGCTGGAACGGTTCCCCACTACACAGCTGCGATGGGAGGACAGGTTGGGAGCCGTTAGCAGGAGCCGAGGCATCAAGATCAGCTACAACGCCAGCGAGCTGCGCGCAAGCGGCGACTGGGTGAGCGCCGCGGGCCTGCCGGGGCCGCCCTGCTCCTCCCACCCCCGCCGGTTGGTTGCCAGTTGTCGCTGCTTCGCTCCCTTCCCCTGGGTTCAGAAATGGCGACCACACTGTGCTAGGCGGTTGTGCTTGAAACTGCCGCATGAAAGTAGAACGTGCTCTCCTTGCTTTACCACAGGTGGAGGTGTCGTGGTCGGGCGTGCGCGACCCGCAGGCGGGCGACCTGCTGGCCCTGTACTCGCCCCCTGATGCCTTCAAGCAGCACAAGGCGCCCATCAAGTTCGTCAACGCCAGCGACGCAGAGGGCTACCTGCGCAACGGGGCCGGCCGCCTGCCGCTGCGCCTGGTCAACCTGCGCAGGTGTGGGGGGGGGCCCTGCGGCGTCACAGCAAGTGGCAGGATGGGTGGTGCGATGTGCATGCAACCCTTTGTTTGTGACGAGTGGTCACAAAGCTAGCTGCAGTGGATGCAGGAAGCCCAGGCCTGTGTCAGCCACGAGCTGCGCGTCCCCTGCTCCCCCCCCTGCTGCAGCGACATGCGCTGGGTGTTTGTGCGGGGTGGGGAGCAGCCAACCGTGGCAGCCCGCGGCCCCGTGCTGCGCAACGCCAACCCCAACGAACCCACCGGCGTGCACCTGATGCGCAGCAGGAGCCCCTCGTGAGTCGGTGGCTGTGGGGTGGTGGCGTGGTGCTGTCACGGCCCCGAGTGTCAGACTAGATGCGACACGCAGGGAATGGCCAGCCGCTCGCCGTGTGGCCCACCCCACACTGCCACCGGCATGCTCTCTCGCCCTGCAGGGAGCTGCTGGTGCAGTGGACGACTCGCGACGCTGGGCAGCCCGTGGCGCGGTATGGCACCAGCCCTGATGCCTTGACCTTCAGCGTGCCAGCCAGCAGCGCCACCTACGGCGCCCAGGACTTGTGCGAGGCCCCCGCCACCACCTACGGCTTTGTGGACCCAGGGGTGCTGCACACCGCCACGCTGTCCGGCCTGCAGCCGGGCCAGCAGTACTGGTACCAAGCCGGCGACCCGGTGAGAGCAGCTCAGCTTGCCTGCCAGGCAATGCAGTGCTGCTGCCGCCGCCGCTGCTGCGGTGCTGCTGCTGCCGCATGTGGGTGTCCGTTGGATTTCCAGGTTCCGAAGGCTCTCTGGAATGCATGGCTGCCCCATTTGCAGCAGGCTGCAGCCACAACTCTTAGTCTCCACCCCTGCTCTGCCGTGCAGGCTGCCGGCAGCTGGAGCCAGGTGTTCTCCTTCCGAGCACCACCTCTGCCCGGTGCCGATGGCAGCGTTCACATCCTGGCGCTGGCGGACCAGGGCGTGGGCGAGGTGCGCATGAGCACCGGAGCTGAGGCGGGTGGGGAGCAGCCCAGCAGTGGTGCTCACCGTTGGGCAAATGCAGCACTGCTGCTGGCACATCCTGATGCGTTTCGCAGCAAGTATGCGCAGAGGTTTGGGAGGCCAAGTTGCCGTCTTACCCACTGTGCGCCGCTGCTTATCAATGGGTCGTGCCCCCTCCTCCCCACTCCAGGTGGACGGCAGCTTTGCGGCCATGGAGTACCAGCCAGCCGCGGACGTGGCAGCGCTGACTGTGGCGGAGGGGCTGGACGGCCCGCCCGGTGGCGGCCACTACAGCCTCGTGCTGCACCCAGGCGACCTGGCGTGAGTGTTTGAGAGGGACTGGGGCCAGAGGCAGCTGGGGTGGCTGGCATGATCGCAGCCACTTGCGAGGCAGGCAGCTTGCCTGGATGCCTGCCGCGGCCACGATTGTGCTCCAGCCGCAACAGCCCCACGCCCCACTGTGGATGCCTGGCGCCGCCGCCCTCCCGCAGGTATGCGCGCGGCTACGGCGCGCTGTGGGATGCCTGGCTGTTTCAGCAGCAGGAGCTGGCGGCGCGGGTGCCCTACATGGTGAGGGGCGTGTGCCGCATTGCACTGCACAAGGACATGTGCTTGCCTGCCCTGTCAGCAGCCCAAGCAGCGCCTGTTTCTCCCACCCCAGCACCCGCGGCACGCGACTACACCCGCCCACCCATCTCATGCCCCCACACCCGCCCAGGTGTGCATCGGCAACCACGAGCGGGATGTGGTGGACCCCAGCCACGACATCCCATACCACACCATCGACTCGGGCGGCGAGTGCGGGGTGCCGTACGAGGCGCGCTTCCCCATGCCCACGCCCGGCCGCCGCGACCAGCCCTGGTACAGCTTCGACCACGGGCCCGTGCACTTCACGGTAGGGAATGGTTGCGCTGTGGCGGAGCCCATCAGTGGTGGGAAGTGGGCGGCAGTGCAGCGCGACTGCCAGCACTTGGCAGGCATCCCGTCTGCTCTTTGCAACCTGCAACCTCCCCCCATGTGCCTGGCAGGTGATGTCCACGGAGCACCACTTTGGTGCGGGGTCGCCGCAGCGCGCGTGGCTGGAGGGCGACCTGGCGGGGGTGGACCGCTCCCTCACCCCCTGGCTGGTGCTGGTGGGGCACAGGTGCGCCGGCCCAGGGGGCTGAAGCGTTGCGTGTGCGAGGTGTGCAACCGGCGGCATGAGGGCGCGCCAGGCGGATCATGAACAGGAGGCCAGTGGGCAAGTTTGCGGCCACACCTCATCGTAAGCGCCCTAGCCAGTGACACGCCACTCTCGTGACCGTCCAATGCCCGCTTGGTTTCCCCTGCTGCTCCCACAGGCCCGTGTACATTGATGCCGACGAGTACGGAGAGCAAGGCAAGCAGACCACCGCCCTCCAGGTGCGTTATGAGGACCGGCGGGCGGCAGGCACGCAGGCAGAAGCGCACATGCCCGTGTCATGGACCATCTTTGTGGCGCACTGCGCTTCCCAGGCCAGCGGGGGCGACGCTGAGCCTGTGTTCTGCTCATCCTGCCCCCTGCCCGCAGCTGCAAGACGCGCTGGAGGGGCTGCTGGACCGGTATGGCGTGGACGTGGCCATTGCGGGACACCACCACAGGTGCGAGCTTGCTCGCTTCAACCTCTCCAGTTGTGTGGCGCAGGAGATGTGGGTGGCGTTGAGTGCATCCTGTGCTTTTTACGGGACTTTGTAAATGGGAGGCTGCCTGCTGGTCTGGAGACCGGCAGGCACCTGCCATTTAAAAAGACAAGTTTGGGAATGACCCGGCCGCCAACTACCGTTGCAGCTCCTCTGCATATTGCGCTGACAATGCTGCGCGCTGTGCACAGCGTTGCGATGTGAATTTTGCCCGAACACTTCTGGCCCGGAAAGCGGAGCCGGAGCGCGGGTCGTAGAGCTGGAAAAAGTGCGCAAACTGGTTCGCGCTGAAGCCTTCAACTTTGGCCTCGCCCCGTTCGCGTTATATTCAGGCAGTTTTCAGGTCGCATATAGTTTCGGTTTGAAGGCGACTGGTTGCCGTGGGGCGGAGATGCAGGTGCCGGCTGCCGGGCGGCGCCGCCCCGGCCAACGTCAGCCGCTGCGGCAGCCTGAAGAAGATGAATTCGCGTTCGCAAGTCCTATTCATGCTTGCAAGCACGAATCTATATGTCCCCGTTTGCGCTGGACTGACGAGGGGGTTGCGGGGGCGCGAGGCGGGGTGCCTGCGCTCGCTGCCACGACCGCCGGCAAGCGGCAGGCGGCGAGCGCTCCACTGCCCACCCGTTATCTAAGCTGCCCAAGCATGGCTTTGTAACTGTTACTGGAAGTGGCGGGGAAAGAAAGTCCCGTCCTTCCGCGTACCGCGTGCGCGGATTTTTAGACCGCCGCTGTACTCCAGCCAGCTTGTCACCCAGGCGCTGCTGTCCATGTCGACATGTCGACAGACGTCTGCTGCTTACCTGCCTGCCCACCCTGCGCAGTTACCAGCGCACCTGCAGCGTGCGCAGCGGCGCCTGCCACCCCGGGCGCGCGCGGGGCACCGTCCATCTGTGCGTGGGCAATGCGGGGGCCGGCTTTTACGACAACGGCTTCCAGGAGCGGCCTGCCTGGGTGGAGCACGAGGTGGGTGCGGGCGCAGGCGTGACATTCGGTGCTGGAGAGGCTGGGGAGTAGGTGGGCGCGACATGCTGGCTTGCCGGGATAGGACAAGCGGCCCTGTGGTGAGCAGCCGGCTGAGGCTTGTTTGTTGACACCGCCCAAGCTAGCATGCAATCATCAGCATGTGACATCAACACGTCCCACCCCACCGCCCGCCCGCAGGCTCAGACCACACACGGCTACGCACGGCTGCACGTCAACGCCACCACTTTCCACATCCAGGCGATTGATTCGTCCACGGGGAAGGTGTTTGATGAGGCTGTACTGGCCCCGCGCCAGGCCCCCGCCGCCCCCAGCAGCACCAGGCAGCAGGCCTCACTGTTTGCCCAACGCGCCGAAGCGCTGCTCGCGGCTGCGTGAGTGGGTGCCAATGCACATAATTGCATGAGCGCCATGCGGTTGTAAATCCCTCGCGCTGAAGCCCATTTTCGCCTGAGCGCATGTTTCATGTAGCCTCCCACCCTGCGTTGCCCTGTTGACCCCCCCCAGCTGCTGCTGCTCCACTAGCGGGCCTCCATTCCAGCGTCAGCCATTGTTCTCTCCTGCATGCTTTCATTGCGATTTGAGCGGTAGCGTGTGCTAGAGCTTTGTAGCGTGCTTGATGTTTCCATTTATGTTGTGAGTTGCAATGCCACAGGAAGGGAGGCGTGACGGGGCAAAATCAGCACCAGCAATACAACCAGAACCTCGTAGCAAGCAAGCCACTGGTCAGCCTGCGTCTGCTGCAGGCGGTGGCGGCAGCTGCAGGGCGGCACCAAACACGCGGTACTGGCGCGTCTGCCAGGGCTGGGCTGGGTCGCCGTAGTACGACTTGAGGCACAGCTCCATCCAGGGGCCGCCATCCCTGCTTGTGAGGGGGCAAGAAAGGAGGGCAGTGGGCGCGCGGGGTGTGCTGCGCAAGCGGACCAGACATGGAGCGAGCTATGGGCACCCCTTGCTCAGGCACGTCAACAAGTGCCAGCGCAGCTGCCATGCACCAAACTCCAAGTCATCTCTCTGCCCCTCCCCGCACCCTGACCCTAGCACCCACCGCTGGCAGCCCTGGCCCAGCAGCACGTGCAGGCGCCGCTGCAGCTCCTGGGCTGCCGCCGGGTCAGCCCGCATGTCTCGGGGCGGCAGGTCGGCCAAGAAGGCGTCACCTGCAGGGCGGCGGCCATGGAACGGAGCACGCACCACAGCCTTGCCACGGGTGCTTGTCGCTGAGCCGGCCGCAAGGCAGCGCAAGCAACTTGGGCAGGCAAACGCATGGGCCCACCAGAACTGCGCCCGCTCCCTGTTGACACACGCATCTCACTACCGGTGGGGCCCCTCACTCACCGTCGGGCCCAAACACGTGAGCGTCCAGCTGCCCGGTGGCGTCCTCCAGCTGCAGCCTCAGGGTGTACACCCAGCGCTGCTCGCCCGAGGGGCCTGTGGGTGGGTGGGAGGGAAGCAGCCAGGGTGGGAGGATGGGAGGGAAGCGGCCAGGGTGGGTGTGTTTTACTTGGGGGTGGGAGGATGGGTGCAGCGGGCAGCGGGCAGCTGCATGGGAGTTGTGGCCTTGCGCGGCTGTGGGCGGCATGATGCCCAGCCCACACTGAATGCCCACCTGGCAAGCCGCATGCGTCGGCTGGGTGGCACATGAGGGCGGGGTCCTGAGGCTCGTACCCCACCAGCCGCACCTGCAGCCGGCACGGGCGGCATGGCAAGCAGTCACGACCAGGCGGGCGGCACTCCAGCTGTGCAACTGCAAGGTGGCACGCCGTGCAGCCTGCTGCTCTCTCAGCCTCAAGCTCACCAGCACGCGGTAGCAGCGTGGCAGCGCTGCCGGGGTGTCCAGCAGCACCTGGGTGGGAGGACAGGCATGCGGGCAGGTGGGCAACATGCATGCTCCCTGACAGCACCGATTTGGGCAGCAGCGGGACCATGCAGCCCAATACGTGGCGGCCGCACATGCTGTGCACACCTGCCGCAGGCTGCTGACTGGGCGGTCCCGGTGGCTGCACAGCGCCAGCAAGTCGCCGGGGGCGGCCCGGGGGTCGGGCGCCCACCCCGCGGTGTGGTTCTCCGCTAACCGCTGCACAGACGAGGACCAGCACAAGTGGTGGCATCCATGAGGCAAAGGAAAACAAAACAAGCGAAGCAGCTAGCTTGGCGAGCCCAGCTTTGCTGGCAGCCACCTCTCGGTCAGGACATGGGAGCCCGCTGCTGCACCCCAGAGCAGCGCTGTGCCCTCACCTGCTGGTACTCCCCCATGAGTGCCGCCTGCTCAGGCTCAGCCTGCCAGGGCGTCCAGCGGCTGTTGCGGTGGAACTGGGCCTGTGTTAACATGGGGCGAGTTGCTGGGAGGGTGGTGGTCCAACAGGTCGGAGTGTGCTGCCAACTTGCATGCGTGACCAGGCTGACTGTGCCATGCCCGCCCAAACCCGGCGGCCCTATGGCACTCCGCTGGCGGGTGTGTGGCCCAGTCCAGCCCGCCACCGTGCACACCTGCAGCTGGCCCTGCACCACGCGAGCCCCCAGGTTGCGGAACTTGACCCAGGAGCCCACCGGCGGTTGTGGCGTGCGGCCACCCTTGGGGAACACCACCGGCAGGGCGGTGCCCACCAGCGGCACGCCACTCCGGTCCGGCATGTCCTGCAGGGGTGGTGATTGGGGGAAAGGCTGGGCAGCTGTGCGTGGTGCGCACTGCAGCGGCACCAGGGAGAAGTGCAGGCACACCCACTCCTCCCTGCTCACCTCCAGCGGCAGCGCAAACGGGCGCAGCAGGGGCAGTAGCGCCTGGGCCTCCTGCGCATCCTCGCCCTCACGCGTGTCGTACCTGCGGGTGGTGCAGCCTGGCTGGTCAGCTGGGGTGGCAGGGTGGGTGAAGCGGCGCGTCAAAGCAGGGGCTTGCCTCGGAACAGACGTGCCCTGGCTGCTGAATGAGCGCTGGCAAGCGCTGCACTGTCAACCCTGCAACAGCATCAGCCCTCATCCCCAGGGTGGCTGAGGCCCCCCACCCCACTCACGCCAGCGGGAAGGGCAGGGCGTCTGAGCCGTCCCACACGTGCAGCAGGCGGAAGTGGGGCGAGGAGTCGTCTGCCGCCACCACTCGCGCGCGCACGTCGAAGAACTGGCCGGGCCGCACGTCCTTGATGCGGCGCAGGTAGGTGGAGGAGCCGCCCAGCTGGGAGCGGTTGAGGGTGGCCAGGTAGTGGCGCAGCGCGCCCAGCAGCTGCTCCTCCCGCGCGTCATAGTGGTAGTGCGCGTGCGAGGACTGGTAGGGTGCCGAGCACGCGGCGCCGAGGCCGGTGGCAGGTGGCGCCGCCGACTCAAACATGCAGAAGGCAAAGCCCTCGCCACCGTGGCCCACCTTGCCCACCAGCTGCGGCTTGTCGTGGTACAGGTTCATCTTCGGGGGCGAGAGAGGGGGAGGGAGGGAGCAGGAGTGGGCGGGGTGAGTTGGATCCGAGATCTGGCTGGCGCGCATGACGCATGGAAGCTGGCAGACCAGCTGCCCAACGCTGTCATACCCAACAGGCAGCGTGCCACGCAACACCCCCACCCCCCACCCCCGCACCTTGACGCGGTGCAGCCGGATGATGTCGCCAGGGCGGCGCAGCTGCGGCAGCTGCTCGGCGCGCGGCGCAAAGCACATCATTTCGATGCCAGCTGCCAAGTCGGGGCGCTCATGGGTCGAGGGGTCCACCAGCGTCAGGTTGCACACCATGTCTTTGGGGAGGGCAGGAGGGAGGGGAGTGGGCAGAGCGAGTGGGGAGGGGTAGGGAGTCCGTTGGGCTGCAGGTGTGGTGGTCAGCGGCAGGGCAGGCCAGCAGTGCAGCGCCTCGTTCGAGTGTTTTTTACGTCGACTCTCTGCTCATCCCGCCAAGCATGAATGCCATCAAAGCTGACAGACGCCTCGCACCTGTGCCCCGCGTCGGCCGCGGCACACTGCACTCCGCGACCACGGCCCACAGGTTGTGCCGGCGGTGGGGGGCCTCCGCTGCCTCCGCCAGCTGCACATAGCTGTACACATTAGCCATGGTGGCTGCAGGGCTGCAAGGGCCCCTCAGCCGTTAGGTGGGCTGCGCGACTGCAGGAAAGGGAACGGCAGCGGCGGCGGCGGCGGCGGCCAAGCGCCGGTGGCCGCGCTGCGGCGAGAGCGATCGCCTGGTTTGCTGAGCCCCGGCCGATGGTTTTGATGCAGCAGCCGGGCGGCTTGCCGCGAGTGCGGTGCAGCTGACCGTCGGCGCCTTCAAACCGGGGCCTCACGCGCAGCAGTATCTGCACTGCGCTGTAAAGCTAGCCAGCCGATGTGGCGCTCCTCACCCCAGCTGGCACCTGCCGCCGCGCGCTGTGCTGCGCCGCCGAGCCGTCGCCACTGCCGGCCACCAAAGCACCTTGATTGCGATGACAAAGCTGTTGGATGCAACACACACGTTGGAGGGCCAGCAAAATGTAGTAAAGAATTCATTTCAAGCGGAAGTAGCCAGTGAGAAGCAGCAGCGGGCGCCGGCGGGGCTATCAAAAGCGGCGCAGCAGGAGTTGGGAGCGTCAGGGGAGCACAACAGGAAACAGACAGCGGCGGGAACAAGAGCTGCGCTTTGGCTGGCATGATCTCATCCGCCGCGCACAATCAGGTCTTTGATGGCCGCTCCCGTGATCAGGATCAAGCTCAGCATCACAATCATCGCCAGCACGATGGGGCCCAGCTGCACGGGCGGGCAGGGGGTGGAGCGGGCGAGCACTGTCACAGCACGCCTGGCTGCGGGCAGCAATAGGATCAAGGCCATGCCAACATTTTCTGGCAGAGTGGAAGAGAAACGTTTGTCTGCAAACCGCACACCAGGCCTCTCAGCTTCACATTTTCAGACCACCAGTGCAGACTGCGCCCGCCGCCGCCGCTGTGCCAGCCCTCCCCGACCCGTTCCCCACTTTTTTCAGCCCCACCACGACGGTGCGCACCTTGTCGTCGAAGAAGCCGACCTGCTTGCGCCGGATGAACTCGGAGCGCCAGTAGAAGGTGAAGAGCGCGTAGGCAATCATGAGGACGGACACGGGCAGCAGCGTGAGCGTGATCAGCTCCACCGTGCCCTGCGGCACGAGGCAAGGGGCAGCAAGTTGCCCATCTTGTCCGATATGAGAGGAGCGGCGGCTCGCAGGTGTGCAGTGGCAGGTGGACAGCCTGGGGTCACTCGGCCAGCTGCCGCAGCGAGACGTGCAGCTTACTCCACTGCGCTGCACAGCTCATGACCCTCAGCCTGCGTGTGCAAGCTGCCAGGTTGAGCCCCGCGGCCAGCCCCTCGTTACCCCCACCTGGCTGATGCCGCCCTTGTGCTTGCCGTCTGCGTCCGCCACCGAGAAGCCGGCGATGGCGGTTGAGATGGTGCCCAGCGTGGTGGCCATGCCCAGCCACGACAGGAATGTGCGCTCGTTGGCTGGGGTGGTGGGTGGTGGAGGGCAGCGGGCGGGCAGTGTGGGCTCCAACAAGAGGAATGCAAGCAGTTCATCGACTGAACTGCACACTGGCCACGGCTATCTGCTTGGGCACATGCGCCCCCGCACCGAAGAAGGTCTTGGGCTCGATGCGCATGGGGATCTTGCGCGGCTTCTGGTACTGCGCGCCCTGCAGCACTGGACCCACGAGCAGGCCAGTAAGCAGCTGCGCATGTGGGGGTTGCAGTAGCGATCTACAGCAGCAGGCAGACGGTGAATGGTTGCAGGGCGCACCTCGGTGTGAGAGCGCGTGCCAAACAACGCATCGCGCAGGGCGGACGGTCCCATGGCCATGGCTGCTGCTTGCTGCTGCTGCTGCTGCTCGGTGGTGTGTGTGACTATCTGTGGCTAGGCTGAGGTGCTGCGACCTGCGCACAGGGGCGAGTGGCCAGGGGGTGGGCAGGGGGTGCAGCTGCGGCAGCCTACGGGGTGCAGGCGGCAGCGGCGGCGGCAACTTTGCCACTGCAGTCGTGCTTCGCCGGCCTAGCTTCACGGCACTTAAAACGGTCTGCGACATCACCTGAGAGCGCTGATTCACCTGCTGGCGGTCAGGGAGGGCGGCGGCAAAAGGTGCTTCCGTCTAGGGCGCCCCTTTCCCGCGCCTCTTCGTCACAAAGTGTTGTTGGTTGTCGATCGCTTGCCGTGGGTCAGTGGGTGCGGCTAGATGCCTCGGTGCAGGCGACTCGCATGACGCTCCATGCAGCGCCTCACGCTCTGCATGCTTTAGTTTGGCATGCCCATACCAGCTCGGTGTTAGTGAACAGCATTTCCGTGTGCCGGAAGACCGCTGTCGAGCGCCCACACGATAGCCTCAATGTCGCTCTTGTCGTTCCCGCTCCAGCGGCCTTTGGGACGTCCATCATGGGTTGCCGGTCACACACAAAGGCAGTCTGTGGCGCCTCCGACTTCCAGGTGCTGCCGGTGCAGGCGCCGCCGCCGCCGCCGCCGCCGCCGCCGCCGCCCTGCGCCGCCGCCCTGCTGCCGCCACTGCCACGCACCAACGCCGTCTGATTGGATGCTACGCGTGTTGTTACAGGGGCCCCGCGCTGAGGCCACTGGCAGCTGTGTCACGTGATGAGTGGCAGCCTCGCCAGCAGCGTGAGGAG
>RRZL01000039.1:400925-412693 GCA_006782975.1 Chlorella sp. Dachan
GCTGGGCAGGGGTGGGTGGGTGGCAGCGTGATGGGTGGATGGGTGCGTGATGGGTGGAACAGGTGGGGCAGAGCAGCATCGCACCATGCTGCGTCATGCATGCCATGGCTGGCCGACGTGCACGAGCATGTTTCATGATCCCCCACGCCACTTCGACACAAGTGCCACCCCCCACCTTGGCCCGCGCGTCGGCAACCGCCTGGTCAGGGTCTTTCTGCTCCGCGGTGGCCGCCGCTTTCTGGATGGCCACACCCGGCGGCAGCGGCGTCGGCGGCAGCAGGCTAGCTGCGGGGGCATGTGTTCAAGTGTGGGTGTATGGTTCAGCCGCAAGACGCCATTGCAAGGTGCATCCTTTGGCGTCGGCAGGGGCTAACAGTGAGCTGGGCAGCGAGTGCCCCTACCCCACCCCTCACCCGTCAGCTTCCAGTGGGGGAAGCGCTCCACCCACTGCAGCAGCGAGTACTGGCGCAGCAGAAGCTTGGTCTCGTCCACCGAGGGGTCGTTCACGTACTGCCTGCCCAGCTTGCGGTCGTTGGGGCCTGGGGAGGGAGGCAGGGGTGTGCGGGGAATAAGTGTCAGGGTGGGAGGGCAACTCGAGGCGCGGTGCGACGTGAGCAGGTCATGGCAAAGCATGTTGATGATCGTTTAGAACATTGTGACCTTCATGGTCCTTCCCAAGCTTGCATCTTCCAATGCATCTACGGGCTGCAGCCAGCGCACCGAAGGTGAGCAGCAGGTCGTCGGCCGTGACGGCGCCCCCCGCCGCCGCTGCCACCTTCTCCTTGCATTGCCGCACACTGTCGTCGGGCAGCGCCTCAATCTCCAGCTCCTGCACCGCGCCCCTGCGGATGCAGTTGCCGAAGCCCACTTGCACCAGGAGCTTCACCTGTGATGCGAGGCAGGACGGGGAGGCAGGAGCGCAACTTGCGGCGTGGCGGCGGGAGAGCGGCGGCAGCGGGCGGCCCTCTCCTTCCTCTCCTGAGGGCTGCCGAGCGGCTGCCGCTGCTCTTCCCATCGACCTAGTGCGTGCTGATGCTGCTGGCAAGGCGGCAGCACGCACCATGGCCTCGGAAGCCAAAGGGCCAAATGGGCTGGCCGGCTGCTGGGGGCGCCGCCGGCGGCTTTGACCGGCTGGGGGATGCGGCGGGTGGCGTCGATCTCGCGCTGCACGATATGCTGGGTAGCCTCGCAGCAGGGTAGCCCCGCCCCGCCATTGATCGGCCGGTCAGCAGGACGCAGCAGGCCTGCCCCCTCAGCAGGGGCGGATAAACTCTACATGCAAGCACGCTTTTGCGGTGCCGTAACCTTGGGGATCGCTGTCGTGGAGGCCTCTGGTCACCTTGTGGCCGCGGCACGGTCGGTTGCGCGCGCGATAGCCCTCCCGCTCCCGCCCGCCCCAGGGCCGCCAGGCGTGCTCACAATTCATTGCGTGTAACAACAAACAGCCGAAGCCGCTGCGGCGCCACCCCGACCGCGCACGACCGCCGCCGCCGCCTGCTGCCACCGCCGACCAAAATGGCAGCTATCGAGCTCGCCGCTGGAACTGCGGCCGGAACGGCTCAACTCCTTGTAGGAATGCCGTTTGACACCCTGAAGTTGAGTGGAATCTGAGAGGGGGTCAACTGTTTGAGAGAACGGACATTGCCCGCTGCTGCATTGTGGCACCAGGAGCGGCTTGCCCACAGCAGGCGCCCCTCCCACCCCTCCTTACCTATGCAAGTCATGATGCAAGTGCAGCCAGGCCTGAGCGCCATGGGTGCACTGCGCAGCGCAGTGGCAGCGGAGGGGCCTTTCGGCCTGTACAAGGGCATGGGGGCGCCGCTGGCCACGGTGTCCGCCTACAACGCCGTGCTCTTCGCCAGCCGCGGCGCCGTGGAGCGTGTGCTCTCCCCTGATGGTGCGCCAGGGTGGTGTGGGACACGTTGGCGCGTGGCAGCGCATATTTTGCAGATGCATCATCGCTGCCTGCAGCCTGCCCAACGCCTATGGGCAGGCTTTTACGCGTGCAGCGTAAGTTTTGCAGATGCATCAACGCTGCCTGCAGCCTGCCCAACCCCTGTGCGCAGGCGCCCCGCTCACCGCCGGGCAGGCCGTCGTAGCGGGCGCAGCAGCTGGCGTGCCGGTCTCGCTGGTGGCCACCCCCACCGAGCTGCTCAAGTGCCGGCTGCAGGCACAGGTGCGCTGATGCACCGTCACAGTGAAGCTGTGCCGCATTGCTGCCCGGCGCTCTCCTTCCGTGCCGCCGCCGCTGCTGCCGCTGCTGCTGCTGCTGCTGCCGCCGCCGCCGCCGCCGCCGCTGCCGCCGCCCAAACCCGACAGCACTGAAAAGACTCGACCTGCCCTGCTGTCATAACCTGGCAGGCCAGCAAGCCACCGCCGGGCGTGGTGTTCAGCGCGGCAGACTACCGGGCGGGGCGGGCATCGTTCCGCGGGCCCGGCTCCATGCTGCGGGCGATTGTCAAGTATGAGGGCCCTCTGGCAGTGTTTCGTGGCCTGGTGCCCACCCTGCTACGAGAGGTGCCAGGCAGTGCAGGTGTGCCTGGGCGGTGTTGCATTGGGCGGTGAAGAGCCGTGCACAACAGAGCAGCAGCAGCACCACCATGCACAAGCGTCCGTTGGCGCCCATGCCAGAGCGGTGGCCATCTCGTATTCGCCTCCTGTCATCACACTGATGCGGCACCCTGCACCCACCCACCCCACCCCCTGAAGCCTACTTTGGCATGTACGAGGCGTGCAAGCAGGGGCTGGCGGCGCACCAGGGCATCCCCGTGGCCCAGCTCAGCTCGCTGTCCCTCATGACCGCGGGCGGCGTCGGCGGCGCCGCCTTTTGGCTGGCCGTCTACCCCGCGGATGTGAGCTGCTGTGTGGGGTGGGGTGGGGCAGGGAGCACTGCGCTGGTGTTGTGAAGGGCGGCATGCTGAGGGTCGCGGTTGCCGCCAGTGTCTGGCCGACTCCAGCACCACGGTGCCTCAGGTAGTGCTGCTAGGCAGGTCTCTTCTGCTGCCTTGAGCCCACCGTCCTGCCATCATCCCCACCTACCCACCCACCCACCACCCACCCACTCCCTCCCCCCGCAGGTCATCAAGTCGCGCATCCAGACGCAGAGCGCGTTTGCGGAGGATCGCTACCGCGGCGTGCTTGACTGCGGGGCCCGCCTCTTCCGCTCCGGTGGCTGGGCCTCCCTGTGGCGCGGCTTTGGCCCGTGCTTTGCGCGTGCCGTCCCCGCCAACTCGGTGGCCTTCCTGGTGTTTGAGCGAGTCAAGTCCGCCCTCACCGCCTGATAGTCCACACCAACTGCTGGCCCGCTGAGCGGTGGAGGGGCCGGGTCGCCATGCCTCGCGTCCCAAGCAGGCCCCACCTGTTGATAGGTGTGCTGCCGAACTGATGAACAGAGCAGCAGAACGACCCACAGCATTTGTTTAGTATCACCTACTGCGTGCACGTGCCCATTTTGAACCAAGCAACCTGATTGCACGCATGCCTGTTTGCATGCGAAAAACATTGGTAGAACACCACATGGGCATGTTTGAGAACCCCCAAACTTGCCCCCTGTACATTCATTCAACTGGTACTGCCACGCATGCCACACACATTGTTGCACCAATCCCCTATCCTCTTTGCTTCTGCCCGCCATGGGCCATGTTAACAACAAACAGCAATGTCAGGAAGGGAGTCGGGAATCATGGCAGCAAGCCGCATACAGTGCTCCGCAAATAGTGGGTACAGGTGCGAGGGGTTGGTACAAATAAGCGCTACAGTACAGCTAAAACGGCATGTTGGTTGGGCTACGAGGTTGCTGAGGCCGACCGCTGCTCAAGCTGCGCTGCTCAACGTGCCATGGGACATGCGCCTGAGTGGGCCCCACAGGCACTTGGCTTGCTGCAGCTCGGGCACCGAGTCGCGCCTCACTCCAGGCGAGCAATGACTTGGTCTGCACCCAGCACATCGCCCTGCCGCGCCTCCACCGCCGCCACCACCCCCGCCACCTCGGCGTGCAGCACATTGCGCATCTTCATGGCCTCAACCACAGCCACCTGAGGGTGGGGGGAGGACAGGTGGGGGGAGGGCAGGAGAGGTGGGAGGCGAGGGAGGTGGGACGGCACGGCATGGCAGGCTTAGCGTTTGTATCAAACCAACCGAGAGCAGCCCCAAAGGAGCGTGCAAAGCACAGCAACGTTCCTGCCCCGCCCCGCTGGCCAGCACCAGTGGGCCGCACCTCGTCACCGGGGTTCACCTCCTGCCCCACCTCCACCGCCAGGTGCACCAGTGTGCCAGGCATGGGCGACTGAATCACCTGCAGCGGCAGCATAAGAAGCAGAGGGGATGCTACAGAGGGCAGGGGGCAGCTGCGCAGGTTACAAGCACTGCAAGCTCCCTGCTGCTGCCCACCAGGCACACAGCCACCCCCTCCCTCTCTTCTCCCCTCCACACTCCTCCGCCAGCCACCCCGCACCCGCCCACCTTGCTCAAGTCCTCGGTGGTGGGCGCCGGCATGTAGCGCGTGAGCTCCGCCGCCAGCGGCGCGTCCAGCGCCACCGTGCGCTGCGCGCCGCAGTGCTGCAGGCGCAGGTGTCGCGGCCCCCGGGACAGCACCTGCAGCGCCACCCGCTCGCTGTCCACCTCGGCGTTCACCAGCTGCGCGCTGCTGCCGCCGGTGTCGCGTACCAGCAGGATGCGGTGGGGAAGCTGCACCTCGAGCGCCTGGCCCACGCCGGGGGCGGCTGCAGCGGCCAGCTCCGGCGCTGCGGGGCGCACGGTGGCCAGCACCTGCTGCCCCTCCAGCGTCAGCACCACCTCCACCTCGCCCTGCAGGGTGGGGGCCAGGGGACAGGGATGTCGGGTGGAGGGGTTGGGGATGGGGTGGAGATGTGGAGGTGTGGAAGGTAGTGGCGTGGAGTTGCGGGAGCTGAAAATGCATCCGTTCAGGATGCGCATGCCGCGGCATGGCAGTAGCGAAGGCGCACGCCACAGCATGCCCACAACCCGCACCTGCAGGTCTCCGCCGCCGCTGAGGCGCTGCTCCCGCCCCGCCCACAGCATGGCAGCCAGCGCCAGCAGCTGGTCCTGCTGCCCGCTGCTCAGCGGCAGGCGGTCGGGCGCCGACGACTCGGGGGTGGGGAAGTGCTCTGCGGCGGGAGGGGCGGAGGAGGGCGTGCATGCTCACCAGCTTGGCAGATGAACACGAGCCTGACGCCTGATTGGATGGATGCCACACCACCTGGGCCGCAGTGCCTGATGCACTGCTGACTGCTGCTGCTGCCGCCACACAGCCCACACCCCCGGTCACCCCACCCACCCCCCTGCAGCGAGCGCTCACCTGCCAAAAAGGCGGTGGACAGGTGGCCCGCCTCAAAGGCGGCGATGTCCAGCACCGAGCGCAGCAGCGGCGCGTTGTGCTGCACACCCCGGATGACGTAGCTGTCTAGTGCACGGCGCATGGCCGCCAGGGTGGAGGGCCGGTCCACACCCCGCGTGACCAGCTTGGAGATCTGGAGGGGCCAGGGGTGAGGGATGGAGGTAGGTTGTGGGTCAAGCGGGGTTGGGGTTGAGTTTGAGGTTGGGTGCTTGTCGGAGGCTGCCATGTTGCAGGTGAGGAGTGGAATCAGCCATGCGCAGCTGCTGACAGAGGCCAGATGAGGGGGCATCAAGTACGGCGCTGCAGCCAGAAGACAGCCGGGCACAAGGGCAGCACAGAGGCGGCACCCGCGGCGCACCAGCGGGTCGTAGTGCACGGATATCTCGCTGCCCTCCTGCACACCGCTGTCGCAGCGCACGTTGGGGCCCGCCGGCTCCACGTATCGCAGCAGGCGGCCGATGGAGGGCAGGAAGCCTGGGGGCGGGGTGGGGGTGGGGGTGCAAGGAGGGAGCGGTTTGTGGACAGATGGAAGGCGGCCCGAGGGCCGGCCCCGAGGGCTTGGGCCTGGTTGCGCACGACGGCTCCAGCAAAACTGCAAGGCGGTAGTGCAATGCGCTCGGCATGCACGAGCAACCCCAAGCTCTGGCGCCACCAGCACACCTCGGGCCGGGTCCTCGGCGTACACGCGGCACTCCATGGCGTGCCTGGGGCAGGAAGCAACATGAGGCACCTCGCTCAGCAGGTGGCCAACTCCAGCCAGCCACATGCACAGTGTAACAATCGGCAGGCAGAGACAGTGAGCCCTAGCCGCGCGCCCCGCCCCTCACCCCGAGAAGTGCAGCAGCTGGTCCTGCGTGACCGCCAGCGGCTGGCCCGCCGCGATGCGCAGCATGTGCTCCACCAGGTCCTGCCCCGTGATGGCCTCGGTGATGGGGTGCTCCACCTGGGCGGGTGGGTGGGTGAGTGGGTGTGTGGCAGTTGCGGTGAGGGGGCCAGGGGTGAGGGGGCAGCGGGGCAGCGGGCAGGGAATAAATACACACTGGTGGCGGAGGTCAGGGCAGGCGATGCAGCACTGGTTTGCAGCCCTGCGGCTGGAAGCACGCCAGACGGGGGCAACCACAGGGCGTGCGCCGTGTGGCTTGACAACGCCCAGGCAAACCTCAGGCCCACCTGCAGCCTGGTGTTCATTTCCTGCGGGGCAGTGGGGGAGGCAAGGCACACAAGCGGCAGAGCCCAGGTGAGCAGGACGAGAGTGAGGAGGAAACCTGCCCTGCCCGCTCAGCACCTCCGCCCCAGCCACCCTCCCACCCTCCATTCCATCCAGAGGCCGCCCTTTGATCCAGAGGCCGCAATTTGATCCAGAGGCAGCTCTTGCATTCAAAGGCCACCGCTCTACCCTCAGGCCGCCGCCCACCAGGAAGAAGAACTGGCGCTGCGGGTTGGCCAGGAACTCCACGGTGCCCGCCGAGTGGTAGCCCACTGCCTTGCACAGCGCCACCGCCTGGGAGGAGGGGTCGCGTGACTTGGCTGGTTGCATGCACTATATTTACTACAGCAGCTGGGCAGGAGCAGCAGAGGCGCAGAACACAAACGAAACATTGCAGGCTGGCCGGGAAGCAGCAAGGCCGCACGGTGCAAACACCACGTGGTCCCCCCACCCCCCTTGTTGCCTGCACCTGCTCGCCCATGGCGCGCCGCATCTCGGGGGTGACCAGCGGGGAGGGCGCCTCCTCAATCACCTGCGCCCAGGGGTGCGCGACACAGCGGGTGCGTCGGGCAGATGACAACTAGCGCCAGCTGCAGCCTGCATGGCCCACGCGGGCGAGATGTTGCGCTGCTACTGCTGCTGTGCTGCCATGCTGCGCCGCCAACCAACCCCCACAGCCTGCAGCCCGCCTTTTGGTTGCGGCGCTGGATGGAGCACTCGCGCTCCGGGAAGTAGACCACGTTGCCGTGCTTGTCGCCCAGCACCTAAAGGGGGGTTGGGAGTGAGCAGGAATCGTCGCGGCACGTCGTAACAGCTGTCAATGGGCAGGTGCACCCCGGTTGCTTTGATGGCCACCCAGCACCTGAGGGGGACTGACAATCAAGCAACCATTGTTGACGGCTGCCAGCAAGGAAACACGTGCTGCCCAGCGGCAGGTGGCAGCAGGGCGGGCACACCTGGATCTCAATGTGCCGCGGCTGCTCGATGAACTGCAGGAGGGCGGAGCCAAGGTGCAGCACAGGCAGTGGGATGCTCGCAGCTATTTGGGCTCTGCGTGCGCATAGGCTGTGTTGCTCCCAAGCAAGCAGGCGCAGCGAAGCAGGCGGGCGGCCAGCCCACCTTTTCTATAAGCATGCGCGAGTCGCCAAAGGCGGCCGCCGCCTCCTGCACTCAGGCAGCCAGGCGGGCAGCTGCCGTCAGCCCAGCTGCAACAGGCAGCCTCAAGCCAGCTTCCCCGAGCGGCTGTAGCCCCATCGCCCCAGAACCCGGCTGCCCACGCCGACCCACACATGCCCACCGCTTGCTTGCCTGCGTGCAGAGCTCAAAGGCTTCCCGCAGCTCCCGCTCGTTCCAAGCAATGCGCATGCCCTGCGGGGGGAATGCAAACTGCTGGGCACTGGCCGGACGTTCAGCTGGCGGCCCTGCATTGCTGCTGCCTGATGGCCTCACTGCCCATCCGCCTTGGCCGCACACCGCTGCACACGCCGCACCTTGCCGCCGCCGCCCGCCGAGGCCTTGACCATGACTGGGAAGCCAATGTCGTGGGCCACCGACACGGCATGATCGGCATCCCGCACCACACCCGCCCAGCCGGGGATGGTGTTGACCTGCGGTGGGTGGGTGGGGGGAGGAGTGGGTGTGGAGGGGGAAGCGGGGCAGGGTGGGGCCCAGGCGCGCCAGCCTGCGGGTTGGACAGGTGAGGGCGCCGTGGCACACCTGCACAGCCTGCGGCCCACTGCGCACATCATATCAGATTATTCTCCTGCCACGCTGCCATAAAACGCTGATCCATGCCGCCCGGCCGTCCCAAGCCTGCCCGCCCCTCACCGTGGCCGCCGCCGCAAACTTCTTGGATGCGACCTTGTCCCCCATCTTCTGCACCGCAAAGGTGGGCGGCCCCACAAAGGTGGCCCCCGCCTCCTCCACCGCCTCCACAAACGCGGCGTTCTCAGACAGGAAGCCTGGGGGTGTGAGGCACAGGGGCACAGGGGCACAGGGGTGTGGGGCAAGCAGGCAGCAGCGGCAGGTCGGCGGCCAGCCAGGGAAGGTCAGGTCTGGTGCTGCTGCTGCTCGTTGTCTGCCTTTGCAGCGTGGCATGTGGTGTCAACAGCAGCAAATGCACGTGCACCGAGGCAGGCACCACGCCAAGGCAGACCTCGGCATCTCAGCCCCCCGCCCACCGTAGCCGGGGTGCACCGCATCCGCCCCCGTCTTCCTGATGGCCTCCACGATGGCGGGGATGTTGAGGTAGGAGGCAGTGGAGGGGGCAGGGCCCTGCACAGCGCGGGTGGGTGGCGGCCATGGCGTGTGGGGCTTGAAGTCGTGTTGGTGCAGCAGCGGCCGAGAGCCGGCTCAACACATGCTGATGACACAGAACAATTGAAAAAGGATCACTGACAAACATAGAAAGAAACATCCCTGCTGCCGGCCGAATGCTGCCTCATGCCTTGCAACCCAGACCCAGAACGCATGGCCCCTCGCCTCGCCACCACACGCACCACGCAGACGGCTTCGTCGGCAAACCGGGCGTGCACGGCCGCCGCGTCGGCCTCGCTGAAGATGGCCACTGTGGGGATGCCCAGGCGCTTGCAGGTTCGCATGACCCGCACTGCAATCTCGCCCCGGTTGGCCACCAACACCTTGCCGAACAGGCGGTCGGACGGCGCCGGGGTGCTGGCAGCGGCGGCAGCTGAGGTGCCGAATCCGCGTGATCGAACAAGCTCAAACAGTCTGCGCCTCATGGCGAGGGTGTCGAGCGGGGGCGTGGCGCCGTCCGGCCGCTGGTGGGCGCTGTCCGAACTGGGGTTTGTCGAGCAGGCTGCCTAAGGAGCCTCCTGGACCACCCGATCAACCGGCTGAATCTGTTAGACGTTTGGCTGCACCGATGCACTTGCCAGGCCTGTGGCGCTCGCAGTGTCGGCATGGGAGCCCACCTGCATCTAGGGCCCCTGGAGCCCTAAACCGCTGGCTGACCGCTGTCCTGCACACCGTCCAACTCCATAAACACATGCGTGGTGTCGTAGCCCGCCAAACCATGCTAACAAGCTGCCGACCGGTGGCCGTGGCGGCTCAGGTGGTCCCCCGGCGCTCTGCCCTACGCGCACAGCTGCCAGGGCGGTTGCCGCAGCTCACCGCGCTGCCCAGCCGTCGTCGCGGCAAGGCGGGCGCCGTCTGCGCCGCCGCTCGCCCCGGCGCCGGCAGCGAGACGCCCAGCCGCGACTTTGCAAGCAGCCTGGCGCTGATGGTGCTGGGAGGTGAGTTCAGGATCGATGCTGCGGGGGGTCAGCCTGAGCTACGGCAGTCAGGCAGGGCTGTGCTGCCGCGCCGTCCATGCTCAACTGCTCAGCCGGCGCCCAAACTTCCTGGCGCCTTGCAACAAAAATCAATCCAAACATCCTCTCTTCTTTTTGCAGCCGCCCTCCTCAGCGAGCGCGTCAATGGATACGGCCTGATCGCGCAGCTGGAGCTCGACCACCCCGGCATCCAGCCGCTGCTGCTGGGCGTGGCAGCGCTGCTGGCGGTGGCGGCCGTCTGGCCCGCCAAGTGCGTCCGGGGAAGGCTTGCAGTTGGTTGCACATCACAGCGCCCTTGCCCAGTTCATTACACATCACAGCGCCATTCTTGCCCAGTTCATTACACATCACAGCGCCATTCTTGCCCAGTTCATTGCACATCACAGCGCCATTCTTGCCCAGTTCACTGCACCCAGCGCCTTGCCTAACGTGCCCATCAAGCCGACGGCACACAATAGCAGGCACCCACACCCGCTGTCCTGCCCACCCTCTGGCCCCCTTCGTCCCGCCCCCGCAGGCGCAAGGCGCAGGACACGGTGCAGCTGGTGCGCCAGCTGGCGGGCCGCGCCGCGTTTGGCGGCCTGGCGGCAGCGCTGGTGGCAGAGGTGTGGGCGGGCAAGGGCCTGCTTGCGCTGCTGGAGGTTGAGACGGGGGCACAGGCGCTGTCCGAGGTGGAGGCGCTGCTGGCCGCCCTGCTCCTGCTGGTGCTCACGGGGCCGCGCAAGACGAGCAGCGCTTGAGCGGGGGCAGCACCCGCTCACAAAGCTTTTGCACTCCCCTGAAATGAACACACTGCTGCGCTCTGCATGCCGGCCTGCCTGTCTGACCCAAACCCTGCCCCGTGCCGGCCTTTCTGTCGTAATATTCTCCCCCATGCCAGCGGCGCTGACGCACTCTCGGCGCCTGCTGGCACCCTCCAAATCCCATGCCTTGTTAACAAAAACACGCTGACTCTGGTGTCCCCCCATGCTTCTTCCCTCTCTTGCCTTCATGCTTTGCTGACTGCTGCTCCGATACGACTCTCAGACTCCCTGCATTCCCGATGCCTACTACTACACCCATGCCATTCGCCCCACACGATGCTTGATAGGGCGCCATTTTTGGTGGCCAGGCCCTCCTCCCCCCTCGCTCACCGCACCATTCTTGGCCGCCGCAGTGGCAGCCAACCGACCCCCATGTTGCCGGACCGCTGCGCTTTGCGGCCGCGAGCCTCGATTCCAGCCTCATGCGTTGTTTTTGCATCTGATGGAGCAATCCAATTGTTAGGTCACTGAGGAGGAGCAAGGAGATGCAGCGGGAAGCGGAGCCATGAGAGCGGAGCATGAAGCAGAGAACAAGGAAAACGGGGGGGATCAGTGTGATGCTAAAGTCCTACAGAGGTTGGTTGGCAGCCTGAATCCTGTGATCCACAGAGCTAAAGACACCGCTTTGCCTGTGCGCTGGCCTGGCGACATGCTGCTGCTGCCGAAAAAGAGCTGCTGCTGCTGCTGCTGGTGGTGTGGGCTAGGTACGTCGGCACGGCTACCACTCGTCAAAGCGCTGCAGCGTGGTTTGCGCCTCCCCCAGCTCCTTCTGCACCTTCATGCGCCTGCGGGGAGAGGGGGTGAGGGGATGAGGGCGTGGCCACCTCCTGCATGCCAACAAGGCGACCAGTCCTGCGCGGCATCCGGCCTCGCTCATGTTGGCTCGCTCTGTTGCTCCCACGTACCTTGCTCCTGCCCTGTGCCCCCCCCCGCCCTGTGCCCCCCCGCCCCCACCTGTAGAAGATGGGGCAGTCGCGCGAGCGGCACAGCACGTCCTGGTGCAGGCTGCCCTGGCACCGCTGGCACTGCGTCCACAGCGCCGAGAACTGGGCCTCCAGGTCGTTCACGCCCAGCACGCAGCGCTGGTAGATCTCGCCCTCCTGCGGGGG
>RRZL01000039.1:415410-429318 GCA_006782975.1 Chlorella sp. Dachan
CGAGATCAAGCCAATCGGGTCACTGGCCCTCAACCTCAGGCAGCAGCGTCCGCCGCGCACCGAGTCAGTGTCTCCGTAGATGACGTCTGCGTCGTGGGAGTAGCCGTTGGCCTTGCAGTACCGCTCCATCACGCGCTTCCTGATGGGAAGAGGGGAGGTGAGGTGAGTGGGAGGTGAGTGGGGAGGTGAGGTGAGCCGGGGCTTTGTGATGGGCCGAGGGAGGGTGAGTTTGGGCACATTCAAAGGAAGCGGGAGGGTGGGTGGGGAGGTGAGTTGAGCAGGCGCTTTGTGGCAAGGAGGTGTGGGCCAGGCTGCTGGGAGCCGCAAGGTGGTTCAGGCCCGCAAGGCTGGCGGCGCGTCACACCCCGGCATGCACGCTGCCCGCCACCCCACCGCCGTTGCCCCGCCACCCACCGTGTCTCCATGATCATCTCTCGGCCAAAGGAGGTCACTGATGAGGAGATCTCCAGGCACGGCAGCGCTCCCACAGTGGCGCCCGTGAAGCCTGTGGGGCGGGACAGAGGCAGGCAGCAGCTCGTCTGCACGCTGGCTTGGAGCGAGCAGCTGGAAGTGGCTGCTCCCTGCTGCCACAGGCAACCCGCTGTGAGGCGCTGCGCTGCCAGCCGGCCCCATCACCCATCACCCTGCCCCCTTGCCCTGCCGGCTGCGCACCGTACACCGAGTTGGCCGACACCTTGAGCGCCAGCTGGCGGCCGTTGAACACGGCCTTGAGGAAGGGGTCGGTGGCCTCGCCCATGTCCTTGCGCGCGCTGCGGGAAGTGGGGGTTGGCGGGGGATGGGGCAGCACGCTTGGTCACAAATGTCGTTGAGGACCTCTACTGTGCAGTCAGTATGGGCAGGTGGGTGAGCAGGTGGGCGGCAACCCCTCTGGCAGGTGGATGAGCAGGTTCGGGGTAACTCCCTGGGCAAAGAGCTACCTCGTGCTCCATGCCACCCGCCACCCATGCCCCCACTGCCGCGCACCGCTTGCGCGCCGCCAGCAGTTCCTGCAGGATCTCGGGCAGCACGCCGGTGGCCAGGGACGACTTGACGAATGCGTCGCCGTTGGGGGAGATGGTCAGGTGCTCTGCGGGCCAGGGCGGGTGGGCAGTGGGACGGGATTGCAGCAACTGGGCAGCTGCCAAAACTGCCCCTGGGCCCTTGATGGCTGGGCACAGCAAACCACACATGCGCCTGCGCCGGTCTTCCTGCCTCCCGCCCCTCCTCACCCTTGGGGAAGTGCTTCTCCTGCCCCTTGGGCACCAGGGTGGTGTAGCACAGGTTGTGGGCCATCATGATGGACGGGTACAGGCTGGCAAAGTCCAGGGTGGCCACCGGCTTGTCGTAGTAACCCGCCTGCGAGTGGAAACGAGAGAGAGAGTGGTGCCGTTGCGGTGCCGTTATGGGGGTGGGTGCAGTCACATACACGCATTCCGCCATGCATGCATGTTGGGCCAGCAGCCCCCTCCAGGAACCGTCAGCAGCCGGTTGAGCCCCCCATGTGCGCCCACCTTGGGCTCCAGCACCGTGGCTCCCTCGTACGCCACGCCCTCGTTGGGGTCGCCGCCACGCTGCAGGCCGGGCGGGCTTGGGTCAGGGGCCATCAATGCGGTGACAGCTGGCAACGGGCCCGCCTGGTACGCCTGGTGCCAGCAAGCAGATAGGGCAGCTGCCTTCCCTGCCACCTCCTCCACCCACTGTCCCCATCAGTACGCCGCCCCACACCTCCAGGGTGCCCCCTCCTCACCTTCATGTTGGGCACCACCAGGTTCTTGGTGCGCGACTTGCGCAGGATCTGGGAGAACACCTTGATGGACTGGCCGCGCGACAGCAGGTACGACATGGGCACGCCTGTCACGCGCGCCATCTCAATCTGTGGGCGTGGCGGCGGCGGTGGTGGGGCATGAGGCGAGGGAGGAGTGGGCTGGGGGCGGGGCAGGCAGAGGTGGGCTGTGGCTTTCAAGGCGCCGTTCCAATGGTGTGATCTGTCGCCCTCCCCACTGTGGTTGCTGATTGATTGCAGCTCTGGGTGCACAGAGACGCACACCAGCCCAGCCCTCCTCCCTCCTTCCCCCAGCACCGCCTCACGTAGTTGTACATGTACATCAGCTTGTCCACCAGGCGCTGGGGCAGGTACGCGTCCTGCAGGTGGTTAGGAGGTGATTGGAGGGTGGGCAGTGGGGCAAGATGCACACAGCAACCGCCCCCCGCAAGCAGGCTGCCTCCTAGCCAAAATCCGAAGCTTGGCCCGCAGTTGCCTGCCTGCAAGCTGCCAAGCCCAGCCAGCCAGCCGGTCAGCCGGCCCCCTGCCCCCACCCCAACCCCTGCTCGCGCCTTGAGGCAGTAGATGGCGAGGCGGCGCCGGCTCTCCGCGTTTCCGTCCTGCAGCTTGGAGATGTCGGAGTGGTGCACGTCCTCCTTCTGCTCCCCCAGGAAGTGCGCCGACACGGAGTTGAGGGAGTAGGAGGACAGCTTGTGGTCGCGCTGGATGGCCTGCAGCAGGTCAAACTGCACCCGCCCGTCGATGGAGATCTCCTTGAAGTCGTGGGTGCCGTACGCCTTGGAGCTGAAGCGCGCGTCACGCATCTTGCACCGCCTGCACGTGGCAGGGGTGGGGGTGGGGAGCGGGGGCAGCTTGGCGTCGGGGGCGGGTTGGCGTCAAGGGGGCAGGTTGACGTCAGGGGCAGGTGAACGTCAGGTTCCCGCACACCTGGCGCATCCCTGCAGCAGCAAGATCGTGTGCAGTGCGCCGCACCGTACAACATTGCTGTTTCTACTGCCCTGGCGCCCCCAACGTGCCCACCTGTTGCGGATGCGGCCCCAGGTCCAGAACTGCGGGATCTTGAGCGTGTCGGCGCGGTTGAGCAGGTAGGGCAGGTCGAAGTTGACAATGTTGTAGCCTTTCAATGGGTGGGACAGCAGAAGAAGAGGAGTCATCAGTCGTGGGGTCACGGCATGCCCACAGGTGGACAGCAGCAGCTGCAATCACCCTTGGGGAGCCACCGACCTACAGAGCCAGCACTCGCTGTCTGCCCCGCCCGCCCCGCCCCCACCAATGATGATGTCTGGGTCCGCCTCCAGCACCAGGTCGCGCCAGCGCAGCAGCAGCTCACGCTCATCCTCAAACGACATCACCTCTGGTGTGGGGTGGGAGAGAGAGGGGGGCACGGTGTGTGGGGGATGAGCACACACGGGCCGCTTGGCATGGCGGTGGCAGGAATGTAGCCGCCCCCGCTTGACCGCCCCCGCCCGACACCCACGCCCCGCCACCACCCGCCTCTGCCTCAACCCAGCCACCCCTGCCTCGTGTACTCACCCGCGCCGGTGATGGGCGAGCACGACTTGAGGGTCATGATGTTGCGCACGGTGGGCGCCTTCTGCCCAAACTCGGTGACCAGCGAGGCAATCTGGATCACCGGGTCCTTGTCGGGCTCCGGGAAGTGGCCCTGGGTGGGTGGGTGGGGTGTGGGGTGGGGTGAAGAGGGTAAGCAGGGCATCCAGGGACTTGACGGGAAGGACAGCGTGGTCTTGCGGGGAAGCGCAGCAAAACCGAGGAGTGCCCTCAACCGCAGCGGCAGCGCTAAAGACGCAAAGGGAATGACCATCTCACCACACCGCCTCCTGACCACCACCCGCCCGCATGCCCCGCCCTGTCCCCACACCTTGCGGCCCTGGCACTCAATGTCCACCGACAGGATGCGGAAGGGCGCCATCTTGGCCCACTCTCCCTCGGGCGCGTGGCTGACCAGGCGGGAGTAGTGCAGGTGCGCCTCCAGCTGGCAGTGCGTCTGGTGGCCCTGTGGCCGCAGGTGGGTGGCCGGTGTGACGGGTGTGTGAGAGGGTGGGGAGCAGGCGGCATGCATGCACAACCGTTTACTCTTGCCCGCTGCAGGCAGCAACCCTGCCAGCAGCCAGAGGTATGCATCACATTCTGCTTCCCCCACCGCCGCACCAAAAGTTCCTCCCTCCAACCCTCCAACTCCACCCCTCCCCGACCCAACCGACCCGCACCTGCGCGGGCACCAGGGAGTAGGCCCCCGCCGGCAGCTCCACCCAGTTGCCGCCCACCACCTGGCAGTCGATCATGAAGCGCAGCGCGTACAGCACGTTGGACTCGTAGGTGGTGGAGCGGAAGAACTGGTTGTTCAGCCAGCGCAGCGTCAGGCCGCGCTCAAACATGGCTGCAGCGGGTGGGGGCGGGGGTGGCGGGGTGGAGTGGGTGGCAGCGCGGCAATGTGCACACGGATGGAGCGCAGAATCGCTGCTGGGCCGGTGTTGCAATCGGTTGCTGCTGCCGCCCGTGCCACGCCCACCGGCATCCCGCCTTCTGTGACGGCACCAGCATGCGACTCCCCGCCTTCTGCCCCTCCCCACACCCCGCCCTCCCTGGCTGCGCTCACTTCTGCATGACGCCACCAGGTTGGGCGTGGCCAGCACAATCTTGAGGAAGAGGCGGTCCTTGGTGGGCTGGTAGAACATCATGGTCTGCTTGCGCACCAGCTCGATGCGCAGCACCTGGCGGGAGAGGGGCAGCAGGAGGCGCAGAGGGGTAGGGCACCCGCTTGCACGCTGCTCCTGCCGCCCATCACCCGACCTGCAAGCCAAAGCACCCTGTCTTTCCACGGTGCAGCTGCGTGGTGGCTCAATGCCTGCGTAAAAGCAGGATATTGCGGGGTGCCAGGCCCAGCGCGCCCTGCCGCACCTGGCGCGGGTTCTTCTTGTCCTTGGGCCCCATCTCAGCCTGGTGGAGGTGGGGGGCGGCAAGTGACGCAGCTTAGCCGCAGGAGGGAGGGAAGCGCAGCCATGTGCCATGCATGTGGGAGCCAGGCCGAGCAATGCCCAACAGGGTGCGCAGTCCACATCCTGGCACCTGGCCACCCGCCATACATGCGTGCGCCACCACACATGGTCCCACCCCCAACCCCACCACCTGCCCACCCCGCCAGCCCCCTCACGTTGAGCTCCCCCGCCAGCGCCTGGCAGTCGTCTGGCGAGAAGGCGGGCGACGGCGCCTCGACGTAGAAGTAGGGCTCAAAGCCGTGCACAAAGGCTGAGACGGAGGATCCGCCCTCGGTCACGCCGTACATGCGCACCACGGGCACCTGTTGGGCAGTTAAGGGGAGGGGGTAATCAGAAGAGGAGGGTGGGCGGTGACTCGGGGGGTGGATCTCGCACTGTGCCCGCTGGCATGTGCTGCATGCCACGAGCCTCGAGCACGCCGCCAGAGCACCACCTTGCCGCACCGCCCAGCCGCCCCACCTCGCGCAGGTCTGTGGGGTAGTAGGTGGGGTGGGGCGCCGCCAGCGTGTAGTCGACCTCCAGCTGCTGGAACACTGGGGAGGGAGCAGGCAGGGGGCAGGCAGGGGGCAGGAGGAGCATCGTCGGCATCGCAGCTGAACTGTGCGAGTGCGGGAGGCATGGAGGCATGCGGCCTTGCCATCCACACACCACTCCTTGCAGCCACATGCCACAGCATGGCATCTCCTGCCTGAGCCAGGGTTCAAGCCCATGACAGGGCAGCCGCTTCCAATGCGCACCCAGCTTGTCAGTGGCGGGGTTGAGCTGCGGCGCGGGCGGGCGCGGCCAGTTCTTGCCCGCCTCCCCCAGGCTGCCCTCGTCCACCTGCAGCAGCAGATCCATGGCATGCATCGTGCATGGCAGCGAGACGGCAGCGAATGCAGGTGGCATGGCGGCACCCAGCAGCGGGAATGCCGCAAGGCTGCACGGCACACCGGCGCAGCAGCATGGACATGGCCAGCCTGCCGCCCCTGCCAGCCCACCTCCATGTCCGGCCCAAACTCCTCCTCCTCCTCGGGCGGCTCCAGCTCAAAGTCCTCCTCCACAAACTCGTCGTCATCACCCGGCGGCCGCTTGCGCGGCACATACTGGCCGGGGTGCCCCTGCGCAGGCCGCTTCACGCCCGCCCCGCTGCTCATGGCGCCCGCTGCGGCTGTGTGCGTGAGAGGGGGACAAGGATGTCAAGGCATGCAGGGTGCATGCGCATGCAGATGGTCGAGGCACCTGCGTTGGTGGAGGCGGCAGCACCTGCAGGCGGGGCAGGGTGGCGGCAACGGAACGGCGGCTGGCGGCAGCAGGCTGGCAGCAGGTCGGCGTCACCTGATCCGCGCCTCTGCGCCCTGATGCCGCGTCTCAGCACTCCAGGCTAGCTGGCTGGCGCTGCCGGGCTGCGGGCTGCGCGAGCAAGTAATCAAACAGGCAAAGGGCCGCCTGGCGCCGGCGGGGAGCTTGGAGCAGATGACCGCGATTTCGGGGAGCCGTGCCAAATAGCGCCCGCTGCGGCCGAGGCTTGAAAGCAGCACTGCGCCGCGCATTTACGCATGAGTCCGCCTGCTGGTGTTCATGGACAGCGAGAGCCCAGCTGGCAGTTCCAGGGACTGATCGAGCACGCGACAGGGGCCCCGCCGGCGTCCCGTGTTTACAAGTCAGGTCTCGACCGCCTCAGCAGCGTCTCGCGCCCGCCGCCGACGCTCCCTGGCGCCTCGGGCAGGCGCCCAGAGTGTCGTGAGGCGCTGATCGGAGGCACCCAGCTCACCCGCCACCGGCCGCCGGCCACCGCCGCTAGTCTCGGGAGCTCCCGCGCTCGCGATGGCGCTGGCCAGCGGCTGGGCCGCCATGCTGCGGCCGGCGCGTGCCCTGTCAGCCAGGGCGTCCCAGGGCCTCCGCTCGGTGAGCCGGAGGTACTTGTTTGCGCTGCAGTGCCAAACAGCGGCAGTGCGTCGTTTTCAACCAGTGGGCACCCCAACCGCTCCTCCACCTCAGCTCCACCCCCCTCTCCTCACGTCAGCCCCCTTGCATCACCTCAGGCCCCACCTCCCTCACAACCCTGCTGCTGCAGCTGAGCACGCTGGTGCTGGCGGAGCACAAGGGCGGCGCGCTGCAGCCCAACACGCTGCACACGCTGACCGCGGCACGCGCGCTTGGAGGGCCCGTCACCGTGCTGGTGGCTGGCCACGGCATCGGCGCTGCTGCTGAGGCGGCTGCAAAGGCGGAAGGGGTGGCCGGCGTGCTGGCGGCTGACGACCCCTGCCTGGCGCACGGGCTGGCAGAGCCCGCCGCGGCCCTGGTGGCGGCGGTTGAGCAGCGGTGAGGCGGTAATGGGGCGATGGCAGGTCGGCTTGGTGTGGGGCGTAGGCATGCGCAGCTTGCCCCTGGTGCAGGCCCGCACATCAGCAAGTAGCGAAGGTGCGGGCTGACCGCAGCGCTCTTTGCGCCCAATGCCTGCAGGCGCGGCTTCTCCCACGTGCTGGCTCCGTCCAGCACCTTTGGCCGCAACGTGCTGCCCCGGGCCGCGGCACTGCTGGATGTGCAGGTGGGGGCACTGTTTTGGGGTGTGAACTGGCTGCCGGGGTGGAACCAGCCACTTTGTTGGACACGCCTGGTGGGTCAATTTGCAACCAGGAAGCAGGACAGAGGCGCACAGCTGTCCTCGCCGCCAGGCAGACACCAGCCCTCCCCCCTCTCACCGCAGGCGGTGGCGGATGTGGTGGAGGTGCGGGACCCCGATACCTTTGTGCGCCCCATCTACGCCGGCAACGCGTTGGCCACCGTCAAGGCACTGGGGCAGGGGCCCCGCCTGCTGACCGTGCGCCCCACCGCGTTTGCTGCCGCGCCGGCCAGCGGCGGCAGCGCGGCGGTGGAGGCGGTCAGTGCTGACGAGCTGGCGGCAGCGCAGCAGGCGGCGGGCAGCTCGGAGTGGGTGGGCGAGGACGTGCGCAAGTCGGGTGCGCCTTGTGTGCTTGGGTGCGGTTTGGGGATGCTGCTGGGGCATGCAGTGCTGCTTTGGAGGGCTGAAATAGTAGGCCATTGCTGTGGTGGCAGTTTGCCACGTGCAAGTTTCCAACCCAGTGCCATCCGCCTCGCAGAACGGCCAGAGCTGGGGCAGGCGCGCGTGGTGGTGAGCGGCGGCCGCGCGCTGAAGAGTGCCGAGAACTTCAGCAGCCTGCTGGGCGCGCTGGCGGACCGGCTGGGGGCGGCGCTGGGCGCCTCGCGCGCCGCTGTGGACGCTGGGTACGCACCCAACGACCTGCAGGTGGGCTGCAGGCTTGGGTGCAGCACGTGTGGTGTTGCCAGGCTGCTCAGTGCTGGGCTGTGGGGGGCAGGCTGTTGACAGCGTAGGAAGGCAGCAATTGCCGGCAGTGCAGCCCCTTGCCAGTGTGCACAAATGCAGCAGCTGACCCAGCAAACCTGCTGCCCCGACCGCCGCCGCCGCAGGTTGGCCAGACGGGCAAGGTGGTGGCGCCCGACCTGTACATCGCGGGTGCGCAGCATGAGCTGGGTGGGCTTGCCTCGTGGCTGCCCCGCTGCCTGTGCATCTAGTGACAAAATGGCATGGTTGCTGCCAAGGCGTGCATTTACCACTGACTACCACCATCGCATTGTGGCGTGATGTGTGCCTGGCCCCTGCCCGCTTCATTGTGCGCCGTGCAGTGGGCATCAGCGGCGCCATCCAGCACGTGGCGGGCATGTCCTCCAGCAAGGTGTGGGCCACATCCTGGCCTCTCCTGATGCATTCGCATCCATGCCACAGCAAGCTTGCGCTCTTCGGGGCACGATCGCCTGCGGCTTGTCATTGCCACACGGCTGGGAGGCTGGTGCCTGCTGGCATGCGATGCTCGCGTCACCAAAGCCCTGTCCTCCCCTCTCGGCCTGCTCAGGTCATTGTTGCCATCAACAGCGATGGCGACGCGCCCATCTTCCAAGTGAGAGAGGGGCAGGCGCAGGCGCACTGGGGGCCTGGCTTGGACTAACACGTTTAGCGGTCCTCGTGCGCTGACCGATTGCACGTGCGCATTCCCCCACTGACTCTGTTCTGACCCAGACTCCCATGTCTCTACACCCATTTGCCAGGTGGCTGACTACGGCCTGGTGGGCGACCTGTTCAAGCTGCTGCCGGAGCTGGATGCGGAGCTGGCCAAGGCCAAGCAGTGAGCGGCTGGCCGGGTGCTAGTTGTTGAGCAGGTCTTGAGCACCCCTTGGGCGGCTGCCTCACCCTACTGTACATCTTACTGTTGCTGCCTGCTGCCGATTGTTGTACCATAGACTGCCACCCTTTGGCCAAGAGGGCGACCTTGTATTTGTTTACACATGTGTAATGCTCAGCAGCGCTACGCCTGCTTGCGCTTGGCTGCGCCCCGAGCGGGGCCTGCGCTGCGGAACTCCTGCCACTGCAGCCAGTTGGTGTAGGCAAACAGGGCGGCAAAGTGCAGGAAGGCCCAGGTCACGGTGAGCGCATCGTACAGGAAGGGCAGCTTGGCGGGCGGCGGCGCTACAGCTTGAGCGGCCAGGATGGCTGCGCACCCCGCCAGCGACAGCCGCCACCCCGCAGCCAGCCATGTCGGCGGGAGGGCCGCCGGGCTGCCCGCTGCGCCCCGCTTCTTGGTGCCGTTGCTGCCGCCTGCCTTGCTGCCCGCCATGCCCGCTGCCAGCTGGACGGCGGCGTGGCAGGCGGCGGTGGCTCCCACTGTGGCCAGTGCAAGCCCGTCCTTCTTGAGCAGCGGCAGCATGCTGAAGACGGCCAGCGTGTTGGCCCAGCACAGCAGGAGCGGCTGCTCGCCGCCCAGCAGCATGGCCAGCGGCAGCAGCGGCAGCAGGATCGACTTTTCGTGCACCTGCGGTGGGGGATGGAGACCAGCGTGCAGGTCACGGGGTGCAAACCCAGCAAAGCTGCTGGCAGGCTGTGAGGTTGGCAGGCGGGTGTGGCAGTTGAACACGGGGCCTCCAACCTGCAGGCCACGCCTGGCTGGCTCCCACCGCAGCATGCGCTCCCCCGCAAGCCCAGCCTCCACCCCTTCCCAAGCTGCCAGCACATGCCCACCTGGTAGGAGAAGAGGAAGAAGGCCATGGCGCTGTTGGCCAGGCAGAGCAGGAAGGCGCGGGGCGTGGGGCGCGACGCCGCCAGCAGGCCCGCGGGGGCCAGCGCCGCCAGCGTGGTGGCGCCGCACAGCTGTACCAGGCTGGGCTGGGTCAGCAGGCGGGCCCACTTGATGAGGCGGGAGGAGGCGCACCACCAGTTGGCCACGTAGTCCTCGTACAGGCCGCGCTGGGTGGGGAAGATGCGGCGCAGCACGCCCAGCGCGCCGCCAGGGGCCGGCAGCCAGGGCGCCCACACAACCGCAAACGTGGCGGCCACGGCGGCGCCCAGCCGCAGCACGGCGCCCACCTGTGGGCAGGAGTAGGGTAAATGGGTGGAGGCCAGGTGTCGGGCTCCAAGTCGCAGTTGATTGCACAGCGATGGCCAGCTGCGTGGCCAGCAACAGGCACATGGTGGGGCTGAGCAGCACACGAGCTGCCAAACCCCGGCGCTTCCCAGCACCCCATGCCCCGCTCCCCTCCGCACCTTGCCGCCCAGGGTGGGGCGCTGTAGGCAGCGGCCCAGCAGGAAGGCAAAGAATGCGGGGGCGTAGTACAGCCCCATCTGCTTGTGGTTCAGCGACAGGCTGAACAGGACCGAGGCCAGCACGCCACGGCCCGCCGCCGCTGCCGCTGCACCGCCTGCCGCCAGGCCCAGGCCAATGCAGTTGTACTGGAAGTGGCCGTGGTCGATCAGCACCGCTGCGGGGCTAAACAGCAGGCCCACCAGCACCAGCAGAGCCTTGCCGCTGCAGCTGGCACCACCACCGCCAAACACAGCGGCGGCGGCCAGCGCGGCGGGCAGGAAGGTAGCGGCATCTGCTGCCAGCACCGTCTGGCGCAGCAGGCGCTTGCTGGATCGCGACTCGTAGCCGCGGGAGGCCACCAGCTGCACCGCCTCGGGCTCAAACGCGCGCACATACTGCCCGCATGCCCAGCTCTGTCAGGCGGGGAGGGACCAGAGGGCGGGGCAAATGAGGGCCAAGGTAAGTTGCTGCTTGCGCTTGGCCAGGCGCCAAATCAGGGTGCACTGGGTGCACGTTCCACCGTTGTGACCTATCCCCTTGGCGGCCCCTGCACCCGTACCTGCGCCTGCACCCATCTGCCCACTGCCATCCACACCCACCCACCCACCCACCCACCTGGTAGCCCGACAGCGGCGGGTAGTCCAGGCCCCAGTAGCTCAGGTTGTTGGCGCTGGAGTTGCGGTACCTGCGGCAAAGCAGGCTTGAAGCTTGGGTCAGGCATACAGCAATGACTGATGCAGTTTGCTGTTAGGCGGATTGAGCGGGCGCAGGCAGCGCGACAGCTCAACTGACTCTGCTCTTGCTACGGCCAGCAACGGCTCGCACTCGCAGGTTGGAGGCTCACCACTCCGTAGCAGGTAGGTTGACCGTAATCTCCATCCAGTGGCGCTGCGCCTCGTAGTCGCCAAAGCGGGGCGGCGTGTTCATGCCTGCACCAAGAGCGGCGGCGGCGGCGGGTGGCGGTGGCGGTGAGGCAAGAGGGACGAAGCCGGCAGCGGCGGTGGGATCGCGCAGCGCACCGTCCTCTGAGCGCTCTCACCCGAGTAGCTGTGCAAGGAAACGGCCCACCGCAGGAGCAGGGCCGCGGCCAGCCAGGGCAGCAGCCGCCGGGCCTCCTCCATTGCTGCAGTGTTCTAGAGACACAGGGCAGCCCAACACAGCAGTCTGACCGCCGCAAGCTGTCCGGCTGCCAAATGTGACAGTCGCCGCGGCACCGTGCCGGTGACAGCGGGTGGCAGTAGCAGCCAGCTGTGATTGATGTGCCATCAGGTTGACAGGGTTCTGCTTGATTGCATGCATACATTTTCGAATAAAGAGCACTGCTGAAGCAATACACCGAGTTATGCATCAGAGGCTGACCAGGAGTCGACGGACAGTCTGTATTGCTTGGGCTGTTGCGACCAGCGCATAAGCGGCCGCTCACACACGCCGCTTCGCCCTGTCTCCTCTGCCGCGTGCGGCGACCAGGGCCGTATCAGAGGGGAAATCCCCAGAGGCTGTGATGGCTGCAACCAACTTGCGCAGTGTGCATGCGTCAAGATCCCAGTCGGACAGCAGGACAAGGCCGTCCAGCAGCAGCTGCTTGCCGACGGTCAGCCGGCGGGCGAGGCAAGCAGATTCTGCTTGCCTCACGGTTGCGTGTGGTGCCGCTGTGCGGGTTCTGGGCTGGCGCTGTCCAGGGCTGCAAGAGTCTCAGGAACGCTTTCATAGACTCAGGGCGCATTTACGGCCAGGGAGTATGGGAAGCACGTCGACGCGTCTGGGCATGGGGCGCAGCCACAGCACAGCGTGCAGAATGCAATCGGCCATGTGTGCCTTGCCATGGGCGTGCGGGAGTAATGTACAGAACAACAATCACCGGCACCACTGCAGTCAGGCACCCAGCTTGAAGGAGAACTTGGGCCGGCTGCCCGCTGCGTTGTTCTTCTGCAGCCGCCGCTCCTTCTCCGCCGCCGCCTCCTGCTTGCGCCGCTCCTCCGCCTCACGCATCTTGGCCTGCATGGGTTGTGAGGGAGGGGCAATGAAGCAGCGCTGTGGTTGTACAGCCCCACAATGCGCGTCAGCTTTGCTTGGAAGCAGCTAAGCGCTGTGAGTGCACATCCCCTGCTGCAGGAACCGCACCCTGCAGGCGTGCCCACCTGCAGCTCCTGGAATCGCCGCTGCGCCTCCGCCTGCTCCTCCGCCTCCTGCCGCTGCTGGGCCGCCGCCTCGGTCTGTGGGGCCCAAGGGCGGCATGCCAGCCAGGCAACATGACTTGGTCAGCACACAGCCGGCGGCCAAGCAGTGGCTGGGAGGCAGGACGGAGCCTGCAGACCTGCTTTGCGCCTGTCCTGCCTCGCTTGGCAGGCCTCTGGCTGCCATCAACTCCAGCAGCCCGCCCCACTCTGCCCACCTGCGCGCGCTGCTCCTCCAGCCGCCGCAGCTCCGCCTTCTGCTGCTCAATGGCGTCCCGCCGCTGGCGCTCAGCCTCCTCTGCCGCCTGGCGTTCCCGGTCCAGCTCCTCATTCACCTGGGGCAGGTAGGGTGCAGCGAGGGGCGAGGTGCAGGAGGCTGTGAGCAGAACTGGTGACATGTGCGTGCCGCAACGCTGCGCAGTGTTTAAAGAATACAGGTGGACGTGAGGGCTGTCACAGTGCATGCCCAAACATCAGAGTCTGGTCAGCCAGGGCGGGGCAGAGCACGCCGGACTGCCATACGCCCGCCACCAGCTTGAGCTCATGCCATGGCTGGCCGCTAGCTTCACACGGCTCCCACTCCCTCAACCTCCCCCTCTCAGCACAGCACAGCGCACCGCAGCCTCAATATGCCTGCGCTCCTCCTCCAGCCGCTGCTGCAGGCTCTGCTGCACCGCCTCTGAGGCCAGCGCCTCTGCTACCCGCGCCTCCACCGCCTCGCTGATGCGCGCCGCCGTCTCCTCCTCTACCAGCTGCGCCTCCAGCTCCGCCAGCTTCCTGCGGGCAGGGGTGTGAGGGCTGGTGGGTGCTATGCCACATGTTTGCAGCAGCAGAGGGTGGTATGCCACGTGTTTGCAGCAGCAGAGGGTGGTATGCCACGTGTTGGCAGCAGCAGAGGGTGCTATGCCACGTGTTGGCAGCAGCAGAGGGTGCTATGCCACGTGTTTGCAGCAGCAGAGGGTGCTATGCCACGTGTTTGTAGCAGCAGCACAGAGTGCGGCAGAGGGCCGGCTACGCTGTCCTCTGGCACCCGCTGGGTGTGGGGGGGGACACGCAACAGATGAACACACATGGCTCGCTGTGCCACCAGACAAGCCAGTACCAATATGCACCAACCCACCGCACTGGCTGCCCATCACTGGCTGCCCAGCAAGCCCAACAGCATGCCCCAACAACAGCGGCTGCCCCACCTGCGCCGCTCCTCTTCGCGCAGCGCCCGCGCCTTTGCCTCCATCTCCGCTCGAGCCGCCGCCTTGGCGTCATCAGACGGGCTGCGGCGGGGCGGTGAGGCCGAGGGGCTGCGCCGCTGCATCGAGCGGCCCCGGCTGCGGCTGCGG
>RRZL01000039.1:435007-446554 GCA_006782975.1 Chlorella sp. Dachan
GGCTTGTTGCAGAGCTAGATGGCGGACGCAACTGCACGTGCGCAGAGAACAGCAGCCCACCAGGCACCTCAGCCCCAGCCCCCAGCAGCTGCCCAGAATCTCCCCGCCGCCTGGCCACGCGCCTGCGAGTGCGGCAGCGCCACCGCGGCCGCCGCCTCGGCCGAGGGGCTGCGCAGGATGCGCTGGCCCTGGGCGCCGTACACCGTGACTGCTGCATACGAGGCCTCCTGGTCCACTGTGACCGCCGTGGTGAGGCCGCGGGCGGGGCAGATGCGGGCCCATGGCAGCGGGTCGGTGCGCCCAGACAGCGGCTTGCGGCACTCCACCTCCACACCCTCGATGCCGTCCCGCGTCCACCTGCAGCAGGTGGCACGCCAGAGGGTACACACAGGGTCAGGGCGGGTGGCCTGCAATGTTGTAGCGCGGCTGCGACAGCTTGATGGTGCAGCCTGCCTCCCGCTCCAGTCAACGGTAAGCGCTGCAGCAGCAGTCGTCTCACCGAAAGGCGATGAGCGCACCACGGGGGCCCTCGCCCACCAGGCGCCACAGCCCAACAATGGGCGCGGTCTCGTGCAGCAGTATGTACAGCTTGCTGCAGCCGGGCAGGGTGGGGGGAGGCATAGGCAGGTGGGTGCGATGCATTGAGCCAGCCTGTCAAAGAGGCCAGCCACCCCCTGTGCACTGCAGCAGCTGCCAGCCTCTGTCCGCTCACCGAAACGTCTGTGGCAGTGGCAGCGTGACACGGCCGGGCGTGCCAGGGGTGGCGGGCGGCAGCGGCGGCACGATCCAGCGCTGCACATCGGTGAGGGTGCCCCAGCGCGCTATGCACAGCGTGAGCCACAGCGCGTCGTCCTGCAGCGCGTCGTGCAGGCCGCGTGACGCCGCCAGCAGGTTGTGGATGTCGGCGGTGCTCAGGTTCTGCGAGGGCGAAAATGACGGGGGTCGGAGTTTGATTGACACGCCCGCCTGCTGCACATGCAACCCAGATGAGCCCACAACCTGGCAACGACTCGGGCTCGGCTCTTACAGGCCACACCACCACGCCACCGCCTCCCCCCTCCCTCCCTCTCACCATGATGATCTTGCCCAGCACGTCGCTGGGCAGCTCGTGCAGCGGCAGCGGCCCCTGCTCCCCGCTGCCATCCTGGGCGGAGCCCGGCTGCTCGGCTGCTGCCTGCTCAGAGGGCGCCTGCTGCGCCGCCTCGGGCGAGGCATGATACCCCTCCAGCTGCAGCCGCGCCAGCGCTTCCAGGCCGGCCTTCAGCATGCGCCGCGGTAGCTGGCTGGCAAGTGTAGTTACAGTAGTTCAGAGAAAGGTCCCTGCAGGGAGCAGCAGGGGTTACCGCCAGGGTTAGAAGGGGCTGAGTGTGCCGAGGTGCGGCGGCGGGCGAGCGGCGAGCGGCGGTGGGCCAGCACCACGGCAGCGCTGTCCTGCACGCAGGCATCACACACTGTTCGGTGTCAGACCAGGTACGCCAGAAGCCGCCCAGCGCTGGCTGCAGGCGAGAGGGCAGGTCCGGGCGGCGGCGCGGGATGCTCGCTGCCGCGCTGGCGATGCCCCCAGCGTTCCCAGAGTGCCACACCTTGAAATGGGCGTGTCGGCGGGCTGCTCTCGTTGGCTTGCTCGGCCTCGCTAACAACGCAGTGGAGCGCACAACCCATTCAAGACAGCAGGGTTGCTAGAAAAGGCTGATTTTGATGGTGTAGATTGTGAATTGGCTGCCGACATGGTCACGAGCCAGAAGGGCACTGAGCTCGCACACCATGGCGGCGGCTGCATGGGCACGTGCCGTGTGACGGCGGCGCACTCACCTACCACCCCTCCTTCTGCCGGCATCCCCACGTCAGCTGTGATGATTCAAAATGCCAGCAGACGTAGTACGGATCACGCCATGGTGCAAAAGAGGCGATGTGAGAGCAATGCGCTGCCGTCACCGGAAGGCAGCCAGGAAGTGCTGCGCCGAGGCGGCCACTGGGAAGCCGTGGCCCGCCGGCAGCGCCTGGTTGCCGGGGCGGTCGGCCACCACCACCTGCCAGCCGGCCGCCGCCGCCGCCTGCGCCTCTGCCAGGTTGTCGGTGGCAAACAGCAGCTCGGAGGGGGAGTCCACGCCCAGGGATGCGGCAATGTTGCGGTAGCTGGCCGCCTCCACCTGCGGGGCGTGGTGGTGGTGAGGCTGGTTGTGCGGAGGCAAGGGCTTCCACTCAAAGGCAGCAGGCATGCTCTGCATCCGCCCACGCATATGCCTGTGCTGCAGCGCTCGCCCCTGCCGCGTGACTTGCTTGTCGGCACACCCACCTTGGGGCCAGAGGTGGTGTCGAAGAAGCCCTGCAGGTAGGGCCGCAGGTCGCCCACCGTGGTGCAGCCCAGCAGATCTTTCTGCGCGCCCCTGTGGCAGGAGCAGACGGGGGAGGGCAGCCGGGCGAGCAGGTGAGGGTGCAGCGGAGCACACGCAAGAGCTATGGCATGCAAAGTCCACCCCAACAACAAAGGCAGCAACAGAGGGTGCAACTCTGCCTCCCACAAATCACCCACCCACCCACCTGCTGCCGCTGGAGTAGATGTAGGTCTTGATGCCCGCCCCGCGCCACTGCGCCAGCGCGTCAGGCACGTCGGCAAACAGCTCCCCCTTGAGCTCGCCACGCGCAAAGCCGCCCGCCCAGATGTGGCCCTGCGGCGGGCGGGGGCGTGCAGTTCAGCAGGCGACTGCTGGTTGAGCCCACCTTTCCAGCCCATGGCCACCAGGGCGGCAGGGAGCAGGGCCTCAGCACACACAACAGAGCTGCCGCCAATGGCCCCAACCGACACACAACCAGCCAGCGCCAAGCCTGCCCCAGCCTGCCACCGCACCTGCAGGGCCTTGAGCGCAGTGGTCTTGCGGTCGCCATCCATCTGCGCCTCGCAGTTGGCCACCGCAGCCGACACCACAGCGTCGCGTCCCGCCTCGGGCCCCCTGCAGCAGGGTTGCCGGCGGGTGCAAACCGGCTCGGCATGCTGCCAAGGGCCTCTTGGTCAGGTCCGTCCTGCTTACAGAGGCCTGCAGCCCCAAGCTCAGCAGCTTGCAGCACTGCCGCCGCAGCACTCACGGGATGGGTGGCACGGTGCGCCCCGCCTGCGCGTCTTCCGCCGCCAGCTGTCGCAGCAGCTCCAGGTCCGCCTGCGTCTCCTGGCTGTCATAGGTGGACTCCAGGTGCGACCTGTGAGGAGGGCGGGTGGGGCAGGGAGGGAGGGGTCCATGGTGCGTTATGGTGCGGAAGGAGGTGAGGGGCCCCATGGCACAGCAACGTGGTGTGAGGCAGCCTGCGGCGTGGCCAAGGGGCGAGTGGCAACCAGGCGGGGAGCACGACTGCACTGCACACTGCAGGGCAGGGCAGGGCCTCCACGCATCAGCAGCAGCAGCGTACAGTACTGCACTCCGCATCCAGCCCCCACCTGAGCCGCTGGCGCGCGTACGGGAAGAGCACGTCGGTGACATACGAGATGGCTGCGATGGTGCCCTCAATGTCCAGCACAACTGCCGTGGGCAGGCGCCCGCTGGCGGTGGCCAGGGCCGAGCCAGCAGCAGCAGCCGCGCTGCCGTTCTCCAGCCGCGCCTTCTTGGCCGCAGGCTCGCCGCCATCGGCCGCCGCGCCGTTGACGGCCGCCTGCACCGCCGCCGCGGGTAGGGGCGGGGGTGGGGCACGAGAGGCGTCCAGGCCCAGCTGCCGCATGCGCACCGCCGCCTCAAAGAGGTACTCGTAGCACTCAAACTGGGCGGAGGGGAGCGAGGGGCAGGTGGGTTAGGACAGTCTGCGGCTGTTGAGCTATTGCGTCCTCACAAGATCGGGCACACCAAGGTTCAAAGCAGGTAAGGCCTGCCTCTTCATTTTTGCCAGCCGCAGCGGGCACATCAAGCAATGTCACCCTGCACTGCCCATCTTCCCCAGCCAAGGTGCCCACCTGCGTCTTGGCCTCAATCCAGTTGCGCCCCCACACGTACACGCCGTGCCGCCGCACCAGCACAGCATTCGCCTCCGGGTACCTGGCGCGGGCAGGGTGGAAGGGAGCAAGCGGTTGGGGGCAACGCATAACCGGTGGCTCTTGCACCGCAGCTGCACCAGGCAGTGCCGCAAACCGGTAAATGCACGCGCAGGTGTCTACTGCCTGCCCAATAGCCCAGCAGCCGGCTTGCCACCCAGGTGGCTGCTCACCGCTGGATCGCGTCGCGCAGGCGGTCGGTCAGCTCGCACTCGCGGGCCGTGTTTTCGATGATGGGCACGGTGTGCACGCTGTAGAAGCCCTGCAGGGAGGCGTTGAGCCAACACGGGCAGGAGCAGGTAAGGCTGGCAGCCGTGGGCCAAGCCAGGCCCATGTTTCAGCATCAGCAAACCTGCAACCAGTCCGTCGCACGGGCGCATGCCAGCAGCAGCAGCCACCCCCGCACCTGGCCCACAATGCCCTTGATCATCTCGATGTGCGTCACCCGGAACTCAGAGGCGTGCGGGTCCAGCAGCGTGGCCAGGAAGGCGTTCATGGAGTGGCCGTGCAGCACGGCGCGTGCGCCCCGCAGCTCAAACGCCTGGCAGGCGCAGGGGGGAATGGCAGGGAGTGGGTGGGGAAGACGAGGGGTCAGCCTGCTGGCGGCTGCATCCCGCTGTCGCTGTACATGCCTCGTGGTCCCCAATGCAAACCACCGGCGCCAGCCGGCCCGGCCTGCCTGCTGCCAGCTCCCCTTGTCCTGTTGCGCACGCACCGACATGAACAGGGGCGCGCACTCGGACAGCTTGGGCGGCTTGTGCGGCGGCGGCCGCGCCTCGGGCGTGTGCAGCACCTCACCCGCCGCGTCCAGCACAAACATGTCCTCGGCCCGCATGCGCTCCTTCTGCAGAGCCGCGACAGTATTATGGGCAGTGTGTGTGGGGTGGGTGGGAGGAAGTGGGAAGAAGTGGGCGGGAGGGCGAGGCGGCACGGGCATGGCGGTGCACAGCGGCTGCAGCTGGTGGAGGCAGCGTTGGTACAGAGGCCCTGCAAGATCCTAGACTAGTATCTGTCCAGGGTGCACCTGCCCTTAAGGGCCAGGCTGCAGCAGGGCAGCAGGCAGCACCGCACGCACACCCTGCCCTCGACGCAGCACCAGGCCCAGGCGGCGGCGCCCCCACCTGCACGCCGGAGGGCGCCATGACGATGCGGTCGCCCTGGGGGGTGTCCACTTTGATGGAGATGCCGCCGCCGGTGCCGCTGACGTGGCCCTGGCTGTACAGCCCCGCGCACAGCTCCGCCACCAGCTGCTTAGCCTCACCCACCGGGTCGCCCGCCATGGCTGCTGCGCCTGCTGCCGCTGTTGCGGAGCGGGTGGTGAGCGGGGTAGTGAGTGAGCTGGTTGTGAGGGAGTGCCAGTATCCAGGACCTGCAGGGCAGGACGGAGTGGGCAGCCAGACAAGAGCACAGGCTGTGCACACATGCAAGCAAAGGGGCGTTGGCCAGCGGTGGCGCTGCCGGCGGCGGCGGCTGCATGTGGCTGCCACCTGCAGCGGCTGGCGTGTGCCCCAGGATCTGTGTGGCGCGCAGGAGGCGGTGGGTGCACAGAGAGAGCAGCAGTGAGAGAAGCAGCAAGTGAGCTCGCACCTTGCTGCCAGCCGGAGGGTGGTGCAGTCGTAGACTTGGGGCGCTCTGCAACCTGCAGTGCAGCTCTGGGGCAATTTGGGCCCGGCCGAGTGGCAGCAAGCGCGGCATGGGAGAGCAGAGTGACAGAGCGGGCCCATTCGGCGATCCATCACCACTCACAGCCCTGTGATCACATCTGCTATTGGCCCGGGTCCATCAACGCGCCCTCCGCTCCGCGGCAAACTGGTCCGCGCTCCAGGCGACTCTTCGCAGCTCGTCGACCTCCAAACCGCAGAAGCAGGTGGCGAGCACACGATCAACAGAGTCCAGCCGCATCGTCAGCACAAGGTGCAGCCGGCGGCAGGCGGCGGCAGGCGGGCGGCACGATGGCGGACCTGCAGCAGCTGCACACGCAGGCCAAGAAGCTCATCCTCACCATACGCGCCGGCCTGGAGCGGCTAGAGACTGCGGAACAGGTCAGTCAAGTTGCTGCTGTGGGCGGCTGGGCTGCAGGTGCGGCAGGTTGCGGGCAGGCGTGGCTGCCAAACATCCGAGGTGCCCGCGTGCTGTTGTCGACACCTCCCCTTCTTCTCTCTTCCTGCAGAATGCAAGAGCCATAGTGCCTGCGGGCCTGGCAGCGGAACTCCAGCAGCAGCTACAGCAGCTACAGGTGTGGCAGGCGGGCAGGGGCCACGCCAACCGCTTGCGGTTGCGCTGCTCGTGGGGTCGCGGCTGGCAGCCCGTTAATGGCTGTGCTGAGTGACCAAACCGTCGGCCTGCCGGGCAGTCCTGCACCTGACACCCCACGTCTGCCCTAACCGTCCTGCCCGCAGCGGCTGAGCGGCGAGCTGGACGCGGTGTGGCGCATGCAGTCGCTGCGCGAGCCGGCGGCCAAGCGCGACCTGTGGAAGCGGAAAGTGGAACAGGTGGGGCTGGCTGGTGGGCAGCTTGCAGGCATCGCTGTGGAATAACAGGCGCATACACTGCTGCTGCTGCTGCTGCTGCTGCTGCTGCTGCTGCTGCTGCTGCTGCTGCGCACTTGCTCTGGCTCGTGCCTGATCTGTCTACCAACAGGCAGGCAGTCCGCATCCCTACATGCGCTTTTCGCTGCTCCACTGCCCCAACCACCGCCAGGTGGCCGAGGAGGCGGATGCACTGCGGACAGGGATGGAGCGCTTTGGTCACCGCCAGCAGCGGCGGCACTTGGAGGATGCGCAGGTGGGGTGGGGAACCTGCGGCCGCTGGCCACTCCTGCCTCGACCTGTTGCGGCAGTTAGCGGAGCTCCTCTCAGCACGCACTCGCCTCCTTGCACTGTCGGTTCACCTGCCAAACCCCCTGCCTGCCTGAGCCTCACTACCTCCCCTGCCTGCAGCGGCGAGAGCTGATGGAGCGGCGAGCGGGGGGCGGAGGGCCGCTGATGGATGTGGATGCGGACATGAAGGCGGCGCGGCACGTGCACCGCTCCAAGCAGGTGCGGCCAGGCAGTGGCAGGACGGGCGGCAGTAGGTGGCTGGTGGCAGCAGCTGCGCAGTCCTTGGAGGGTCGCAAGGGCTGGCAAATCAGCGGGAGAGCTGCCAGACGTTGAAGTGAGTGGGACCAGTGCACGGTGCGCCAGTATACGGCTGCCAAGCCTGCTGCCCGGCCACCAACCAGCCCACAGGTGCTTGAGGAGGCGTACGAGACGGGCGTGGGCATCATCGGCGCCATGTCGGGCCAGCGCGACCGGCTCAAGGCCACCCACCGCAAAGTAGGCGCAGGGAGGGGGCGAGGGGCTTGGTGGATACTGGTATGGACCTGGGAGGCAGCTCAGCCCATGCTTCTGGGCAGGAAGTTGGTAGGACGGTGTGGCGTCTGCTCGCCAGCCTTGCACCCCCGCTGCCCAATACCCCGCGGTGCCTCAGCTGCTACCACCAAGCCGCCCCCTCTGGCCATCCCCCCACAAGCGCAGGTGCTGGACGTGCTCAACCGCATCGGCCTGTCCGACTCGGTGCTGCGCCTGGCGGAGCGGCGCCAGCGGCTGGACAAGCTGCTGGTGTACGGCGGCATGCTGCTCACGCTGCTGCTGGTGGTGGGCCTCTACTGGTGGAAGAAGATGTAAGGCATGCCAGGGCTGCGGTTCAGCGGAGGCGAGGTGGGGCGCTGAATGGGACCGGCTGGGAGGTGGTGCCCACACGGCACCAGCGGTTCCAGTCAACCCCGATCTTCGTGGTCACGGTGCCCACACGGCACCAGCGGTTCCAGTCAACCCCGATCTTCGTGTTCAGGTCCCTGCTTGCATGTGCTGCTGCACCGTGCCACCAAGCACGCTCTCTCAGCGGGTGATTCAGTGCCTCAGTGTTTCAGAGGGGCAGCTGCCTAGGGCCTGCCTAAGGACCAGGAATGCGCAGAGGCGGGGTGACTGACTAGCAAGGAAAGCAGTGCAGGGAAAGGTGGACAAGGCTATGGACACGGGTAGACGGCCAGCGGCAGGCTGCCACGGGACGCAACGGTTGAGCAGCGCAATGGGCTCCGCTCAGCAGCGCAAGGGCTCTGCTCTCAGCAGCCCAGCACAAACTCGCGCACGCGCTGCGCCAGGCCCTTGCTGGCCAGCGGCACCACCGCCCCCGCCCCGCTGGCCGCCTCCAGCGTGTACGGCCGCTGCTGCTGCAGCTTGGGGAAAGCCATGGCAAAGGATGCGCCGCCGGCACCCGCGCCGCCGCCCGCCTGACGCTCCACCGCCGCGCGGTGGCTGGCGTCCAGCGGCTTCACGCCCACCATGCACGTCGCGCTGAGCTGCTCGCCGTTGTGCAGCAGCGCGCGCTGCGCCGCGTGCTTGTTCTGCAGGAGGCAGGAGGCAGGGGGCGGGGCGGCTCGCCAGGGGTGAGAGCAGCCCGGGGATGATAGGCGCCAATGTACATTCTAGCTCCACCAACCAGCTCTCTGTCACAGCTGCCTCGGGCGCAGCATCTGCGACCATGGGCACCCATGCACGGGCAGGCAGCTCACCTGGTACTGGATGTGGATCCAGTTGACCGAGGCGGCCTCCCCAAACGTCCCAAACTGCACAGGTGAGGGGAGCAGCTGCAGCCCTTCAGCCCCACACTCAAGCCACGGCCCCCAACACTTGCAATGTGTGTTCAGGCGGCGCCGCAGCTGGGAGGGCCTTGCACGAACCCCCGCTGCCCAGCTTCCCTCCCCAGGTGGCCACCTGCGCGATGTCCCCCGCCTTTGAGAACTCCCGGATGATGAGCGGCAGGTCGCTGGGCCCAAACCCAAACACGGTGACCCACGTGTCCTGCAGGGACAAGGCGGGCCAGGCACGGGGTTGGAGCGTGCAACTGCGGCTGATGCCGCCTGCTGGACTAAGCTGCATGACCTGCAGCAACCAAACGGCAAAGCGCATCTGCAGCTAGTTGGCTGCCCATTTCTGCCGTGGCGAGGTCAGGAGTGGAGGAGCCGCCGCTCCCCGAGCTCACCTCGTACTGCTCCAGCGCGTGAGCTGCATGTGCCAGGTCCCGCCCTGCTGCCGCAGCAGGGGCAGCAGCTGCAGCGCGGGCGGCGGCATATGGCGAGGTGCTGACCTGCATGTCCTCCACTGCGGGCCAGTCGGGTGGTGGGGAGGGGGCACACTCAGTTCAAGGGGTGCAGGGAGTTGGGGGCGGTTGGGGGGGTTAGGCTGGTCGCCAGCAGCCGCAGAGTATGCTGTCCCAGCCCAAATATGTCGGTCAGCACACTCTGAGCCATCAGCAGTGTGCTGCCAGGGCAGCAGGGTTGCATGCACAAACTGCCACAGCCACAAGTGGCCCCCACCGCCACTCACAGCCATCTGGTCCCTGCCCCCAAGGAGCAGCGCCAGCGCCCAGGCCGCCCGGCGAGTCCAGCAAGCTGTCCATGGGTGGCGGGGGCGGCGTGTCCATCTGGCGGCTGCTGGCGGGGGTGAGGCTGCGGCGGCGGGAGGGCGGCGTGGGCCCCGCCGNGCCCCGCCGTGCCGGCGCCGCCAAACCCGCGGCCCGCGCTGGCGGGTGTGCGCCCCAGGCCCGAGAAGGAGCGGAAGTCTACAGGCGTGGCGCCCTTCTGCCCATCTGCCGCCTTGCTGAGGGGCGTGAAGAGCAGGGACACGCCCTGCTCCCGTGGCGCCGTCGACGGCGTTGGGAACGCCATAGCGGCGGCGGCAAGCGGGTGGGGGCTGGGGAAGGGCTGCGGGTCGCTACCGGAGCTGCGGGTGATCGGGAGCTGCAGATGCCGGCGGGCAACGGTTCGCAGAGGCCTGGCTGAGGCGGCGGGTGCTTGAACGGAAGCCAGGGGAGCAGGGGCGCTCTCCGGGGGCGCTGCCACTGATTCAGGCCAGGATGCTGGCTGCCTGGCGGCAGCCTGCATTGAAACTCGCTCGCTGACGGCCCCATGCGGCCCCATGCGGAGCCCCTGCTGGCTTGGGAGCACTCTTGGGCTTTCAGCGCGGCAGTCTGATCTGTTGTTTGCTGCACAGTATCAGGCGCTGGCAGCCGAAGCTTCCTCGCGCGAGCCCGCCTTCGCTCTCCCTCTCCTGGCCTCCGCAAGGTGACTGCACCCCTCTACTGGTTTCTCGTTCTCGCAGAAGTGCCCCGCATCAGCCGGAAGGCGCGCCGCTCCCGCCCGAGCTGCCGCCGCCGTCGCTCCCTGCCGCAGGCTCCGCTTGCTCGGCGACGGTCTGCCCCGGCCCGGGGCCTTCCAGCAGCCATGAGCGGCTACGGCATGGGCGGCTACGTGGGTGAGTGGGTGCATAGCTACCTGCCATGCTCTGTGCCTGGGGACCTCCCTAACTTCTGGGCGCTCCTGCGGCTGCGGCTCCTCACCTCGCCCACCTCTTGTGCACCGTCCCTCCCCTGCCCCCTCGTTGCAGGGTCGTCCAAGGACAAGAAGCGCATCGAGCAGCAGCTGAAGGAGCGGGAGGAGCAGCACAAGCAGTTTGAGGAGGCCAAGAAGGCGGCGGCGGCGGGGGCGGGCCTCCGCCAGTTTGGCGCCGCCTCCTCCGAGGTAAGCTGGCCTGCTACGCTCGCTCTGCTTGTTTTCATCCATGCAGCAGGCAGTGTGCCGACACTGGCGTCCCCCCCCATCAAACCCGGTGCTGCGGCCGGTCCTCAGCGCCTGCCACCCCCGCCCCCGCCCTGCCCCGGCCCCCGCAGGCCATTGAGGCGGCCTTCAAGAACGAGACGGTGGGCCTGGTGACGCGCGAGCAGTTTGTGGAGAAGCGGCAGACCATCGAGGAGCGGCTGAAGGAGGAGGAGAAGCGGCGGCGGCACGAGGCGGAGGAGGAGGCGCTGCGGGTGCGGCTGGCTGGGCTGGCTGGCGCATTTGGTGCCCATTGGGCTCGGAGTGGGGCACAGGATGGCAGGCAGCGGTGCAAATGCATGCAGAGGTAGCGGGGCTGCCAGGTGGCTGTGCCGCTGCGCCTGGCAGCACACCCGGGCATGGAACCAGCTGCAGGCCCGCTGGTGCAGCTTGCCTGGTGAGACACCCCATTGACGAGCGCTTCGCAACCGGTGCGGTGCTGCAGGAAAAGGAGCGGCAGCGCGCCAAGAAGGCCAAGACGGAGCAGAAGCACAAGCTGTCGTTTGACGACGGGCTTGGCGACGAGGAGGAGGGGGCGGAGGAGGAGGAGGCGGCCAAGGTGCGCTGCGCAGCTGGGGTGCCGGCCAGACTGCGGCTGCACCTGCATGATTGCTATGGGCTTTTTGTTCTGGCGCCCTGCAATGCTGCCGCCACGGGGTTGGGTGTGTTTCCAAACACTAACCGCCTCCCTGCCTGCCGTGCTGCAGCCCTCCAGCAGCGGGCGCAACGGCGGCGGCGGCAGCGGCGGCGAGGAGGGGAATGGGGCTCCCCGGCTGCGCTACTCGCGGCTGGGCAAGGACCCCACCGTGCGCACCGACTTCCTGCCGGACAAGGACCGGCAGCGGGAGGAGGAGGAGCTGCGGGAGAAGCTCAAGGTGGAGGGGGAAGGAGAGAGGGG
>RRZL01000039.1:446893-479447 GCA_006782975.1 Chlorella sp. Dachan
GTTGGTATGCCAGACCGCTGTGCCATTTCGCTGGGCCTCCCTCCTGCGCTGCCCAAGCGGTGCTGCTGCCTCCTCCCCCGCCCCTTCTGCAGGTGCGCAAGGGCGACACGGTGGGCCAGTTCCTCAAGGCGGTAGTGGAGCAGCTGATGCCGCAGTTCCGGGAGATGCGGTGCGGCGGCAGGGAGGGGTGACGGGCTTGCCTGTGAGCTGCACGCGCAGTTGCAGCAGCTATCTGGTCTGCCCTGCCTATGGCGCGTCCAGATGTGTGCATGTCGTGCGGCCATGCGTTCAGCGGCAACCTCTGCAGGCCCTCACAATGTCAGCCCCTGACAACGTCGTCCCCCCCTCCACCCCCCCCCGGGTTGTGCTGCGCAGCACCGCGAGCGCGGGCAACCTGATGTATGTGAAGGAGGACATCATCCTGCCCCACACCATCTCCTTCTACGACCTCATCGTCAACAAGGCCATGGGCAAGAGCGGGCCGCTGTTCCAGGTGTGTGGGGCAGGTGTGTGGGGAAGACAAGAGAGCAGTGCGGGCGCGCGCCCAGCTGGGCAGGCGCTGAGCTGGGCAGGCGCTGAGCTGCATGCTTTATGGCTTGTTCCAGGGGCAAGTTGCCTGCAAGTTGGCATCGACCTCCCTCCCGTCTGAGGCGCCCACCCTCGCCCCCACCCGCCCGCAGTTTGACCTGCACGAGCACGCGGCGGTGGCCTTTGACCCGCGCGTCAAGTCGCAGGACTCGCACGCAGGTGGGCGCACGCATACGTGTTGGGTGCACCAGCGCGGCAGTGCTACAGACAAGCATCTGTGCCTGCTATGGTGACACTGTTCCAGCATTGCCAGGGTTCCACCTCCACACCTGCGCTTGCTCACTGGTGGCTTCCTGCTGCCCCCTTGCCCCACCACGCAGGCAAGGTGGTGGACCGGCACTGGTACAGCAAGAACAAGCACATCTACCCCGCCTCTCGCTGGGCGCCCTTTGACGAGGCCAAGCAGTACCCCAAGAACGCGGAGAAGCCGCACTGAGGGGCGGCTGCGGCGGCGGGCAGGGCCCTGGGTTCTCAGGCACCCCACTGCGCTTTGCCAGCTGCCAGCCACTGCATCGTTGCCAAACCTGTCCATCTGTTCATTGAAACCTTGCAGCCAACTTGTAGGACGACGAGTAGTGTAACAGCAGAGGCAGGCCTCTCTTCATGAGCAGCTCACGATGGTCAAAGGTGGCAGCGGCAGCGCGACGAGCGGCAGCAGCGGCAGCAGCACGGGGTCAGCATGGGGAGCCGACATTGCTTTGCGCTCGCCATCGCCTGTAAACTGAACACGTTCATCACTTAGCGACGTCCAGCAAGCAATCGCTTTCAAGAGACTGTGTTACACACAACGGCGCGCGTGCCGGGCTGAGCAGCCGGATTCTACGAAGTGAGGGGGTGAATACCATTGCGATAGACCATGCATGGCCGCCGCCGCCGCCGCCGCCGCTGCGCCGCCGCCGCCGCGCCGCCGTTCCCTCCCCTGAGCAAGCTTACCTGCTTCGCTACCGCGGCTGCAGGGTGTCCCAGGCTGGGCCGGCACTAGCACCCCACCATGGGAAGCGGACGGTGCGGCATGCCTCTGGCTGCTGCTGCAATGCTGGGCTGGCACTCCCGCCGCTGGCTCTCCGCCGCCACCTGTGTAGAGCAGTGTTCCAGGACCCGCCCGCTCTCGCAACCCTGGCCCCGCCCCTGCTGCACCCTGCCCCGCAGCGACAAGCGCAAGAAGGTGAAGGGCAAGAAACCGGGGGTGGGCGCCGACAAAACGGAGCGCAAGACGGAGAAGAATGAGGAGAAGCGCAGCCGGCGGCTGGAGCGCGCGGCGCAGGTGAGCCAGGGGGGCCAGGCCCAGCTTTGCCTCCACTCGTGCAGCAGCGGTCGTGTAGATTGTGTTGTGACGGGTTGAGGGCAGTTGCGCAGGCCGGCGGGGAGCAGGGGGCCACCTGTGTGTTCCTGTCCATCCTTGCCCAGCTGCATCCAGCTGCCGACCAGCCACCCTCTGCCCTCCCGGGTGCTGCAGGGCGGGGAGGACGACATTGACGCGCTGCTGGCGGCCTTCAAGCTCAAGGACGAGCGGCACAGCAAGGTGGAGGTGCAGGACAACTGCGCGGCGCCCTCCCCCCGCGTCTACGCATCCTTCACCCCCATCCCCTCACAGGTGCCGGGGCGGCTGGGTGGGCTGCCACGTTGGAGCTGTTGGCATGTAACCTGGCAGTGAGCCGGCAGGCATCACCCACCTGACGCGAACATGCGTGGATCTGCCACTGTTCCACCTGGCCCACCCTCCCGCTGCCACAGAAGGAGAACGAGGTGATCCTGTTTGGCGGGGAATGGTACGACAGCGACAAGGACAAGACGTACGTGTACAGCGTGAGTGCCGCTTCTGGATGGGCGCACTACCCTGTGCACTTTCTGAGGTCACCCCGCCATGCAATGCCTAGGAGCGCCTGCCTGCGAGCAGTGTGGTGCACATGCCCCTATGCGCATTAGAGAAGATCTCCCAGTTGGGGCAGCGCGAGTTGGCGGCATCAGCCTGTAGCATCAGTCTGTACTCCACCTGATGAGGCAGGCTTGCACTGCACACCTCTGGCCATTGCTGCCAAGCACCCCTGCCCAGCCCCTCCCGCCGCGCAGGACCTGTACGTGCTCAACGTGGAGAAGCAGACCTGGAAGCGCGTCATCAGCCCCAACGGGTGCGCTGGCTGGCAGGGATTTGGGTCAGGCGATGATGGAGGCCACAGCACTGACTGCGTGTTCCCTCGCCGCCAGTTGACCCCTCCCCTGCCGGGGCTGCTCCTCACCGCAGGCCGCTGCCGCGCACCAGCCACCAGGCGGTGTGCACACGCACCGCGCTGTGGGTGTGGGGCGGCGAGTTCACCAGCCTCAACCAGGTGGGGGGCCAGCTTGGGGCTGTGTCCAGGGCCACCAGGGCGCCTCCTGCACTCTGCTGCTGCACTGGTGCATGCCGCGCTTGCAGATGTCGGTGCTGTTGAGCACAGCGGCGCGCTGCCGGCACCGCTGCCGCTGCTGTATCAAGGCAGCTCTCCACCCACCAACCCACCCATGTCGATGTGCAGGAGAAGTTCCGGCACTACAACGACATGTGGTGAGCTGCCTTGGTGGTTTGCTGGTGCTCACCTGCGCCCAGCTGACCAGTGTGGCTGCCCACAGATGGTTGGTGCCTGCAATCACCGCCCCTGCCCCCCGGGCCCCCTCCCCGCCTGCCCAGGCGGCTCAACCTGGCGGACTGGACGTGGGAGAACATTCCCAGCAAGGGCGGCCCCTCGCCGCGCAGCGGGCACCGCATGGTCCTGCACGGTGCGCGCCCACTGTGCTGGTGGGACGCATTGTGCCTGCACATGCGCTGGTTTCCTTGGGCCAGCCAACTGCCACTACACCTGCAAACCTCATGTCCATTCCTGACCTCCCATCCGCAGGCAAGCGCATTTTCCTCATTGGAGGGTTCTACGACTCCGGCAAGGAAACCAAATACTACAACGACGGTGGGTGCCTGCAGCCCAGCGGGCCATTGACAATGCACAGTTGGAAGAGTCCACACCTGCTTTGCCTGGCCTGCTTTGCCTGGCCTGCTTTGCCACACTGGCTGACCAGAAGCACCTGCCAGGCCATCTGCTCTCCTCCGCCTGGTCCGCTGCCCCACACGTCTCGGTTCCATCCACCCACCCCCTGCCAGTGTGGTCGTTTGACCTGGAGGAGCTCAAGTGGACGCCCCTGGGGCCCAAACCCGGCCAGAACGCGCCACCCCCGCGCGGCGGCCACCAGCTGGCCCTCAACGGCGACCAGCTCTTCATCTTCGGCGGCTATTACGTGAAGAAGGAGGCGCCCGACCCGGGTGGGTGGGCAGGGATTGGGCGGAGGGCGATGGCTGGCTTGGTTGTGGCGGTTGGCGGTGGCTGGCTGCTTGTCATGGTGCCTGGCGGCTGGGCATGGCATGCTGCCAGAAAGCTGAAAAGTTGCAGACGAGAGGTCTTGAAACCATGGGGCTCAGCCTGCTGCTCCCTGCTGTCCACCTCCCACCTGCCCCGCACGCAGACAGCTTCATGCCCAAGCGCGGCAAGAAGGGCGAGGACGAGGACGAGGGCAAGGGCGTGATCCACGAGGAGTGAGTGGCACAACCCACCCAGCTGTTGGTATTGGCCCCTGCAAATGAGGTTGCCTTGGTTTGGCATGCACATGCACACCCCGCCATCCATGATCCGCGAGCGCAAGCCTGCTGCGCCGCCGTGCCCCCATGCGCTGCTGCCATCTCCCACCCCGCAGCGTGTGGTTGCTGGACCTCAAGACGCTGGCCTTTGAGCGCGTGAAGAAGCAGGGTGCGCACCGATGGTTGTGGCCTTTGTATCGGCAGCTTGCAAAGTTGCATGCTCGTCATGTAGCCCATCATTGCGCTGGGCATGAGACGTAGCAGCAGCGCCCATGTGTTGGCCAGCCAGCCCACCCATGCCGTCTCATGCCACCTAGCAGGCATGGCTCCCAACGCGCGAACCGCGTTTGGGTTGGTGACCCACAAGAAGCGGGCGGTGCTGTTTGGTGGCATCGTGGACCAGGAGGGCAAGGTGGGGCTGGGTGGCGAGGGCAGGGGGAGGGCATGCAGCTGGCCCGGCTGGCAGTGGGGGCGTGGGGATGCTTGGGGTGACTTCCCATTTCATGCAGACCCTGGGGCACAACACAGTCACCGCTTCTTTGCATGCCATTTTGCGCCAACGCCGTGCCATGCCATGCCCTACGTGCCTGGATGATGCTCGTGGCGCCGTTGCCAGCATATCATGACCATGCGTGCCATGCCGTGCCATGTTGCCTGGCATTTTGTTGCGGCATGCCATCATGCACCTGCCATGCCCATGTCATGCCACCATCCCATGTTATCTCATGCCTCACCGGTGTTCATGTCCTACCATGGCATGCCTCGCATGCCCATGCCATGCCACGCCATGCCATGCCAAGGCTCTTCACTCGCACTGCCACTTCCACCCACCCCTGCACCCTTGCCCATCTTCTCCCAGGGCGAGCGCCTGTACAGCGAGCTGTTCAACGAGCTGTACCAGTTCAACCTGGACACCAGGCGCTGGTTCCCGGTGGCCCTGCGCCCGCCCAAGAAGAGCAAGGCGGAGCACGAGGCAACGGCAGCAGAGCAGGCGCAGCAGGGTCAGCAGGAGCAGCAGGCAGCGGGGGATGGTGGCAGCAGTAGTGGCGCGGCAGGCGGCGTGGCCGATCACCAGCAGCAGCAGCAGCAGCAGCAGCAGCAGGGCGGCGGGGCACCTCCGGGCGTGCGCCCAGAGCTGGCCGCCATGCTGCAGCGCATGCTGGCTGAGAAGGGGAGTGCGCTGCACGCGGCGGCCGCCCGCATCCAGGCCAACTACCGAGGCTACCGCGTGCGCCAGGTGCGGCTGGGGTGGGTGGCTGGGCTGGGCGGCCGGCTGGCTGGGCGGCTGGCTGGCTCTGCCTACCTGGCCCAGCCTGGGTGATTTCCCATCTTGCATGTGGCTCCTGGCTAGTGCACAAATCATCTTGTCCTTCATGCCCGCCCTAATGGCCCTCACCACAGCAGCCCACACTCCAGCTGCCTCCCTCACTTGCAGGCCTACAAGACGTACAAGCTGGGCGGCGAGATCAGCGAGCTGCTGTACAGCCCCGCCACCTACGGCATCGACTTCAGCTCCAAGGTGGGCACAGGTTGGGCGGGGGCATGCCGATGCATGCCGGTGAGGCATCGCCTAATTGCCCGAATCATTCATCTGCGCGGGATGGGCGGCGGCAGCTTGCTTGGTGACCATGCCGACAGTATCACAGCGGTTTGCTTGTGTGCCCAAGTCGCGGAGTTGTTTAACATGCAGCTTGCACCACTTCCAGCAGGCGACCTGCACCATTCTCCATCAGCCTGACCAACTCCACCAACATGCTCCTCCCCCCATCACGCAGGACATGATCAAGCCGCGAGCGCGCGCCGCGCCCATGATGTGCGTGCTGCGCAACACGCTGTGGCTGCTGGGCGGCCAGGTGGAGATTGCGCACACCGACATCGTGCTGGGTGAGGGCGCGGGGCGGCGGCGCTGGCGATGGGAATACGACTTTTAGCGGGGAGGGGAGCCTTCTGCACTGGATGCTGCTGGGCAGAGGTTGCAGGCTTGGCCAGCATCCTGCTGGACGCTCCGCCGGCCCTTGCATCACCATCACCGCTTCACCCACCCACCCACCACCTCCCTCCACCCCGTTTCCTATCCTCCCCCTCCCACCAGACGACCTGTGGAGCCTGGACCTCAACAAGCTGGACAGCTGGAAGTGCGTCAAGGAGAACACGGTGGGGGAGGAGGCCTTCAGGGACCTGTCCAGCGACGAGTGGGAGACCGGGTCGGAGAGCGAGTGAGGGGGCCGGGCCCGCCCGGCGCAGCTGGCATCGCACCATGGCCAGGGGCAGATTGCACCGTCAGAAGCACCTTGACACTGCTGTGCCAGCATGCGCTGCGGTTGAGTCTGCATCTGCCATTGGCACCCCAGCCTGCTCATTTAATGCGTATCCGAAGGATCGATTTACAGCCCGAGTCACAAGTCGTCAGAGGGGCGGGGCACAGCAGCGGGGTCAGGAGGGCGGCGCGTTGAGGCGCTCCATGAGGATGCGGTTCAGCTCCGCGGGGTTGGCCCGCCCCTTGCTCTCCTTCATCACCGCGCCCACAAAGAAGCCCTGCAGCTTTGTCTTGCCTGCGCGGGGCGGAGGGAGAGGGTCGGGGGGAGGGTCAAGGGCAGCTTGTGAGGGATGCATGTAGGGCAGGAGGGCGCCGCAGTACGAGCACAGCACAGGCACCCCCGCTACCCAGGGCAAACGCAGCCTGCCCCAGCCCCCTCCCACACGGGTGCGCACCCTCGCGGTACTGCTGCAGCTGCTTGGGGTTGGCCTCCAGCACCGCGTCCACGATGGCCGCCAGCGCCGCCGGGTCGCTGATCTGGATGAGGCCTTTGGACTCCACCAGGGCACGCACGCTGCCGCCACCCGCGCCGCCCTCGCCCGCCAGCAGCGCAGGCAGCACCTGTTGCGGGGAGCAGGAGGGGCAGGGCAGGACGCGTTGGGCAGCAGCAGGCATGGTTCAAATTTCACAGCGGAAGGCAGGAGCGGGACCCCGCCTGACCACCCACCCCACCCGCCCCGTCGCACCTCACCCCGTCCCGACCCAACCCGCGCGCCTGCTTGCCAATCTTGCCGCTGATGGTGCCGTCCTCGATGAGCGAGATCATCTCGGCCAGCGCTGCGGGCGCCATGGGCAGCGCCTCAAAGCCGCCCGGCAGCTCCTTGGCCGCCGCCATCACGTCGCCTTGCACCCAGTTAGCGGCGGGCTTGGGCGGCGCGCCCGCAGCCAGCACGGCGTCAAAGTAGCGGCACACCGCCAGCTCGTCCGCCAGCACCAGCACGTCGTACTGGCTGAGGCCCAGGGCCGCGTACCGCGCGCGCACACCGCCCGGCAGCTCAGGCATCGACGCCTGGCGGGGAGAGGTTGCGGTGGGCATGTGGTGGGTGAAACCAGCGGGCAGGCAGGGTCGTTGCAACACTGCCTGACCAGAGCCTCAGCAGACCACCCTCCCTCGCCCAGCAGGCAATTCAAACCTGACCCCATCCCCCGCCCGCCCACACGTAGCAGCCACCTGTCCATCTGCCCACCTGCAGCTCGTCCACCTGCTCCTGGCTGAGCAGCACGGGCGGCAGGTCGGGCTCCGGGAAGTAGCGGTAGTCGGCCAGGCCCTGCGGGGAGGGATTGAAGGCAGGCGCAGGGTGCGTGCTGTGGGGCCTGGTAGCAACGTTGTGGCAGCAACTGCCCAGGCCCATTCTGCATAAGCCTGTCTGGCTGCATGTTTTCATGCAGCCGCCCACTGACTGCTTCACCACCCGCACCACCACCACCCTGCTGCCGCCCACCTCCTTTCTCCGCATCGAGTAGGTGCACTGCCGGCCCTCGTCCCACAGCCGCGTCTCCTGCACAATGTCGCTGCCCCGCCCACCCTCCAGCAGCTCAACCTGCGGCGCCGGGGTGGAGCAGGAGGGATGGTGGCCACGGGTTTGGTCATTCTCAGCACACTGCAGGCGTCATGCAGGCGTGGCCAAACAAACACGCCCAGCGGCACTGCAATGGCTGCTAACACACAATAGCCAAGCGGATGGGTGTCACATGCCGGCGGCACCCTGCTCACATCGCGCTCCACCCCCCCACCCCGCACCTGGCGCGCAATCTCAAACTCGATGGCGCGCTGCATGGCGCTGAAGGAGTTCATGTTCTTGATCTCCACCTTGGTGCCAAACGCAGCCTGACCCCGCGGCCGCACCTGCGCAGGACAGCCAGGGTAGGCAGAGTTGGCTGCGAGCGAGCAACAACACTGGTGGTGGTAAACGCTGGTAGGAGTGTGGTGCATGAACAAGGCATGGTAGCGCACTGCATGCCCTTAGCCCGCTCACGGGCATGCTTTACATAGTAGAACCAGGGTGCAGTGAGCAAGCATGCACAGGCAGAGCTCTGCATGGCACACCAGCCACCGCACCGAGATGTTGACGTCGCAGCGCATGGAGCCCTCGGCCATGTTGCCGTCTGCAGGGGTGGAGCGTGTGGCAGTGAAGTGTGTGTGGGCGCCTGGCCACCACTTCGCTGTTTCTGGCCAGGTTGCAAGCACACCGGGTCACAACCACATGCGGGGACACCCCGCCCACTCTCCCAGGCCCGCCCCCTCACCCGACACGTCCAGGAAGCGCATGATGCGCCGCAGCTCTGCGCCGTAAGCCGCCGCCTCCGCCCCCGTGCGCATGTCGGGCTCCGACACAATCTCCAGCAGCGGCACGCCGGCGCGGTTGTAGTCCACCTGGGGGGAGGGTGGGGGGGAGGGGAGAGGTGAGGTAGGGTTGGTCCGTGCACCGCCTCCTCCATGCTTGAGCCGGCATGTCGGCAGGTAGCGTAGTGGCAGGAACACCGCCACTCAACCCCACTCCCTCCCTCTCACGCCTCAACCCCTGCACAGGCCCAGCCCTCCCAGGCACCCACCAGCGAGTAGTCCGACCCCGACAGCGATGCCGCCCCCGCGTGCACCAGCTTGCCGGCGTCCTCCTCAATGTGCGCACGAGTGATGCCCAGCCGCCGCACCTGCAGCACGGCAGGTGCAATGGAGGCAGACATGGTGGGGGCTGCAGGCTGCCAAACAATCGCCCCAGCACTGCCACACCAGCACAGCGCTGCCCACATGTCACGCAGCCGCTCCGTCACTCTCTCTGCCCGCACTTGCGGCCTGCCACCCCGCACCTCGCCGGTACCGCTGGTGGCGGTGTCGGGGACCACCACCTCCACCCAGCCGCCCTCGCACAGCGGCACATCATACTGCGAGATCTGCAGGGGCCCAGCGTTGGGTGGCGAGGGCAGGACAAGCGAGGTTGCAGATGGAGGAGCAGCAATGAGTGAGGGTGGGCAAGACGTGGGCCCACGCCGAGCAACGGCACGGCCCCCCGTGGCATCTGCAGGCAGCGTTTGAACCCAGACTCGGATGCACCAGACGTAGGCCTGCCTCAGCCACCATGTGAGCAGCAGCCCATGCAGCGCAGCGGCGCACAGCGCATGCACGGCCATGCGCCAGGTTTTGTGGGCAGCACCCTCCCTCCCTGCCTTCCCCAGCCAGCCGGACCTGGTAGCCCTTGGGCAGGTCGGGGTAGAAGTACTGCTTGCGGTCAAACTTGGAGCGCAGCGCGACGCGCGCGTTGAGCGCCAGCCCCGCAAGCACCGCCTTGCGCACCATGTCGGCATTCAGCACCGGCAGCGTGCCCTGCGGGCATGCGGCAGCAGGGTAGATGGGGAGCTGCTGAGCATGCGCAAGCTGGATGGGCAGTAGAGCAGCCAGGTGGCCCGGCGGCACGAGGTGATGGATGGCCGCACAGCACAGCACGGCGCCAGCGTGCCTACCGGGTGGCCGAGGCACACGGGGCAGACATTCGTGTTGGGCTCCGCCCCAAACTCGGAGGGGCAGGAGCAGAAGGCCTTGGTGCGCGTGTTGAGCTGCACGTGCGTCTCGATGCCGATCACTGCTTCATACTTGTCCGCCTGGCGATGGCAAGGTTGGGGGCAGGGGGAGGGTGGCAGGCAGCGGCAGGCACGCACAGGCATGCTTGCTGTGACCACACACGGCGGCGGATGTTCCCACACATGCATGTGTAAGCGCAAGCGGCATCGGGAGCACCCATGCAGACCGTGCCGCCGGCAATATTGCCTCACCGTGGCTGCTGGCGGCGGACTGCTGCTGCTGCTGGCGGCGGCGGCGTCGGTGGCGACGCCGGCTGCAGCGATGAGCTGGGGTTGCCGTGCGCCAGCTCGCTGTCTAATCTGAATGTTGCTGCAGCCTAGCCGGGCGAACAGCCTGCCCACCAGGCCGTGCTGGGTGGCCGGGCACCATCGCAGCTGCAAAGCTGCCCTGGCCATCCTTGCAAGCTGGAAGCACCCAATCCAGCCAGCGAGCAGTTTCGCCGTCGAATGGTGGCGCCGAGTGCATGGGCAAATGCGGCCGAGCAGGTCACTGCCACTCACGGGAGTTGCAGCAACGGGCGTGCAAACTTCGCATCGTTGGGGTGCAGCAACTCGCAGCCGATCAGACGATGCCGTGAGCGTCGAACGCTCACCCGAAGCTCAAGTGGGAGGCGCCGAGGGCCCAGCGGGCGCTGATCGCAACAGGTGCGGATCAATGATCAACCGCGCCGCGCCGATCTGGCCACCCAACACTGTCACTGTCGTGCACACAGCCGCCGCCTGCGGTTGCCGCTGCCGGCGCGAGCCTGCTGGCCTGTTGTGGACTGGTCCGCGCTGCATCTCCACTCATCATGCCGCCCTGCACTGCTGCAGGGCACGCTGACTCCCAGGATGGAAGCGCTGCAGCACTTGAAGGCGGAGCTGGCCAAGGCCACCAGCCCGGCGGTGATGGTGCTGGCCTCCCCCGCCGTGGACGCCGCCTGCTTCAAAAGCGGGCTGTCGCTGGCTGAGCTGCTGCGCCCCTTTGGCATCCTCCGCCAACTCAACGGCACCGTGGGAGGTGGGTTGGCGGGGATGTTTGAGTGGCAGCAAGCACCCGATCAAAGGCATGCTACGATGAATGCAGGTCCCTGCTGTTTCCCGTGCTGCAGCTCCCACTTTGCTTCACTTCCGTCCCCGCAGTGCCGGTGCGCACGCCAGCGGAGCACCCGCTGCGCCTGCACAGCTGGCGCCTACGCTTCTACACAGCGGCCACCATGTTCCATCCCAGCGCCGAGGCGGCAGACGCCCACCTGCGGGGCGTGCTGGCAGCAGCCGCCGGTGATGAGGCGGCAGCCGACCCGCCCGACATGCAGGAGCTGCTGGCTGCGGCCGCCGCAGGTGAGGCACCAGCGGGGCTGCAAGCAGGTCAAGGCATGGATGCCGGTACTGTGCTCCGCTGGGATTGCTGGTGTTCTGCTTGTTTTGTTTTGTCGCCGTGAGTGGCACAACACGCGCGCTCCATCGCTCCCTGCCGTGCTGCGCAGGCGGTGGGCGGGCAGGCCAGGCCACGCCCTGGTTCCGCGCCTACCGCCGCGAGTTCCTGCGCCTCATGCAGTTTGGGGAGCACGAGGCCACCGACCACCCGGTGGCCTGTGAGTAGCGCTCTGCCACATGCTTGCTGTTGTAGTTGTTGTTATGGTGATTCGGTGACTGCTGTTGCCGCTGTCGCGCCGCCGTTGCCGCCACCCCCACGCTGCTGCTGCTGCTGCTACTGCTGCTCCTGTGGCTGTTACCGCCGCTGTCGTGTCATTTTCTCTGCTACCCTCCTCTGCCGCACGCTTGCCTGCCTGCACCCCTGCTTACCCACCAGCTGCTTGTGCTGTTTCCCTGCCCCCCATAGGCGTGCTGGCGCTGCCCTCCGACTACGACGGCGATTTGGCGGCCGGCTTTGCAGCCCTTTGGCGCATGCAGGCACTGCCGCCGCTGATGCAGGCGGGAGTGATGGAGGCGGCGGCTGTGCTGCGGCATTACGTGCTGGTGCACGATGCCAGCTCAGCGCCCGCTGCTGTGGCCACGGCTGCCGCAGAGCGGGCACGAGCAGCCGGTGCTGCGCTGGGCGCTCCCTGCCACCTGCTCACCATCAACAGCGGGAGTGGCAACGGCCCGTCGGTGACACCACGCCTGTGGGCGGACGCGCTGCACTCCTGCATGGAGGGCGGCGGCGCCGGGGAGCCAGCCGAGCGGCCGGTGCCACCACCTGGAGGCCTGGGCGCGTGGCTGAGCGAGAGCGACACCTCAGGGCTGGCCGCCTTTGTGCACGAGCTGGCGGTGCGTGGCGTCATCCCGCACATGGAGGCCCGCCTGCGAGCGCTGAATGCACAGGTAGGTGCAGGGCGGGGGAGAGGAGGCTGTGCAGACGCGCGGGTGGATGCTGCAGGCAGGCCTGACTGTTGATGCTGCCAGTCTTGGGGATGCATGGTTGCTATGTACAGGTGGTGTCCTGTGCCGGTGTCCAGGCACCACATTGTAGATCCAGGAGTTCACCGGCAGGCAGCTATCCCCAGCCCGCCACACTGCGACCTCACAGGTGGTCTGCATGCTGCGCAACCCTGTGCTGCCTGCCAGGTCACCGCCAACCGCAAGGGCCTGAAGAACCAGCTGAAGAGCCTGCTGTGGCGCAAGGCCGGCTCCGCAGCCGGCAGTGGCAGCGACAGCCCCGCCACCTCCGCTCCCGGCACGCCCTCTGCTGCGGCGGCAGCTGCGACGGCAGGCAGCGGTGGTGCAGCTGTGTCGTACGCTCCAGGCAGCGTGGAGGCTGCAATGCGCCAGCTGTCTGACCTGGCGCTGGCGCTGGGGGATTACGACACCGCATCCTCGACGCTGCGCCTGCTGGCTTCCGACACCCGCGCCGACCGAGCATACAAGGCGTACGCAGGGGTGCAGGAAGCGCTGGGCGCGGCGGCGGTGCTGGCGGGGGCGCCGCCCTCCGAGGCCGCCGCCTGCTACAAGGAGGCGCTGCACCGCTACTTGCAGGTGGGGGTGGGGCAGGGGTGAGGCCCTTGCAAGCCGCCTCACACCTGCTTGTGCAAGCTAGCCGGCATTATGGAGTTGTGCGCATGCCTGCCATCTTGCCAGCCGTACTGCCCTCTCCTCCCTGCCACCCAGCTGGCTGCCACCAACCCGCGCAACCGCGAGAGCGTGCGCTACGCTACGCGCGCCGTGCTGCTGCTGGCCGACTACCTGCAGGCGGTGGGCCAGCAGGCGGACGCCAACTGGGCCCTCATGAAGGCGCACTTCCAGGTGGGTGCTTGCAGCATGGATGAGGCTGCTGCTGGGAGAAGCAGCAAGTAGGCGCGATGCTCACCGACCCTGGAGCTCCGACCTCTGTGCATACCTTGCGCTGCCCTCCGCTGGCACCTGCTGCCGAGCCGGCCTCAGCGTCCCAGCGCCTCACTGTGCCCCTCACACACCTTGCCAGGAGGACGACTTGCGCGCTGGACTGCTGCTGGAGCAGGCGGCGCACTGCCTGCTGGCGCTGCAGCCCCCGCACGTGCGCAAGTTTGCCTTCCACCTCGTGCTGGCGGGGCTGCGCTACGACATGTGCGGCCAGCGCAGCCTGGCGCACCGGGCGTACAAGTGAGCGGCTCGGGTTGGATGCCGGCAGCGGGTTGGGGTGGCATGGTTGCAGACAGGAGTGAACGTTAGCGGTGTAGCGGTGCAGTTGCAGTCCGCATCTGGGCTTCGCATGAACCGTACTTTTTCGCATGCGCCATGAAGGCAACCACGCACCAACACGTCATGGCTGCAGGCTGCCTTCTGCCGCTGACGTCGGGGCCAACCAACCTTGGAACCTCGTATTGCTAGCCTGGCTCATTGCTGAACCATTCGCCAGCCAACCGCAGGCTGGTGCTGGGCGTGTACCGGGGCCGGCAGTGGGCGCTGATAGAGGAGCACCTTCATGACGTGCTGGGGCGGCAGGCGCGCGAGGCGGGCGATGCAGCGGGCGCAGCACAGCATTTCATGGCCATGCTGGCCTGCCCCCACAACTCGCCCCACTGCCAGCGGCTGTACCTCGCGCAGTTCACAGAGGTGCTGCAGGCGGCGCAGGCGCAGCTGGTGAGCACTGTAAAGGGGCTTGCGAGGGCTGCGCTCGCTCTGTTGTCCTCCTGGCACCAGCTCTGAGTGGCTGCCAGACGCCAAGCAGGGGCGCATGGCTGCTTGCATGCCTGCTTGTTTCCACTCTAGTCCACGAGGGTTTCCACCTTTCCTGGTCAGCCACTCTGTTCTGCCCCCACCCATCGATGCAGGGCTTCCCGCTGGTGCTGTCGCTGCCGCTGCCAGCCGTCAACTGCGAGCATGTGGGTGTGCAGCACGATGGGCAGGCGGCGTACAGCGGCGTGGAGGCCCGCCACCTGGCACCCGAGGCCTGGCAGGCGCTGGAGGCGGCGCTGCAGCCGGGGCTGGAGGGCCACTCCAGCGGCACGTGGCTAGATGGTGAGCAATGGATGCGCGCTGGGTGGTGGCCACGCCTGCAAAGTGGAGTGCACACACAGCCAGCGCTGTGGGGACATCAAGTGGTGCCTTGTTATGCAGCCCTTGTGCCCTTCATGCCCATGTTGGCACGTCCGCTTCAAACCACTGCGTGGGCCCACCCTGCCTGCGCTCCCTGCCCACCTTGCCGGTCCTGCAGGTGGCAGCCATGCGGCGTGGCTGAATGAGGCTGGGGAGGAGGGCGTGCCGCGCTCCTGCTGCGCGGGCGAGGCAGTGGGTCTGGATGTGGAGCTGCACAACCCGCTGCAGCTGGACCTGGCGGTCACCCAACTGCGCCTGGCCTGCAGCTGGGAGCCGGCGGCGGGGGCGGCGGGCGGCGCGGGCGGTGCAGTGGGCAGCCCGACAGGGATGCAGGGGCAGGCTGACGAGCAGGGGTTTGAGGTGCGCTGCTTGCTTGTTGCCGAGTGCTGCGCTGTGGAAGCATTGTGCCCAGCTGCCCTCAATGGCTGGGCCGCCGTGTGTGCTGCTAGGCGGCGGCGGTGCTGCTGTTGCTCGTGTGCGCCCAGCAGTTGGTGAGCAGCCTGCTGCTGTCATGTCCCACCCCATGTGCCGCCGCCTCACCCCACCCACCCGCAGCTGCGTGAGGAGAGCGTGACGCTGCACGGCGGCGAGCGGGTGGTGGTGCACCTGCGGGTAGTGCCGCTGCGGCCCGGCACCCTGCAAGTGCATGGCCTGTCCTGGCTGCTCAACGGTGTGGCGCATGGGCAGGCGGCATTCTGCATCCCGCAGCCCCGGCCCCGCAAGCCTGGCAGCAGCAGCAAGTGAGTCGTGGATGTTCGGGATGGGATGCAAGGTGTTTGTGGTATGCTGTGCTGTCTTGTCCCGCCTTTCGGTGAGTGGAAGAATAACATGTGGTGTGGTGCGGTGTGGTGCGCCTCTGGATAATGTCGCAGCGGCAGTAGTGCCTCGTCCTGCCTTGCATGTGTGCTTCCAACAAGGGACCCAAGTGCTGTGCAAATCTGTTTTCTGTGGGCGCAGGGTGCTGATAGATGCGGAGGCGCCCGCCCCTGGCGGCGTCTCCTTCCGGGTGCTGCCGCCCATGCCGCGCCTGGAGGTCAGCGTGAGCGGGCTGCCGCCCACAGTGCTTGCAGGGGAGGTGGTGCGGTGTACCATGCGCCTGCGCAACAGCGGCGCCATGTCGCTGCACCGCCTGTGCATGGCGACCGCCGCTGGTGCGGGTGTCTACCTGCAGCCACCCAGCGGTCCTGCGGGCTGCAGTGCCAGCGGCCCCACAGCCTCGGCGCACAGCGCGGCAGCCGGCGGTAGCCCTGGTGGCGGTGACAGCGGGCCAGCGCAGCTAGTGGCCAGCTTCCGGCTGGGCGCTGCCGTGTTTTCGCTGCCGGCAGCTCAGCTGGGGGTGGGGCAGGAGCTGGAGCTGCCGGTGTGGTTCAGGTGCGACCCCTTGCTGTGTCTCCTCCTGCTGTGTGGACAGTTGTGCAGAGTACAGCATGCAGTGAGTGGGGCATCTGGGCAGTTTGCAGCACATGATGCACGCGTGTGCGGCTGTTGCCCAGGGAACACGACACACAAAACTGTTCAGCGGCATGGTTGTGGGTGCCTCCCCGCAGGGCGGCTCACGCCGGCCCCGCCCACTTTGCGCTGGCCTGGCGGTACGAGCCGCTGGTGCGCATGGAGGGCCTGGCCTGCCGCACCGTCCGCTTTGCAAGCTCTGTGGAGGCGCTGCCGGCGCTGCACTTGGCGGCTCGCCTGGCGGCGGGCGTGGACGGCTGCCTGCCGGGCGGCTGCCTGCTGCAGGCGCAGCTGCACAACCTGGCCAGCGATGCCCTGGTGGTCACCGGCCTGACCTGCCCCAGCCGCAGCTGGAAGTTGTGCAAAGCCGGCAGCAGCAGCGCCAACAGCGGTAGCAGCAGCAGCAGCAGCAGCAGCAGCAGCAGCAGCAGCAGCAGCAGCGCTGAATGCCTGCAGATAAGATCTGACATGTCTGCGGCACTCTACCGCCAATTGGTGCTCGCTGAGGGAGCAGCCGAGGGGCCCGGCAGCACAGACCTGTTCAACAGCAGCCTGACTGATGCTGAAGCAGGCTTGCTGAGCGCCAGCCGCCATGCCGCAGAGGCAGCCGCGCCAAAGCAGGTGCACCCACCGGCAGGGCAGCAGCAGCAGCAGCAGCAGCAGCAGCAGCAGCGGAGACGGCGGCAGCAGGAGGAGGCTGATGAGGAGGGCGGGGTTGACGTGGTGGTGCTCTGGCGGGCCGGCAGCGGCCAGGAGAGCGCCACGCAGCGCCACGGCTTCACCTGCCTGCACAACCTAAGGTGCGCATGCAGCTGCTGCGAAGGCTGTGATGCTGCCTGCCTTACAGTCGATTTGTGGCGAGGGGAGCGCCTGTGAGGGAGCGTGGTCATGGCACCCGACGCTGCTGCCCCAACATGCCCCTGCTGCAGACCGCACGGCACGCCACCTGTCGCCGCCCAGCTGCGCGGCCCAGCCCACATGCAGCACGACTTTGCGGCCGCGCCGCTGTGTGTGGTGCCGCTTACCCTGCAGCTGCACAACAGCATGGCGGCGCCTGCAGCGGTGGCCGTGGAGCTGGGCAAGGCGGAGGGGCAGGCTGCGCCGCTGGGCACGCCCACTTGGGCTGCTGCCCCCGACGGTAGCCATGCAGCCGGCGCTGCTTTAGCAAGCAGCGGCAGCGCGCTGAGCAGCAGCAGCAGCGCCCCCGTGGCGCTGGTGTCAGCGGGCGCGCTGCCGCCGGCACGGCAGTATGCGTGGTGCGGTCGCACGCGGATGGTGCTGCCTGCCGTGCCTCCCGGGCAGCTGGTTGAAGTGCCCCTGTCAGTGGCCGTGCAGCGCCCTGGCAAGCTGGCCCTGGCCGATTGTACGGTCAGCTGGCAGTTTGCAGGGCCGCCCGCCCTCTCTGGCAGCTGCACGCTGCCGCCGCTGCACGTGACGGTGGCACCAGCTGCGGCACTGCGCCTGTGACCGGTTGGCGGGTGCGGATGCTGTTGTGCCATGCTTCGCAGCTTTGTAAATGGATGTCAGGGTGTGTGACAGGCAGGGCTACCAGTTGGCTGTTGAGATGTGCTGGGGAGGGCTACCATCCACCATTGATGCGACCCGTGGGTGGTCAGGGCAGTCGGGGCTGGGCAGCTGGCGCCTGCCGATTTGAATGTGGCAGGCGATCGATCGAGCTCGCTCAGTCTGTGTGTTACCTGTACCCTGTGTTTGGCTCGATCTGTTTTGCGCACTTAGGAGCCTACCACAGGGAGAGGGGCGGCAGGGGGCGAGACAGGGAGCGGCGGGTGGGTGGGGCGGCGCCCCGATGGCATTGCAATGTTGCGGCGATCCTTGATGCGCGTGAAACCAGACGCTGCAGCGCAGCCCAGGGAGCGGCGGTGTGGTGCCGCGCCAACACCGCGCCCCAGCAGCAGGCGCTTCCACAGTCGGCTGTGCTGCGTGATCATGTGCTATAGGCACAGCTGCCGCCTCCCGCCGCTCGCACCGCCACTCGCCGCCGCCACCCCTGCAGCTGCCCGTTTTGAACGCCACCTGCTCATCTGCTGCTCCCCTGCCCCTGCCAGGCGGTCTTGGTAACAAGTCAGGGATAGAAAGCGGCACCGTGACCGAGACCGCAGCAGGAGCCGCGCCAGGGGATGGCGGCGCCAGGCGGCGGCGGCGGCTGCGCGGGGGTGCTCCCCGCCTCGCTCGATCCAGAGGACGGGTACCCGGGTTATTGCACGCAGCCTCCCTTGCAGGTGCTCCACTCTGCGTCAAGGGGGTTAGGTGTGAAGTTACCGCACAGGCTTGCTTGCGCCGCTGCTCCCCTGTCCAGAAGCCTGCCTGCCCATCCAAGGATGCTGCCGCACCCCTGCGGTGCAGATGCTGCGCCCCCCAACCGACAATGCGACGCAGGAGCAGCAGGTGCGCAAGTCGTCGCTGCCCAAACTTCAATGCAGTATGGGTGCTGCAAGCACACGGGTGCAATCAATGGTGCAACCATGCCCCTCCTATGCACCGAACCCTGTCCTGCAGACCGGCGGCAGCCCAGCAGCCAGGGGCGCCGGCGCGCCAGATGATCGCGGCAGCGGGGATGTGGCGGGAGAGCAGCTGCAGGCCAGCCAGGAGGACGGCAGGGGCAGCCGGGGTGCCACCCAGCAGCAGCAGCTCAGCGCACACAAGGACGTCTGGGTAGATGCAGCCGACTCGGAGGTGCCGCACTGGGCTCTGCAGCAGCAGCCGGCCGCGCTGGCGCAGCCAGGCTCCCTGCTGGCCGCCCACCAGCATCTGTTTGCCCTGCCCGGCACGCCGCGGCAGCTGATGTTTGCCATACGCGCAGCGCTGGAGCAGCGCGGCGACCCAGAGACCCGGCTGGGCTGGCTGGAGATGCTGGTGCCACATGACCAGGACAACTCCCAGTGCATGGGGTGGGTGTGGGTCGGTCATGTCCTAGGCTGGGCTGTGGCACATTACTGCTGCCAGGCATCCTTGCAGCCTTGCGCCTGCCTGCAACCCTAGTTGTGCACTCACAACTCTCTGCTGGGCACCTGCTCTCCTGCAGCGTCAGCCAAGACACGTGGGTGTCGCAGGACGCACGGGCGCAAGCCGACCTGGAAGCAGAGATGCTCAGCCTGGGCGCGGTGAGCAGCGTTGTGGTGAAAGGCACTGCTGCTAATTGGCATGCGCGCAACAGTGCAGACTGTACGGTTGCCAAGAGCAGCATTGCTTGTGCTGCGCGGCACTGAACACACCTCATCAGCCTGCAGGCTCCAACTTGTCGCTGCGTGCCCCACCCTGGCCGCCTCATCACATGCATGCAGGACGCGGGGGACGGCTACTACCTGTTCCGCCGCGAGATGCAGAAGCAGCTGGGCGAGCTGTGGGCGCTCACTGAGCAGCTGGCCAGCCGGCTGGAGGAGGCCACGGCCGGTGAGTGGGCGCATGGGCGCGGGCGCCTGCTACGGGGGCAGCCGCTGGTTGGGAGGCTTGCGCCCTGATTCCAGCTGAACAATTTTGTAGGGGCTGGTGAGGCTGAGCACTGGACGGCTGCACTTCCATGCTTTTTTTCCCGGCAGCGCTGGAGCAGCAGCGGGCGCAAGAGCAGGAGCCAGGCGGCGCAACCGCGCTTGAGGAAGAAGTGGTGCGGGTGAGAGCTGTGTTTGTGAGCTGGCTGTTTGCGCACCATGCTCAGTGCACCCGGGTTGCGGCTGCTTCCGCTTGAGCTGGCTTGCACCTGGTGCGACAGCATGCCGTGCTTGGCGGCACCCAGTTGGCTGCCAGGAGCTGCCCTCACGCTGCTGCCGCCCGCCCACCTGATGTGCAGCTGCGTGACGCCCTGCAGGAGAGCCAGCAAAAGCTGACGTGCGCCCTGACTGAAAACAAGCAGCTTACTGCCAACCTTCGGGTAAACGCTGCCGCTGAGCAGTTAGTTGGGAACATCGTGCAGCATGGGCGGCAGACTGGAAGTGGCGAGCGCCAAAGTGCCTTGGCAGCGGGGCGTGGTCACTGTCCTGCTGTGCTGCAGCCTGCCAGCCGCCTCTGCCACAGCAAAGAGCGCCAAAGTGCCTTGGCAGCGGGGCATGGTCGCTGTCCTGCTGTGCCACGCCCTGCCAGCCGCCTCTGCTACAGCCTCTGGCACACATGGGCCTACAACGTTGTGCGCCATTTGACTTGCCTTACCTGAGCCGTGACCCACTTGCCATGCTGCACTTGCCAGGGCAAGGATGAGGAGTTCAAGGCGGTGGACATGGAGGCCAACGACCTTGTGGCTGAGCTGGACCAGCTGGAGCAGACGGTGGCTGAGCGCGAGGCCGCGCTGCAGCGGCAGCTGGAGCAGGCCAATGGGACAGCAGCTGAGCGCGAGGCCGCGCTGCAGCGGCAGCTGGAGCAGGCAAACGCAATGGCGGCTGAGCGTGAGGCTGCGCTGCAGCAGCAACTGGAGCAGGCCAATGGGACAGCAGCTGAGCGCGAGGCCGCGCTGCAGCGGCAGCTGGAGCAGGCCAATGGGACAGCAGCTGAGCGTGAGGCTGAGCTGCAGCGGCAACTGGAACAGGCCAGCCGGGCGACAGCTGTGGGCGAGGCCACACTGCAGCGGCAGCAGCAAGCCGCTGTGGCAGCGGCTAAGCGTGAGGCTGCGCTGCAGCAGCAGCTGGAGCAGGCCAATGAGGCAGCAGCTGCGCGCGAGGCCGAGCTGCAGCAGGAGGTGGAGCTGGCGCGGCGGCAGGCAGGGGAGCAGGTCGACGAAGGCCGACAGCTGCGGCAGCAGCTGGCGGAGCTGCAGCGCACACGGCAGAAGGAGTTGGCCGACGCAGAAGGGCAGCAGGAGGTGGCGGCGGAGAAGCAGCGGCGTTTGGTGCACAAGATGCAACGCTGGAAGGCGCGCTGCCAGGTGGGCTGTGCGGGCAGCTGGTTGCAACAAGATGGCAGGCATTGTTGGGCTGGCTGGTTTCAGTCATCAAGGCATCGATGTGTGGCGATGCTCAGCCAGCCAGTGCGTGCTCATGTAACCGTACCTGGCCACACTCGCTTCCCTAACTACAGGCTGCTGAGCAGCAAGCAGCCCAGATGGCCGCAGCCGCAGAGGGCTCCGGCCAGCAGGCTGCAGAGCTTGAGGCTGCAGTGGCTGAGTGCAGTCGCCTGCAGCGCCAGCTGGCAGCTGTGGAGCAGCAGAATGCGGTACTGCAGGCCGCCAGTGCAGAGGTGCTGGCTCGAGTGCAGCAGGTGGTGGCTGCCGCCGAGGGGCACGCACAGGTGCGCACCGCAGTGCCAGGCTCGATTACAAGGGTGTGTGCATGCTCGGCAGCGGCTGGCTCGCCGATACACACTGTTTGCTCCTTGTGGGCAGCCCACCTCTCAGCTTGGTGTTCTTGCGTGCAGGGGACACGAGCTGCTGCAGATGCGTCGCATGCACCCACCTCCACTGCGCCCGTGCCAGAGCCTCAGGTGCGATCAAGGGTATGATGCTGCTTGCGACCGTGTGTTGTGCAACCTGTTTGTCGCCTCGCCCCTGCCAGTGCATTGCGCCTGTCCACAGATTAAGGAGCCTGCCGCACTCGTTCCGGCCGCTGCTCACGATGAGATATTGCACCCGACTGAGTGCACGCTTGCCCGGTTGCTGCCCTGCAGGTGGACTGCGATGAGCTGTCGCATGAGCAGCTGCGCGAGCTGAAGCGCTTCCTCACCGACCCCAACTACCAGCAGACCAAGCTGGGAGGTGCCTACAAGCCGATGCGCGCTCTGCGCGATACTGCATGTGAGAGGCTGGGGATGTGGGTGTGTTTGCCAGCCTGCAGGGGCACGGCCCGCAAAGGCTGGACATGAGGGACTGTGGTGGGGTGAGGCGTGCTGCAGCCCCAGGTGCTAACCAACTTGCGACATCTCAGCGCGGTGCATGTCCTGATGCTTTGCCACCCTTGCACCCGATGATGTGCAGTCTGGCGGGGAGTGGCGGAGGGCCTGCAGGCTCCACTGTGGCTGGTACAGATGGGGGGCTTCCGTCTGCTGGCAGGCAAGTGTCGGTGGGTGCGTGGGCTTGGTCGGCTGGCGGTTGAAGGTCATCTTACTTCCTGGAATCTCAGTATACGCAGCTGTGGAGTCTATCCATCTGCACCAGCCCCTCCCAAACACCACAACACGCCTCCGCTCTTGCTGCCGTCTGTCTGCAGAAATGGCGCTGGCTGGTCAGCAGGCTGCGGAGGCTGCTGCAGCTCAGGCGCGGCGCTCGGAGAAGATGGCGCTCCAGCAGGCCCGGCGCGCCAAGGCCGCGGTAGAGGCGGTGCGGCGTGCGACAGCAGCGCAGCAGCCAACCTGCTCTACTGCCAGCAGCAGCGGTGGCCAGCAGCATGGTGGCCAGCGGCGGCGGGAGGCGCAGGTGGGCAGGGAAGCATTCACAAGCGAGGGATTTGTAGAGCAGCTGCTGCTCTGCTGGCTGTGAACCTGTGTGATGAGCATGGTCTGGCAGGGCTCACACTGCTGCCCACCTGGCTGTCGCTTGGTTGCACTGCTGCAGGATGGGCACGGCTACGACCTGTGGGAGCTGCTGGTGGAGCTGGGCCAGCGGGATGAGGAGCTGCTGGAGGCGCACAAGGGTAGGTGGGCAGCTGCATGCACACCTATGGTGGCTGGTTGGGATGCTGTAGGGAACAGGCGGGGCTGCAGGGGGAGCGGCTGGAGGGCAGGGTGCCAACGAGTCTCAGACAGCTTGGAGGGGACTGCGGGATTGTCCATGCAGGGAGTGGCATGAGATGGACCATGAGACCATGAGATGGACCATGAGATGGGCCAGCCCCAGACTGCTGCTCAAGAAACAGAACAGGCCTTCTGACAGGCCAGCCGCCACTCAAAGTTGCTGCCCGCCCCCACCTCCCTGCCGCAGAGCTGGAGCGTGAGCGCGAGGCCAGCTCGTGCAAGGCCTGGCAGCTGGTGTACGAGGCGCAGGAGGCGCAGGAGCGCGCCTGCCAGCGCGTGCGCCAGTTGGAGGCGCAGCTGGCGAGGAGCCTGGAGTCTGTGCAGCGGCTGCGGGAGGCGGCGGCCCAGCTGCGGCACGCCGGGGAGGAGCAGGCGGCCAAGCGGGCGCGGTGCGGCGAAGGCGGTGCAGAGCAGCCGGGGGGAGCGCAGGTACTGGCCGCCACCTCTGGCAGCTGGGAGGACGCGCCAGTCGACAGCGAGCCTGGGCCGGTGGCAACAGCAGCCGCAGGCCCGACGCAGGCGGTGGAGCAGCTGGGCTGGACAGATGCCGGCGCACACAGCCTGGCTGGGGCCGCAGCCTCTCCCCAGCTGCAGCTGGCAGAGCCGGCAGGCTGTGTGGAGCAGTCGGTACGGCTGGGGGCCCAACCGGCGGCAGGCGCAGCCCAGGTGCAGCAGGACGGTCGGCTGAATGCGGCAGCACCGCCAGCAGCAGGAGGCAGCCAGGCCGCGCCTGCACCAGCAACATCCAGCACCCACGCGGGCGTGGAGCTGCAGGGTGGGCCGCCGATGTGGGATAATGCCTGGTTGCTGTACATGACGCCAGCACTGATGGAGGAGCACGGCGCCTTTGCACCGCTGATGGCTGTGGCGTATGCTGTGTACGGTCCGCCTGAGCCATCAGCGATGCAGAGTGGCAGCGGCGGCAGGGGCCGCAAGCGCAAGGCGGCGGCGTGAGGTGTGCCCTTTCACAGGGGCCTGTGTGCATGTCTGCTGCTGGGCATGCCTTTTCAGTGTAAACGCAGCCCATTTCTCGAGGGGGCAATGGGAGTAAAGCTGTGGTAGAATGCTGAGGGCTGCGCAGGCAGGTGACGCGCAGACATGGCTCACAGCGCACCGCACACGCTTTGACCGACCGGCTGCCGCTGGGCGTTGGCTGCGATCCATGCAGATTCTGGCTGGCCACCCCACTCTGCAGGTCTCGGGAGAGACACGGGGTGCGGCTCCAGGGCACCGTAACTCCCCCGCCGGTGCCGGCGAACTTGCCAGGCGCCGGCGCCTGTTTACGTCGAGCTTGTTGACATCAGAGGTCTTTTCAGGTGAGTCAGACGGTCTCTGCAGACGGGCAAGGCGCCACGGCCCCACAACCCTCGGTCGGCGAACGGCCCTCCGGCTCCTTGCGCCCCGCTGGATCGCTAGAGAGGTCTCATCCGTTTGCTTGTCCAGGACACACCGTTTGCAGGAACGGAGCCCCCACCAGCACCACCGCTGCCGCTGCCGCTGCCGCCGCCGCCGCCGCTCCACAGGCGGCGCCCTGTGGCTCTCGACGGGCCCCAAGGGCAGCCCCTGCGCCGGCAGCCATGCCGCTGAATCCGCTGGCCGCCAAGGTGCGCCTGCTGGTGTCGAGATCCTGTGGACGTTGCCTCTGCACTTCTGCTGCTAGCCGGCTGGCAGGCATGTTGACTGGCGCCTGGGTTGACTAGCGCGACGTGCCCCCTCCCGCACCTGCCAGGACCCTTCGGTCAACCAGCAGCTGGAGGAGCGGAAGGGCCAAGTGTACGACGACATGCTAGAACTTTCCACAGACAGGCATGGTGCGCCGGTGTTCTGGCCGGCTGTGTAGTCTCCCTTGGCTGCCGCACACCCTCTGCTCTCCGTGCTGCGCACCTGCTGCGGCGGAGCGTGAGTCTCCTGCCACTTGTGCGTCTCCCTTTGCTGGTGCACAGCTTGAGTCTTGCCTTGCTGCGCACCTGCTGCAGATGTCGTGAGACCCGGCTGCATCCTCCTGAAGTTCGTGGACCCGGCCATCGAGGTGGGTGGGTGACTTAGCACTCACGAGGGTGCGGAATTGCGTCCTCCAAGTGTGGGTGGAACAGCAGGCATGCACGAGGGCGGGACAGGGGAGTCCTGGCTTGCGCCAGCATCTGACTGCCTCGTCCCCCATGCCCTGCTCCCCTGCAGGTGACAGACCCGAACTTTCCCCTAGAGCCGGAGGACGAGCATGACACGGCTGCCAGCCGCCTGGTGGTGTGGACGGGCATCCCCAACCCCCGGTTTCTGTTCGACGTGTTCGAGGTGGCGTTTGCCACCCCTGGCTGCCTCTGCCTGAGCCTGAAAGGCCAGAAACCGGTGGCTGCAGTGATGCTGGAGTGCAGGCGTGAGTGCGAGGGAACCGAGACGAGCCGTGCACTGGTCTGTTGGGTGTCCGGCCTCAACACCTGTTCTGGATGCTTTGCACGGCTAGCCGCTGCATGGACTGCCTGCGTGGGGCCCCCCTGGGGCCTGGTTGGTGCCTCCCTTGTCTCATCTTCTCGTGCCACTCCTCCTTCCTACAGCAGTGTGCGGTTCCAACCTGGCTTGGAAGCCACCCTTGGGCGCCCGTTGCCGCTGCAGTGCCCGCCCGCTGCCAAAACCGCCAGCCTGCCCCTCCCCTCCCTGTCGCTGCCCCTGCAGCCCGGTCGCTGAAGGAGGACAACATCCCGCTGAGCGTGCCGGCCGCCAAGTTCCTGCTGCAGTTCCCCAACCCGTCTGGCGACCCCACCAAGCAGACGGTGAGTGGGCAAGCGGTTTGTTGGGGCCGCTGCCCGGCGTTGCCGCCTGTTGCAAGCAGCGGTGCGCGCCTCTTTGGTTGCGCCACCGGCATGCGCCTCTTTGGTTGCGCCACCGGCGCGCCTTGTGAGCGGTGGAACCACGGCTGCTGAGCCCGTTGACAAGCGGCGGCGGCTGGCTGCATCCCCGTCTTTGCTCCACAGGTGCCCATGGTGCAGGCGTTTTGGCATGACGAGTGGCCAAAAACTTCTTCTGGAGAAGAAGCTCCGCTCTCCATCCACGTGATGGTGCCGGAGGTGCACATCTACGCAGACGGCAGCTGTGCGTTGACAATGGGTGGGATGCACTGTGCTGAGGCGCCAGGGTTGTAGGGCTCACTGCAGGGCCAGCGGCATGTACAGGTGCACGTGGCTGTGCAGCCCCTGAAGTGCATATCAGCCCAACCATGTGGCAACAAGGGTCCTCTCAGACCGCACTCCAGCATGCCTGCGGTCCATTCCCTCCTTCTGCTTGCAGACGGGCTGCGGCGGCTGCAGCATGTCGTGGAGCGGTGCCGGGTCCCCACCGAGTTTGGCCACAACACCGTGCCCGGGTGGCTGGTCATCGCAGTGCGCTCGCCCGGCCTGTTTGCATGCCGCGAGGTCTGCGAAGTCGGAGTCGACGTGAGCATGCTGCGCCCGCTGCTGCTTGACCTCGCCATGCTCACTCTGGGCAAGCCAACTGGCCCAACGCTGCTGCCGTGCTCGCGGCGGCGCAGGGTTGATCGCAACCCTGCAATCCCACTGCTTGCTTGCGCGGGGCGGTTGCATTGCATGTCATCATGCAAGCATGCCTGCACCTGCTGCTAATGTGCACTGACTTGGGCTACTGCTCGATGCCCATTGAACTCCAGGCTGAGATGGATGGACTGGCAGTGATTGAGGAGCTTCACCAGGACTACGAGGTGCTGCAGCAGCCGCTGTCGCCACTGCCCCAGCCGCTGCCGCCGCTGCCGCCGCTGCCGCCGCTGCCGCGGGTGCTGCCGCTGCTGCCGCAGCAGCACCAGCAGCAGGCGCAGCAGCAAGCGGAGCGGCAGCAAGCGCAGCGGCAGCAAGTGCAGCAGCAGCAGGCACAGCAGCAAGGACCAGGGCAGCAGCCGGGAGAGAATGCAGCTGCGCAGCAGGCACCCCAGCAGGCACAGCAGGCGCAGCAGCAGGCGCAGCAAGCAGCACAGCAGGTGCTGCGACGGGCTCCACGGCTGCAGGCTCACCAGCAGCAGCGGCAGGCACCACCGGAGACACCAAAGCGGGTGCAGCGGCAGCGGCAGCGGCAGGGGGAACAGCAGGCACCACAGCAGGATCAGCAGCAGGAGGAGGGTGCGGCTGCCGCGGCAGCGACAGAGGTCTGGCCCGCCTTCCGCCCTACCACCTACCTGGGACGGCTAGACGGCTTACGCGAGGGCAGCAACTGGAGCATCGCCGGCTCCACCTTTGCTGCACTGCGCCTGAAGGGTGAGTGAGCGATGCGGGCTGGGGGCTTGCCGCACTGCAAGCAGCCGAGTGTTTGTGTATGAGGTGCACTCCAGCAACGATGCAACTGCTGTGGTGGGCTCACATGCCAGTTGATGGCCAGGCTGTTGCTTGCTCCTTTTAAAACAGCCGCCTGCCAGCTGTTGAGTGGACCCTCCCAGCTGCTGCTCCCTTCCCAAAGCAGACAGCGTCATCAACGAGAGCGGCACCAGCGTGCCCGTGGAAGTGCAGACCAAGTTTTTCCGCCGGGAACCAGGGCAGCGTGGCTCGGTGGGTGGCACACTGTGCCTGCATTGGCAAACTAGCGCATGGCATGCGCTAGTTTGCCAATCCTGCCTGCAGTAGCGGCACCTCGGCTTCAGGTGGTTCAGCCAAGCCGGCGTGCAGGCCAAGCAGGGAGCACAGTTCACTGTCATTTCACTTTGCCACTCAGCGTGCCTGCTCCGCCTGCGGCACCAGCTGCGCTTTGCATGTTGCAAGCCATGGCGTCGCGTCGCTGTTGCCTGCCATGCGCATCACCCTCGCATGCGCCTGGCGCCCACTTGCCATTTCCCGCAGGTGCAAGTGCACTACCGCGGCACGTTTGAGGGCGGCGAGTTCAAACCCGGCGCGCAGGAGACCGCGCTGAACTTCCGCTTCAACAAAAGCGGTGAGCTGGGTGGCGGAGCCTGGCCGGCCTGTGCCAGCACTGATGCAGGGTTGGTCAAGGTGCCTGTTGCCTGCAGTTGTGCTCAGCTAGCAGATGGATGGGGCTGCCATGTGTTGTGCAGTGCTCTGATGGCATGAGATGCCACACCCTGTCCTGCGTTTCAGGTAGGGTGTTTGACACTGCTGTCCAAGGCGCTGCTGCCCTGCCTCCCGCTCACCACCCGAGCTACTTGCCCATGCTGCCTCCCCCCCCGGTGCAGTGAAGGTGACGGCTGTGAACGAGGTGCTCAAGGTGATGAGCGGCGGGACGCTGCCGCCAGACGACTCCTGGCTGACGCTGGTGCGGCGCGACGACGGCGGCATCTCTGCCCACATCTGGCAGGCTGGCGCGTCGGTGCGCTGGTGATGGCGGTTGGTGTTGGGCTGGGCACAGCGCTGATTTGTGTTGGTGTGCTGCCTCGCACCCTTGCCCCACCGCAATTCACTGACTTGCTTCACCTGCCTCTGCCCTGCGCAGGAGGCTGCCACGCTTGCAAAATGGAGCAAGAAGCTGACGGAGAAACGCAAGGCGGCTCAGCTAGAGGAGGCGGCTCGCCTGCTGGCGGAGCAGCCTGCGCAGGCTGCTGCAGCGGCGGCGCAGCCGCAGCCGCACGGCGCACCTGTGGTGCAGGCTGCAGCAAGTGGCAGTGATGCGGGGCAGGAAGAGGAGGAGGAGGGTGAGGAGGCGGAAGAGGAGGAAGAGGTGGAAGAGGCCAGCAGCAGCAGTGAGCAGGGTGGGCAGGAAGAGGCCGATCAGGGGCAGCAGGCGGCTGCAGCTGGGCCAGCACAGCCGGGCGGACGCGGCAGGGGCAGGCGTGCAGCAGCGGCCGTGGCAGCACAGACGGCAGTTGGGGCTGAGGAGGAACTGGAGGAGGAGGAGGAGGAGGCGCGAGAGGAGGAGGAGGCTGCTTCAGAGGGCGGCAGGGCAGCAGCAGCGGAGGGTGCGTCGGCGCCGTCGCCCAGACAAACTGCTGATGAGGATGGGGCAGCTGCGGCGCTGGACCTGCTGAGGCAGGGCCAGACACCGCTGGTGGCGCCGTCGCTGGCGGCACAGGGCCAGACGTGGCAGGAGCGGGAGGCTGCGCAGCTGGCTGCAGCACAGCAGCAGGCTCGGGCCATGCATGAGGCAAACTCACGCCGGCGCGACGCGCGCGCCCTGGCCCGCCGCCAGGCCGCTCAGGCACAGCAGCAGAAGCGCAGAGCTGAGGGACAGGAGGCAGGGCCCAGCCAGCCATCCAAGCGGCAACAGCGGGACAAGCAGCAGGCAGCCGCGGCAGCTGCACTGGCGTCTGATGCAGGCGGCCTGGGGGCAGTTGCGGCAGGCGGCCCTGGGGCAGCTGCGGCAGGGCCTGGTGCAGTAGCCCGCCCTCCGTCTGACCAGGTGCCGCTGCCGGCGGCCAAGCGGCGGCGCGTGGGGAAGAAGCAGCAGGGGAAGCAGGCAGAGCCAAGCCGCCAGCAGCCAGCAGACGGCATGAGTGCCATCCAGCAGCGAGCGCAGCAGCAGCAAGTGCAGCAGCAGCAGCAGCAGCAGCAGCCACCTGCTGCTGGTATAGCGGCAGCAGCTGCGCCAGCTGTTGGCGCAGCGGCGGCGGCAGCCGGTGGGGACGGCGGCGCTGATACCCAACTGCCGGCAGCCATGCTGCAGCTGCTGCAGGACGTGCTGAGCGACCACCCCGATGTGATGCACTCCCTGGCCAGTTTCCTGGTGTCTCAGGGCATGACTGTGTCCAGGTGGGCGGTGACTTGCTGGGCTTGTCGGCACCGCTGTGGTTGGCACAACATGCCTATTGGTGTAAGGGTGCACGCCGCTTGGAACACGAGCACTGCCCAGCAAATCCTGTCCCGAGGTGTCCCATCTCACCACTCTGATACGTGTCGTCCTGTTCTCCATCTCACCGCCCCTGCCTCCGCGCCACGCCTGCCCGCCTGCAGCGACCTGGCGCACGTCACCCACAGCGAGCTGTGCGCCGCCACTCCCGGCCTGACGCCGCTGCTGGCGCGGCGGCTGCGCTGGCTGTGGTACGTGCGCGGCTGGTGCGCGAACCAGGGTCTGCCGGCGGAGGACTGGCATGGGTACGAGGAGGACTACGAGCGGATGCAGGACTTTTACGCCAAGCGCGCCTGGGCCTGAGTGGGGCGCAGCGGGCGAAGCCTGAGCAGTGGCCAGCGGTTTGATGCTTCCCATGTTTGTGTGATCTATGCCATACATGCACAGTAACGGCCTGTCAAGTCATGCTCCATTTGGTGACATTGGTGACCAGTGGGGGTGGCTAGCAGGACGCGTGGCTGTACTTGCACGAAGAAGGATCAATTCCTGGGTGAAGTTGAGGAGCTCATTCAGGCAGGGAGTGAGCACGTCGGAATGTTTTGGTGCATTAGATCGCGTTGGAACAGCCCATTAGAACGAAAAATTTTCCAGCCGGATTTCTAGCACGGTTCCAGCGGGGGTGCCAGCAGTCACTTGCGCTAGAACGGCCGGGCTGATCCAGCGCGGTTCCAGCGCACCCTGTCACTAGATCCGCGTTGGATCGCGAAGTTTTTCCAGCGAGATTTCGAGCACAGCTGCGCGTTGGAACGCTCTCTAGATCTGCCCGCCTTTCCAGCCGGCCTTCTAGCGCACTCGTCACTGCTTCATTATATTACAGTCTAGCCACGAAAGCATTAAACGACGGCGAGTGAAGGTGCAGGGCCTGAGCAGCACTGCCGCCGCCCCACCGCTGCCGCCGCCGCCGCCGCCGCTGCCTGCCTGGCTGGCGCCTGGACGTGGCCGGCGCCTGCACAGGCCACGGGGCATTGCTGGCCACAATGCAGCAACACACATCACAAAGCGTTGCAGTGAGAATGAATCAGGCCCCAGTCGCTTCAGCCGCCCTAGCGGCGGTGGCGGCGTACCGCCAAAGCCACGGCGGCCTCCGGTTGCTAGCCGCTCGGGCCGGCGGCGGCGGCCTGCCAGTGCTGCCCTCAGCCTGCTGCCCGGCGCAGCCATGCCACACTGCGTCGCTGCCGCCGCCTTGCCGGCCTGACAGCTGTCGCTTCACAGGTCGTCATCCGAGCTATCCGTCTCCTCCGCTGTCACCTCCGTGCCGCCCGCCAGCGACCAGTCGGCAGCGCTGCACTGTTGCCGCACCTCCACAATTAACAGCGGCAGTTCTTTGCCGCCGCCTTCCTCGTATGCTGCCACCTCTTCCATCAGCCGCGCGGCCAAGGCAAGGACTTCTGGCGCCTCAGGCTTGCCCACATCGGCCTGGGGTGCAAGGCCGCTCGCGAACATGGCCTCCACCTGCACCGGAGGACAGGCAAGCACAGTTCCTAGGAGCGCTCCCTGTACGCAGCCAGCAATTCAAGCAGGCAGTGAACCAACGACACAGGCCAGGCGCAGGCTTCTGTGCTTGGCCAACCCTGAACTGCCCCAAATCTCAATCTCACCTTGTGGCAAATGTATGCCAGTTGCACGTCGCTGATCCGCATCAACTCGAGCTCCCCTGTTGCGGCCACGTAGGTGGCCTGGGTGCTGGGGCCGTTGCCCGCCAGACATTTCTGCCCGGTGGCTGCTTGAACCAGGTGCAGCAGCAGCCAGCCGCCCACGGGGACGCCCCCTGCCCCCTTGCGCCAGCTGGTAGGGTCCTCCTCAATGTTTGGGAAGAATCCTGCGCAATGTGACGTTGCAGCAGATGCGTTACGCTTCCTGCTTGTGTGACTTGCAAATACGGCTTCCAGCATTGCTGCATTGTTGACGGCACATACACCGGCTGCCCTGCGTGGTTTCCTAGCCACCAGTTGTGCACACCCACCAACCAGCGACAACGTATACTGCGCACCCTTAAGCACAGTCTTCAGTTTGTTAGCATCTTGCCTTATCCATTCTATTCCATCCTTATCGCCCGGGGCAATGGCAGCGCTGCCAGAGGCTGCCGCAGTGCCGCCCGACCCAGGAGTATCGCCGTGGGTGCCCGCATTGACGGGAGGTGCAGCGATAGCAGCCCAAGGTTGCGAGCTGCGCGCCATCTCTTCTGCCTGCATGTGCAACAAACAGGGGACTGCTCAGGGCTGCACCTAAACTCTTCATCTTGCATGCGCAACAAGCTGTGCACTGCTCAGCTGGGCGCAGACTGAACGGGTGGAAAGCACTGTCCTGGTACAGCTTACCAGCTCCACCTGCAGCCGCTGCTGAACATGAGGCGGAGCATTGCGGAAAGTTTCCAGCTTGTACCAAGCCGCTTCAGCATCAGCGCTGCTGAAAGCAATGTTGCTGGCAGAGGGTGTGGCTGCCACGTGGCATCCCCCGACTGGTGGCTGCCCAGCATACAGCTGCCCAGGTGTAGGCGTGAGCTGGCTTTGCACGCCACCAGCAGGTGCGCCCCAATTGTCAAGCCACTCCAGCACATCTGCAAGAATTCAAGCACATTGGAAATGTTCGTGAATGTCCACATCCACTGTTTAACAGCAAGCGCGGAGCAGCACATCAGGCTGCAGTCTGCTCCGGCAGGGCTGACTATGTGGTGCTTGCCAAGCACAGTGTGACAAGCCGATATGTACCAAATGATCCGCACTGCCGGCTCACCATCAAACCCCTCGCCAAGCCCGGCGGAGCGCTCGTCGCTGAACCACTCAGGGAGCTGGCTGGTGCCGTCAGCGGCTCTGCTGCTGTGCTCAGCACGCACGTCTTGCGAGCTGGTGCCATTGGTGTGCTCATTGCCATGCGCTTGCGACGACTGCCCCTGCTGCTGCGGTACCAGAGGGTCGCCTAAGCCTGCTCCTGGGCCGCTGCTGTGCTGCGCCTGCGGCGGCTGCCCCTGCTACTGCGGTACCAGAGGGTCGCCTAAGCCTGCTGCTGGGCCGCTGCTGTGCTGCGCCTGCGGCGGCTGCCCCTGCTGCTGCGGCACCAGAGGGTCGCCTAAG
>RRZL01000042.1:1586-13056 GCA_006782975.1 Chlorella sp. Dachan
GTGGGCATCGGGGCATGCGGCAGGCGGGATGAGGAGGCACATTCCAGCCACTCCCAGTTGCAGGCATGCTGCTGCGCCTCCCGACCGAGGCGACGCACCAGCCAGGAGCCGATGTTGTCAATCATCTCCGAAAACCACAGGAACCGGAACTGTCGGTTGGTGGCCAGCACGCGGTAGTAGTCACGGAAGCCGTGCGTCTGCTCCAGCGCCTTGTTGGGCGGCGCGGCAGCGCTGCTGGCCGGGGTGGCGGCGCCGCCGCCGGTGGTGCCTGGCTCCCCCGCCATGACGGTGGGGTTGCCAGGATGCGCTCAATTGGGATGCACGATACTTCTGGCGCCGCTGGTGGCGGTGGAGGCGTGTGTTTGAGGCAAAATTCGATGGATGTGCGAGCGGCACAAGGGGAGGGCGCAGGGCCGGGTGCACCAGTGCAAAACAACGATGGCGTGCCCTCAAATCCGGTGGCAATGCGAGTGACGCCCGTGGTGCACCAGCTCGCGCTGCCAGGCCATGCAAAAATGAAAATGCGCAGTGGCACCTGGCGCACTCCTGGCCATCCCCCCAACTGCCAGGCGCTCGCCGAAAACTGCACAAGCCCCCAGCAGCCCTCGCCAGAGCAACCACCCGGTATGGCCGGCGACCCCTCGGGCCTGGCCTTCCTCGAGAAGGTCGAGCTGCGGGGCGAGGGCGATCTGGAGATGATGCGGGCCCTGCTGCTGGAGGCGCTGGCCGAGGTGCGTCGGGCCGACAGCCGGGGGACAGCTGGGGCGACAGCTGGCGTCCTGGGCAGCCTCCCACTCGCCCTTCACGCCGCCCCATGCGATGTCGCTGCGCTGCAGGCGGGCCTGGGCGAGGAGGAAGGGCACGCCGCCGCGGTGAGGCGCCGCCGCCCGCCGCTTGCCGGTTTTGCTTTGACGGGGCCCAAGCGGCACAGACATGCACGTCCGTCAGCATGTCCATTACACAGTTGCATTCCCTCGCACAATACTGTACTTCCATGTCCCTGGAGGCCTCCCGCCGGCAAGTCACTGAGCCTTCCACCAGCCAGCCCACCGCTTGCCAGCCCATCACCTCCGCTGCGCTGCCCCATGCAGGCCTGGTTCATCGAGCACCTGCGCCAGATGGTGGTGCTGGCCGAGGCAGAGGAGGAGCAGCAGCAGGCAGCGGGCACTAATGCAGCAGGCGGCCCCGCGTCCACGCTGCGCACGCGAGCGCAGCTGACGCCCGCGGCCGCCTCCCTGGCGCTGCATTCGCCGCTGCTGCCGCCGTTGCTTGCCGCAGGGCTCTCCCTTGCGCGGCCAGCTGCACAAGCGGGCTAGCTGTCGTCCTCCTCAAACAGCTCATCGATGATTGCCTTAGCGGTGGTAGGTGACAGCACGCGGCCCCCCTGGGGCCGCCGCCGTGCCAACAACGGCACGTCCTCCTCGCTGCTAGAGCTGACCACTGCCTGACCGTGGTGGTGGTGGTGGTGCTGCTGCTGCTGCTGCTGCGCCCGGGTGCGCTTCTTGCCGCTCCCCGGCTTGCCGCTGCCCTGCAGGTGGGCCTTGAATGCCGCGGCCTCGGCGGAGCCCCAGCGCCACACACCAAACACCAGCTGCTGGCCGTGCGGCTCGCCGGCGCTGAACCACAGCACGTCGTGCGGGCGCAGCCCGTTCTCGCGATTGAAGGCTGGGGCAAGCGGGAGGGGCAGGCGGGCGGGGGAGGGGTGAGGGGTGCGACTCGAGGGGGCTGGTGCACCCTCCTAGCCACGATGCATGCAGCGGCTGGACCCGCCCAGCGTGGAGTCATCCGACTGCTCTGCCAAGACAGCGCTCACTAGTGGTGGCGGTGAGGTAGCGGGACTCGCTGGCCCCCGACTTCTTGAGGCTGCAAGGACGACGGAGGGGCAGGCGCAGCCATGTGATTACTGGTGGCATCTGGAGGTCCAAAACGTGCATGGAAGCGGCATGTAGCGGCATCTGGTGCCCTGCACTCAGCCCCTGCACTCGGCCCCTTCCACTCACCTCGTGTTGACATGCCAGCTCTTGCCCGTGGCCGCGTCGCGCAGCGTCACCGCGCCTGTGCGGCGCCCCAGCAGCACAACGTCGGCTTCGTCTATGCCGCGGGAAGGGCACATCACGGGTCAGCGTAAATGCAGGCAAACTGGACAGCTGGTGTGCCAGGACCGAAACAAAATGAAATCAAATGCAGGCAAACAGGCCAGCACGGCGCCAGGACCCAGCCCAGCAGCAGGCGGACAAGGCATGGCTGGCCCAAGTCCACTCACTGGCAACGGTGAAGTAGCCTTTTGAAAGCGGACCCTCCTTCAAGTAGAAGGGATACTTGCCCGACCCTGCATTGAACAGTGCATGCATTTTGAGCTCTTTTCAGACGCCATGCTGTTGGAGAGCCATGCCATGCGCGCCAACACGCCGCCGCCTCAGCTGGCCCTTCACAAGCGCCCCGTGTAGAGGCTCACCTGCAGGGAACTCTGCCGGCTTGGCCCACACAGTTTTGGGCTCTGCCTCCTTGCTCGGCCGGGGCGGCGCGGGCTGCGCCGCCTGCTGCTGCGCCTGCTCCTGTGCCTGCTGCTCCTGCTGCTGCTGCACCTCCTGCGCCTGCTGTGCCTGGCCATGCGCCGCTGGCTGTGGTGCCTTGGCAGCCCGAGGGCTGCGTGGAGCTGCAGCTGCCCCTGCTGGCTTGGCGGCCGCTGGCTGAGCGCGCCTACCAGGTGATATGCCTGGGGAGGGTGTAGCAGCAGCCTGCTGCTTGGGCTGCTTCCTAGCCAGGAGTGGCAGATCCTCGTCGCTGCTGGTTGCAGGCCCCCCATTGGTCTGTGCTGCCTTGGTTGCAGCTGCTGATGGCCCAGCTGCCATTGCCGGCACTGCTGCTGCTGCTACTACTGCTGCTGCTGGCTCAGTTGCCACTGCCGGTGCTGCTGCTGCTGCTGCTGCTGCCGCTGCTGCTGTCTCATGAGCAGCAACGGCCTTGCGTGCAACACGCGGCGACAAAGGAGGTGACTTGGCTAGCTCGGCGGGCAAGCGGCGCTGGTGGTGTGCCTCCTGCTGCTGCTGCGGCGGCTGCTGGTCTACACCTGCCGCTGCTTTCTCCTGCTGCTTGGGAGGGGGTGATGGCGCAGCAGCCTTGCCGCCCCTGCCCCCGCCTCCAGCATCAGCATGTGCTGCTGCAGCATCTGCTCCAACCCTAGGAGCCCCGCGCTGCGGCTCGTTGCTGCTGCTGCTGCGCGGCACGCTGCCGCTTGCCGGCTGCCCGCGCCGTGCAGGCGCTGCCGGCTCGTGCTGCTGCTGCTGCCTCTGAGGCTCTGCGTGCTGCTGCCGCTTCAGGTCTGCAGCCATGCGCTGCTCCCCCAGCCCCGCCTGCCACTCGTCTCCAAAGAACAACGCCTGCGCGTCAGCGAGGAGCAATGTGGCATGGCTGCGTCGCACGCAATGCAGCGGGGGCATCCGCAGCCGCCTGGGCACCTAGACAGCTGCGTGGAACAACAGCATGCGCTCAACAACCGGCAACTGGCCAGGCAACCCAGCAGCGGCGGCCAGCACTCCCCACCTTGTCCAGCTCCCGGCTGCTGCGCAGCTTGATGGCCAGCTCGCCAAAGCTCATGTTCTCCAGGACAGTCCAGAACAGGGGCTGGTTGACGTAGCAGGAGAGCGGGAAGTTGAGCCGCTCGCCGTCGCCGCGGCCGCTGCTGCGGGCGTGCTGCACCCCGCGCAGCTGCCTGTCGCCGGCGTGGTAGGCCCGGGCACACAGCGCCAGGTCGTGCGCGACTCCAGCAAACCAAGGCTGGGGGCAGGAGGCACATGAGGGAGGGCAGGCACATCGGCTGTGGTCTCGTGGGCAGCGCTGCTTGGGGTGGGAGGCACACACCCGCGCAGACTGACTAGCCACCACTGGCACCCTGTGGCCACCATCAACAGCCCTTGCCGCTGCTCGCACCTTGGGCTTCACGCCAAGCGACTCCTCGTAGCGCGTGCCCGGCTGTCCGCTCCATGACACCGACGCAGCAAAGCCGCCATTGTCGGGCAGCTCCAGCACGCCAGCCTCGCAGCGGGTGCTCAACGACATCTTGGAGGGCGGCAGCGCCGCCATAACTGCGAAGCTGCCCGTGCCACCACTGCCACTGCTGCTACCAACCTCACTGCCAATTCTGCTGCCAATCCTGCAGAGGGGGCACGTGCTCTTGCAGCTGTGAAGCAGCTCGTCACGGCAGCGGCGGCGGCGGCAGCGACGGCGGCAGCGGTGACGGCAGTGCCCGTAGCGGAGCCGGGCGGCGGCTGCCCTGGCCACGCTGTAGACGGCCTGGCTCTCCCAGCTGTGCACGGTTCAAGCCGCGGTGGCAGGGCGGGGCGGCGGACGCTGGGCCCCCGATCGATCGGCCGCTCACCAAGCCGAGCTAAATTTCAGATTGTGCAGCCACGGGCCGCAGCAAGCGTTGCCAGCAAGCCGTTCCGCCGCGGGCTGCAGGCGCACCGGGCAGCCCTCTAGTCGCCTTCCCAGCACAGCAGCGCGATCTGGAACGAAACGGCATGCACAGCTTGGCAGCCGGCTGCAGGTATCAGGTGTCTGCTGCCTGCCCGCTGCCGCCGCTGCCTCGTGCATCGTTGCATCGTGCGGTGCCTCGGGGCACACAGCAGGTGGTGTCTCCCCCTATATTTACCTCTCCACATGCCGTCTCAGTGTCCCACTAGACCTGCAGGAGAAATACCAAACCAGCCATGCCACTCGCCGCTCGCCTCACCGCTGCCCAGCCGGTGCCGCAAGGCCGCAAGCGTAGCGGCAGCAGCAGCGGCAGTGAGGGCGGGGCCGCCGCCAAACGGCCCGCGCTGGTGCGGCCAGAGCGCAGCGCTGCACCCTGCCCATCCCCGCTGACCTCCCCCAACAGCACAAGCTCAGCCTCCGGCTTCCGCGGCGTGACATACCACCAGCGCACTCGGCGGTATGAGGCGCACTGTTGGGTTGGGAAGAAGCAGGTGTACCTGGTGAGAGGGGGGAGTGGAGCCGAGTTTGGAGCTCGCCCACCTGCCTCTTGTGTTTTACACCAGAACCCCTTTCCGGTGCCTATCCCTCCTGCCTTACGCATGCGCCGGTCCCTGTCGCCCATTGCAGGGCGGGTGGGACACGGGCTCCCAGGCAGCGCTGGCATATGACATCGCAGGTGGGTGGGGGACTTCAAGGGCAGAGCAAAGCGTTCCGAGCTGGCACTGCCTCCTTGCGCCAGCTGCTCACCTCACCTCGCCCATCCGCATCCCCCATGTCGCAGCGCTGCGCCTGCGGGGCGAGGGCACGGCCACCAACTTCCACCCCACCAACTACCAGGGCGCGGCCCAGCAGCTGGCGGTGCACAGCATTGAGGAGGTGGTGGCGGCGCTGCGTGCGCTGAGCCGCGGCGGGCCTGCCGCACGCCAGGTGTCGTCGCGCTTCCGGGGCGTCAGCCGGCACCAAAAGGTGGGTGTTGGGGCCAGGGGTGCCTTTCATGGCAGGTGTACGGACGCAGTGCCCAATGCAGCTGGCATAGCGGCGGTAGCTCTCTGTGGGCCGACCCTTTTTGGTGTCGCGCCCAATCTCCCAAGCTGCCCTATTACACCTCGTCCCCACAGGGCAAGTGGGAGGCACGCATCGGCGGCAGGGAAGCGATGGCCAGGAAGCGCTACGTCTACCTGGGCCTGCACGACAGCGGTGAGGGCGGGGCCAGCTGCTTGATTCTGTAGTATTGAGGCACGCGGGACAGAAAGGTCGCTTCGACCATGCGCTACATACACGGCCGCCACTAGAGATGCAACGATGACCGACGCCTGCCCCCCGCCCGCTGCGCAGAGGTGGCGGCAGCGACGGCCTACGACCGTGCTGCCATTCGCGAGAAGGGCGTGGATGCGGGCACCAACTTCCACCTGGCGGAGTATGCAGAGGAGCTGGGTGAGAAGGCAGGCAGAGTACTGTGATAGCGCTGGCCGCGTGGAGGTGCTTGACCAGCACCAGATCCAGCCGCAGCTGGATGGCCCTTCCTCTCCCCGCCCGTCGCTCTCACACCCACCCTCCGCTGCCCTCCAACGCCCGGCACAGACCCCGCACAGCTGTCTGAAGCGCTGCAGCGCGGCATCATTACCGCTGCTGACCTGGCACTGCGCCAGCAGGTGGCAGCCGTGGCTGCTGCTGGAGGACACCNGACACCCGGGAGAGCTGCTGAGCAGTTCCGCAGCGGCAGCAGCAGCAGGAAGCCCAACCATGACGGCAGGCAGCAGCGGGCATCCACCGTCGCCTGTCGCCCAGTCTGAGCCCAGCAGCAGCCCCGACCTGGCCAGTCTGCTGTTTGAGTGCGTGTGCCTGGAGGGAGAGTCGCCGACCTCGGTGCTGCCTGTGGCGGCGCCAGCACCGGCCGCGGCGGTAGGCAAGGCAGGCACATGGCGCCCTGAAGCTTGCTTCGGCTGAGCAGCACTAAATGGCAGCCAACGAACTTTACAAAAAGAGATACATTCAGCAAGGCAAGAATGAATATTGGTTAACCTGTGTGGAGCATGTGTAACAAAAAATGGCAGGGCAAACATTAAAAGTGGAGTGGCACAAAGGGGGCACATGCCCAACCGACTACTTGGCGCCCTGCTGCTGCCAGAAGCCCTTGAGCAGGGCATCCAGCTCTCCAGCCAAAGCATGCAGCCGCTCATTCACGCGCTGACGCTGCTCCTCGCCGGGCGGTACACGCACCGCCACACCGGCTGCAAAGCTGTGCAGCGCTGCCTGCATGTGGGCCAGGCTCACGCTAGCGTCTGGCACAGGTTGCGCGGGAGCCTGAGCCTGCAAGGCCCCAGCCGTGGTGGCTTGCTGCGCAGCTGGGGACAGGGCTGCTGCAGGTGCGCTGGGGCGTGGCAGTGGCGCCGCGGCTGCAGCACCCCCAGCTGGCTGCTGTGTGTGCTGCGCAGGTTTGGGGGCAGGGGCAGGCGCCACGGCAGGCACGGGGGTCGAGCGGATGAGCAGGGGCTTGGACATCATAACGACTGGAGCGTTGCCGGCAGGCCGTGCCACCTGAACGGCGCCAGACGCAGCAGCCGGCGCCACCGGCGGGGCCGCCGCCGGCTTTGGTGGTGGGGTGGACACAGTGGGGTGTGGCGGGGGCGCCTGCTGGCTGCCCGGTGAAGATGGGCGCACGGGCTGTGAGGCTGGCTGGGCGGATGCTGCGGGGCCGACCGGCGCCTGCACTTGCACAGCAGGTGGCGCTGTCGCAGATGCTGCTGCCACAGGTGCTGCTGCTGCCCCCGTTGCTGGCTTAACAGGCTGAGCGGTTGGCACACCAGCCGGCTGCGCTGGGCGTGGGGCTGCTGCCGCGGCTGCCGCTGCTGCCTGCTGCATCGCCGCGACCATGGCTGCCGCCTGCTGTGGTTGCCCCGCCATGAAGGCGCTCATGCGGGCCATGTCCTGCATGAGCCTGCCCTCCATGCCGGCTGGCACTAGCATCGACATGGGCCGGCCCGCCACCATGACTTGCACCTGCCGCATGGCAGCAGGGCGCTGCCCTGGGGGCCGTGCCGGCAGTGGCACCGACTGCTTGGGCAGCACCGGCACCATCGGGGCCCGTTGTGGCGGCTGCTGCGGCCGCAGGGCCGGCGCCTTCTGGTGCATCTGCTGCTGCAGGGACGCAGGCGCAGGCGGGCGGGCGGCTGCCGGGGGCAGGGCTGCGGGCTGCGGCGCCGCGGCTGCAGCTGGCGCCGGCGGCTTTGCAAACTTGCTGAGGTGCTGCATGCTGGCCTGCAGGGACGCAATGTGGGCACTGCACTCCTCATACTCCTTGCTGCCCTCCTTCAGCCGGCTCCTGTACTGCTGCAGCATGGCCAGCTGCGACTGGCCCATGGCCATCGTGTCAATCACCCCAGCAGCAGCCGCCGGTGGCCGCTGGGCGCCACCAGGCGCGTTCAGCGCCTGGGCATGCCGCTGGGCTGCAGACACCCTGGCAATCTGGTGCTGCATCTGCTGCCGCATCACCGCCTGCCGCAGCTGCACCTGCTGTGCCGGCGGCAGCGGCGGCTGCCCCATGGAGGCGGGGTGCTGCAGCAGCGCCGACAGGCCAGAGGGCTTGCGGTGCACCTCCTGCCCAGGTGGCAGTGTGGCGGTGCCCGCTGCTGCCGCGGCAGGTTGCGGTGGGGAGCCGTCTGACGGGTGCTCCCACTTGGGCCGCTTGTGGGGCGGCATCATCTCCTCCAGTGCATCCGCCGCTGCCGCCTGCTCCAGCGCCTGCCGGTGGGCGGTTGCTGTCGCCGGCCTGCCGGCTGGCGACGCGTGCTCCTGCCTGTGCGCCGCATGGGGTGGGGCGGGGGACGGCTGCCGCCCCTCCGCCGCCTGTGCGGGCAGCGGTGGTGACAGTGCTGCGCCCGCAAGCTCTGCCGCGCCCGCTGCTGCTGCTGCTGCTGCTGCTGCTGCCCCAGGGCTGGCCTCCAGGTGTGTCAGGTCGTGCTGGGAGGAGGCACGGGAAGGCTGGCGCGAGGGGTGCTTGCTCTGCCACGCCTGCTGCTCGCCCGGCACGTCAAAGCTCATCGCAGCGTGCACAGCACGTGCCTCCTGCACAGCACAGCACAGCGGGCAGGACAGCATGATTAATGTGAAGATGGATGTAGCACATGCGTTGCAGGCACAAGCTGCATCCATGAGCCAGACCTGAGGCTGGGCTGGCACGGCCTGCACAACTCAGTGCACCTGTGTCCTCTGCACCTCCATGCATTGCGCCACCTCAGGCATACCCCTGCTGCTCTGCTGCCCGCCTCACCTCGCTATTCGACTTGACCAGCCGGGCCTGCAGGCGCCCCGGGCCGACGGGCAGAAGCAGCAGCACATCCCCCACCGCGGCCGCGCGCGCCTGCAGCACCGGGTGCAGCTTCTGCGCAGCGGGTGCAGAATGGGAGGGGGATGGGTTAAAACAGCCTGCACTAGTGCTGTCTGCTGCGCTTAGCCAGCTGTGCCTGACCCAGGTCAGGTGTTAATTCACACCAACCGGCAGGTCGAGGGCAGCGGCACACCTGATGCAACACAAAGGCAACACCAGGGGCCACCACCCAACGGCAGCGGCCAGCAGCACCCAGCGGCCCACCTCCCAGCAGCCCACCTCCAGGTACTGCGGCCGCGTCTCCTTCTGGGAGGCCCCCGTGTTTTGGTACAGCGCGTAGCTGACCGCGCGCTCCCCTTCCTCATCGTCCAGCAGCAGCACTGCAACAGGGCATGGCAGCAGGGGAGGGAGGGTGAGATGGCATGGCGTCTCATAGCAGAGTGTGTGGCGGGCAGCACTACGGCATTTCCGTGCGACCTTCATGGCAGTTGGGTGCAGCAGGCCCTGGGGCTCGCAGCACCGCATGAGCACCGCATGAGCACCGCATGAGCACCTAACGCTTGCACGCCGAGCGCCACCCTCTGTCCACCCGCGCCGCCCACCTGCCGTCTCGCGGACCGTGCCCGACTGTGTGCGGCGCCGCACCGCCTCCACCCAGGCGGTGCCCAGCAGCTCGCACGCCATGTCTCCTGCAGAGCAGTGGGGCCGGTGTGTCAGGAAAACGAGGTTACGGAACGCCACATGTCAGGACACATTGCAAACTTCTCCAGGGCAAACATTAGGCCAATGCAGCAACAGCATGCTTGGTAACATGATGCCTATCACAGCAGCCCCCACCTGGCTGCGTCCATGGCAAGCTGATCTGGCGGCTGGAGATGGCCGAGGAGCTGAGGATGAGCGCCCAGCGCGACTCGTCCAGCGGGTAGCGGCACCACAGCTTGGCGGGGCGCTGCTTTCGCTGCTTGCGCTCCGGCGGCGCCCTGACGGTGCGCGAGCGCTTGCGCCCTGGCGCCCAGCCGCCCTCCCCCTCGCTCGCCTCCCCGCCGCTGGCGCCGTCCTGCCAGGCGGCGGAGGGCAAGGCCGCCAGGTGCTGCAGCGCGGCGGCCGCATCCTCTGCCTCAAAACCGCTCTCCGCCTCCATCTCAGCATCCCCCGCCGCTGCAGCTGCCTCGGCCACAGGCGCTGCCGGTGTGGGCAGCCCATCTGTGGCCAGGCCGGCCTGCGCTGGCGCCGGCTCCGCCGGTTCTGCTTTGGGCTGCTGAGCAGGTGGGGCTGACTGCTCCGCCGGCAGGCCGGAGGGCAGTCGAGCGCCCACCAGCTCCCCATCCTCAATGCTCTCTATGCTTTCCAGTCGGTCATCTGCCAAGCTGCCCTCCCCGCCTGCCGTGCTGGCATCCTCGGCCGCCCCGTCCTGATGCAGCTCGCCCTGCGCCTGGCCGCTGTTCTGCTCTGTGTGCTGCTGTGGCTGCTGCTGTTGCGGCGGCGCTGGCTGCTGCTGCTGCGGCTGCTGCTGTGGCTGCTGCTCGGCCGCCTGCTCCGCCTCCTCCATGTCCTCATCTTCGCTGGTCTCCACGCTGAACAGGTCGTAGTACAGCTGCAGGAATGAAACGAAGCAGGGCACATGGCAGTGAAACGGTGGGTCATCAACTGACGTCGTCAGCGCCAGACAAGCGCTCATGCCCATGCCCCTCAGAGCACAGCAGAGGTCACCGCCCACCTGCTCCGCCAGCCGGCTCTCCGCCAGCCCCCGAATCGCCTGCTCAAGGGCGGCCTGGCCTCTCAGCTCCGCCCAGTCCTCCCGCTCCGACAGGTCTGACAGGCTGGCAGCCGGCAGCACACTGAGCTTGGGCTGCGGCGTAGCGCTGCCGCCCTCGCGAGCGAGGATGTGGGCCTGCAGCAGGTTGGCCAAGTCGGTCGCCAGCCCTGCCTGTGCATCGTGCTTGTAGGCGCCCAGGTCGTGCCGCCGCCCGTCCAGGCTGGTCCACGCCGTGCCGTGCCGGAGCGCTGCCATGCTCAACTAGCCCCTGCTTCTATCGGCTAGCAGAGACGGGCATCCTGCGGGAGGGGTGGGAGGTTGCAAAACGTGCTCGGAAGCCGGCCCGGTTGAGGGTTTGTCCCAGGCGACGACGGTGGGCCGCCGCCGTGCCGGCGGGTGGCTGCGCGTGCCGACGGCCCCCGCGGGCCGCTCAATTTGCTCAAGCACGACTCACCCAGCAGGTAGCGGGGTGCGAGGCCGCCGGTTCTCGGCTGCACAATAACAGGAGCTCCGCGGAGGCAGGGAGGAGCTAGGCTACTGCCGGCTCTTCTGACGCCTCAACCAAGCCATCAGCATGTATTCAATAACCTGGTATGGGGCGGGCGGGCTGGGAACCCCATCGGGCTTTAGTCCCCAAAGCATGCACATGGCCTGCCTGCTTTGCTGAGCTGTCCGGACCTTTGTGCGAAACCAACGCGGCTCCCTGCCCGTGCCGAAACGCCCCTGCAGCGGGCCCGGAGGCTGGGCAGGCCAAGCCCCCCCGCTCGTGCGTTCAAGCTGTTCCTCTTCCGCGTGGGGCCTCCCAAGGCTAGCCTGCTGCTCCATTTGTGATCGGCGGACGGTCCGATTACCGCCAGGAATCCGCCGGCCACGCCCGACCCTCCCGGCGGCGCCGCCCAGATGCGGCGCCACCG
>RRZL01000042.1:31567-64262 GCA_006782975.1 Chlorella sp. Dachan
CCAGTTGCCCCAACTTCCTCAACTTACCCAGTCCCTCTGCCGCCTTTTGTCACTCCCCTTGCAGGCAGCTCCGACTGCCTGCCCTGCCCCATGCACACCTACTCTGGCAGCAGCGCCACCAATGGTGTGGAGCAGTGCACCGCCTGGTGAGCAGCACAATGCAGTTTGGGTGCAGGTCGGAATGCGGGTTGGGTTGGGCAGGCTTCAGGGAAGCGGCTATAATTGGGCAGCAGGCAGCAGGCAGCGAGAAGGCAGCGAACTCCCATTTTTCATATTTTCTATTTTCTAGTCGCCGCCCGTCCCACCTTGTGCAGCCCCACCAACACCTACGCCTGGCTGCCCGGCAGCACCCAGTGCCTGAAGTGCACCAACGGCATTCCTACAGCATATACATCCGACGAGACAGACGCAGGTGCGCTGCACGTGACCTACTACTGGCCTTGCCTGCAGTTGCGGGCAGCTGTGCATGGCGGTGCAACTGTCTGAACGCCAGGCTGCGCTGCCCTGCCCAGGTCGCGGGTAGTCTTAACCAGTGCAGTCCCCACATAACTGCTCACCCTGCTGCATGCTGCCCCTCGTCTGTGCCCCTACCACAGGCACCCCTGGCAGCCACATCCTGTCGCTGCCTCAGCTGGCATCCTGCAGTCTGGCCGATGATTATGTCATCCCCGCCTACCGTGACTGCGCATCCTGGAAGACGTCAACTGTCACCCTCAAGCTGGCCCTGGAGGTGGCGGGCGACTGCTCTATCACCATCCGTCCCATCAGCGACAAGTCCTGCGCCGACCCGGGCGCCAACAAAACGACTCTTGCTCTGTTCCCCCGCACCGCCAGCCAGAACGGCCTGGATGCCAACGAGAAGTACACCTACACCTACAACGACCTGCTCATCCGCGCCTACTACACCTCCACCACCAGAATCCGCACGCTGCTGCCCTCCACCGATGGCGGCGCCAGGTGGGCATATGCCTATGGGCTTGCTCCGTTAGCCTGACAAGGCTGGATGTCGTCGCTTTTATTTCCGCCGATTATTTCAGCAGTTCATTTTCAAGGTGCCCCCCTGCTGCCCTGCTGTGCAGCTCATTCATGCTGAACATTGACAAGAGCGACACCAAGGTGGAGCTTAAGTTCTGGGCTGCCACCAACAAGCCTGACGCCACGCTGCCTGCTGTGAGTTGGTGCTGGTCATGTCCTTGGGAGGAGGAGGGCTCCAGCTGCGCTGGGGTTGTGGGCTCGAGTGCTTATTGTTACTATGTCACACTGAAGAGCACAGCTGTGGCAGGGCATATGCTGATTGTCTCCTGGCTCTTGCCTGCTCTTTGCCAACGCGCGGCGGTTGAGTGAAATTGACCTGCCTCTGCCTTCTGCAGTCCTCAACCACCGGCGCATGCTCTTCCAATGCAACCGCGGTCGGCGGCAGCGTGGCGACGGTCACTGGCACCTGCCCTGCCGGCTCCTACGGCAGCACCACCTGCACAGCCTGGTGCGCCTGGTTCTGGTGGCTTGAGAAGGAGGCACCCTGAGGAAGAAGACGCCTGCTCTGCTTGCTTGGGAGGACAAACTCCTGCTCCTGCATGCCTGCCTTCTTGGCCTCTTCACACCCCCTTGCACACCCCATATGGTGCAGCCCCCAGGGCCACACGTGCGCAGCTGGTGTCGCCTCTGAGACCGCCTGCGGCGCCGACACGGCCAACCCCTACCTGGGCCAGTCTGATGAGGCCAGCGACTGCCTGGCCTGCAACCCCGTCAACACCCGCTACACCAGCCTGGCGGGCGCCGACTACTGCACGGTCCCTTACTTTGACCGCTCGTGCGATGATACCACACCATTCAGCAATGGCGGCTACGAGTGGGACGAGCACAACGCCACTTGCGTGCAATGCCGCCCCGGCACCTTCCGCTCTACGACCCATATTAGCGCTGGCATCCTCGACTGCCAGGAGTGGTAAGTTCGTCTGTGGGGCCTGGTCTCTTCCTTTCCAGGCTTGGCCCTGGACGAGTGCGTTGGCATTGGGCCTGCAACTCTCCAAAACTTTGCGACTTGTAGTAGACCTGCTGACCGCGCTGCTGACCTTCCTTCCGTGCCCGCAGCCCTGCTGGCACCTATTCTGGCGCGGGTGCGTCCGGTTGCACGCCCTGCCCGACCGGCCAGTACAGCCCCACCACCGGCATGGCCGACCAGCAGGTCAACAACAACGGCATCCGCTGCCTGCTGTGCCCGAGGGGAAGCATTGCGCTGACGGTGGGTGAGACCATGAACACCTCAACTACAACTGGAGCCAACGACTTCCGCGAGGAGCGGGCCCTCAGCACTGGCGCCACAACCTGCGATGCCTGGTGAGGGGTTGCTCTGGCTCAGTGATGACAGTGCATGGCTAGTTTGGGCTGGGCGCGCGTGCCTAGGGCGCCTGCCTCTCACTCGACTTGCTGCCCTCCTGGCCCTCTGCTCTATGTGCAGCCCATCCGGCACTTGGGCCAATGCCACGCTGACTGAGGCCACCACCAGCGCCAAGGGCTGCTCCCTGTGCCCCTCTGGCACCTACCGCACCGGTGACGCTGCGCCTGAGAACAACGCGTGCCGCCGGATCCCCCCAGGTGGGCAGAATGGGGAGGCCGCTTGGTCTGCCTGCAGAGTGCTGCCCTTGCCTGGCCTAGCCAGCTCGCGTTGTCGCTCTGGCAACCATTGTTCCACCCCGCTGCCACACCCTCTGCAGGCTATAAGGCCACAGACTTGCTGAAGGCCACGGGCACCCTGGGCGCGCAGGGAATCGCGCCTTGCGAAGTGGGCAAGTACTCCTCCTGGTCGTCGGCAGGCGCTCGCACCCCAACAGCCGCCGACACCTGCCAGGCGTGTGCGTCTGGCAGCGGCACCATCGCGCCCCGCCAAGGTGAATGTAGTGCCACTCTGAAGCTGCTCCTGAAAGTGCTGGCCTTGCAGTCAAGGAGCAAGCTGCCTCACGTCAGTTGGGGCTGACTTTACTTGTTTTTGCGCCATGAGCCACAGGCATGGCGGCTTGCACCCGCTGCAAAGCTGGATCCAAGCCCAACGCCGATCGCACTGCCTGCGATCGATGCGACGTCCGCACCTACCGCAGCTTTGCTGCAACGTGAGTGTTTTTCTAAACAATGGAATGGTCAAGCGTTTAGGTTGGCGATCATTGAACCATGCGTCTGACGCTGCCCATTCTTACCCGACCGGTGCCGCAGCGACACTTGCGCAACCTGCCCGGCTGGATCTGAGACTGGCGAGGGCCGCCAGACCTGCTCTCTGTGGTAAGTTGGGCTAGGTGGTAAGAAGACCGTTCCATTGGCCCCGGGGGTGCCATGTCTCAGGAGGCATGCAGTCCCCTCCCCGCATGTGCAACCCACTTCCCCTCCTGGCTATTTCCTCCTGCAGCCGCCCCGGCTTCTACATGACTACTGCCATGACAACCAACGACACCTGCACAGCGTGCCCGGTGCGTGCAAAAATCGGTTTGCGAGCGAGGCAGTTCTGTACTTGCACAGACGCATTGTGCATGGCCAGTTACGGGCATTCTTGAGGTGCTTGCTGCTGACCAAACAGTTCTCTCTCTGCCTGCCCCTGCAGATGAACAAGTACCAGGCCACTCCCGGGGCCACAACTGACTGCACCTGGTGCCCTGCGGGCAAGGAGACCCAGGACACCGGCAACAGCGAGTGCACCGACTGCCCTGTGGGCTTCTACAACCCCCTGACGGCAGCCCAGTCGAGCTCCCCCGCCTGCATCCCTGCCCCCGCCGGCACCTTCGTCAGCACCACGGGAGCTAAGCTGGCCAGCCCCTGGTGAGGCTCACATGGCTGCCCGAGTGCAAGGGGGAGGGGGCACAAAGACACGCCTGGCATGGCTCTGATGCCCAGCGATTCCACTTTCTCACTGCCCCGCGCCTGCGTCTCCCTACCCGCAGCCCCCGGGGCACCTACAATGCCGAAACCGCCCAGGACGCATGCGAGCCCTGCCCGCCCGGCCAGTATGCCAACACCCTCGGCAACAAGGCCTGCAAGGTCTGCCCCGACGGCACCTTCTCGGGCGGCAATGCCGTCGATTGCAAGCCCTGCGCGGCTGGCTACTCCGCGGCCCCCGGCTCCGGCGCCTGCAGCCCCTGCAAGCCCGGCACTTACGCCAGCGCTGCGCGCTCTAAAACCTGCGCGCTGTGCCCCAGGGGCAGCCAGTGCCCCACCTCCGCCACCACGGCCCCTAGGGCCTGCCCCGCCGGCACCTACGCCCCCAAGGAAGGCTCCATCCTGTGCAGCCCATGCCCCGTCAACACCTATGCAAGCACCCGCGGCCAGAACAGGTGCACGCCCTGCGCCTCCGGCACCAACACCCGCGGCCTCACGGGCCAGAAGGCGTGCCAGGCGGTGCGTGTCACCAGCCTGCGCCGCTCCGTGCTGTGAGCCCCTTGAATGCTTATCTCCCTCTGCACATTGTGCATTCTCCCCGTATGTGCTTTCTCTCTAACCACTCGTTCCGAGTGCACACGCACCTTGCACGCCAACCCATGCACGCACACCCCTGCTGAATAACCTGTCTTCGGAGGCACCCCCTACTGCCCCCTCGAGCCACCTGCCCCACTCTCTCCCAAATCCCCTTCACCGTGCTGCATCTGCACTCCAATTCGATTTTGTGCGATAAATGCGCCAACTGCGCATTGCGCCTGATTGTCCTTAGGCTGTAATGCCTCTTGAGCTGAAATGGAGCAGGCAGACAGAGGGGCGTTACAGGTTTTCAAGATGCTGCCAGGTAAAAGTGGCTGGTGGCTGCTGGGTTACGCTGCCTTGCCTTGCTCCACCGCTGGTTGCCTGCTGTGTACTGCTAGCTGCCTGCCGTGTGCCCCTCCCAGCCACGCCAAACCACCCGCCGCCTGCAACGCAACCGTCAGCGCAAACAGACCTGCAGCGGGGGGAAGAAGCAAGAGGCGAGGGGACTTGCTTAATGTGCACTGAGGAATGATCAGTTGTCCCATGCTCCAGTGCACACCACTCCAAACCCACACACCCTCCCTCACTTGCCGCCACCCAGCCCCCACCTGCGTATCCCCAGCGCGACGCCGCCAGGTGGCCGGTAGCTAGGTTGCCGCCAATGCCCACCAGCGTGCCGCAGGTATTAGTCACAGCCAGCACCAGGCCCGCGTTTGTGGGCGCCACGTCTTGCACGTACGAGTGGAAGCCTGCAGCGATCAGGGCCGGGGGCATGCCGTGGCCGTCAGACGTTGGTGAGCTCACGGGGCCCCATGGGAGCTGCTGACCGGTCGCCAGGCATTGCACATGTCTCACAACCCACAGCCTGGAGAGGTGCCGGGGCCCCACCTGCGTATGTGAAGCCCTGAAAGGCAACCGCAGCCACCAGCGCCACCACTGCTGCTGCCGGGGCCGGCGGTGCTCCAGGCAGCGCTAGCGGCAGCAGGCTGCAGCAGGGGAGCAGAGCAGATTGCCTGTGGGCAGGAGTGCAAGCCTTGCTGTCGCCTAATAGTGCTGCTGCCCACCCAAACCAAACTGCAAGGCTCCACTGCTACTTTACCCATCGCTCTCCTTGTGCATCCTCGCGCTCTTCCCCCCCCACCTTCCCCCACCTGAGCCCCGTGCCCAGCGTGGCCGTCAGCTGCATGGCTCGCCGCACCCGCACCGCACTCCAACTGTGCACCGTCTGCAGGCGGTCGGCCAGCCCGCCGGCCGCCAGCGACACAAAGGCGGTGGCCTGCACACAGAGGCGGTACACAACTGCACATGACAGCTTGCAGGCTACGTATGCCAGACAGACTGAAGCACCAGCATTCATTGCTGTGGCGCTGGCATGCAGCACAGCGCGTCAGCAGGAGATGCATGGGGGCATCAGCAGTGGCGCGTGGGACCGCGCACCAGCCAGGGCAGCGAGCTCAGCAGGCCGATGGTGGGCAGGTGCGAGAGCCCCAGGGAGGCCAGCAGCGACGGCAGCCAGGATTGCAGGATGAAGAAGTTCCAGCTGCAGGGGAGAGGTGGGGGGAGGGGACACATGGTAGGAGCTCTAACACAGCACAGCACGGCAAATGCAAGCAGCAAGTGCGATTCATTTGTGCCCGTGTGCCTGCTGCAGGCAGCCCTGCCACTGGCGCCCCTGTGTTCACACAAGCAGCTTGATTCATGGCCCAGCATGTAGGACACGCTCAAGCCACCCTGTCTAACCGCTTGCCTAATCACGCTGTGCGTGAAGCACAGCAGCAGCATGTGCAGCACGGTCTGCCGGCTCGGCTTGCTCCAGGGGCTGCTGCCTGATACTGCAGGCTGACTGACTGCTGCCTGCGGCTGTGCAGCTGCCCGCCCCTCCGCCGGCAGGCCCAGGCTGCCCACTGCCGCTGCCGCCATGCCCGCCAGGCCAAACAGCGTGAAGGTGGGGGCCCAGCCCACGTGCTGCCGGGGGCAGGGTGGTGTGGTGGGCAGACATGTTGACAGCTGTGCTGTGCATGAATGGTGCATACATATTGTGAACAGCAATAGCAGGAACCAAGTGCAGGCAGGGCATGCTCACCGCTGGCAGACACGTATGAGCAACCGGCCACTAGCACCAGAGGCAAGTCACAAGCAGCAAGGCCACCAGCCACCCACCTCTGCCACCAGCGGCGTCAGCGCCAGCCCCGCCACCGTTCCCACCGAGTAGGCCGAGTAGACGGCGCTGGTCTGCCGGCTGCGAGTGGCGGGCGGGAACCAGCGGGCTGCGGCAAGGAGGGGAGGGGTGAGTGGCGAGGGAGGCAGGTGGTGGGGGCACTGCGCACACGAGAAACATTAACAACGCAAGTCCAACTGCATTCCGCATGCCCACCACTCTGAAAGCCAGCCACCCTGCCTCGCCCCTCCCCCTCACCCGCCAGCGCGGAAGCAGCGGGCATGAGGCAGCTCTGCGCCAGGCCCAGCGCAGCGCGCGCCACCAGCAGCGCCGCCAGCGGGTTGGCGGCCGCGGGCACGCGCACAAACAGCAGGCAGGCGGCGCTCCAGGTGAAGAGACCAGCGGCCGCCAGATGTGCGCCGCCTATGCGGTCAGCCAGCAGTCCCGCGGGGATCTGGGGGTGAGTGGGGGTCAAGAGGGCAGCAGGCTGGGTGCTGGCTGACGGTAGCAGAGCGGAGCTCTTCCTACCTGCCTGTTCCCCTCCCCAACATCTTCAAGCCCTACCACCCTCTCACCCTCCCCTCCTCACAGCAGCCGCACCTGGCCCAGCACGTATCCCAGCAGCAGCGCGGCGTGTGCCCGCCCCATGTCGGGCATGCTGAGCCCCAGCGCCGCCTGGATGGGCAGGGCCAGCACCGAAAAGGCGACCCGGTGCACCGCCGCCAGCGCCATGGCCAGGCACGCGAGGAGCATCACAGCACGTGGAGTCTGCAGGCGGGTGGGTGGTGGAGGGTGTTGTAAGGCAGGAGATGGTGATGTGGTGGTTGGAGACTGCAAGCGGTGCAGTTTTGGGCGCATGGCCTGCAGGCACCTCTGCTGAACATCCGCTGCCACCGCCATGCATGGTGCCCCACCTGGGCCGCTGCGGGTGTGGGGACAGCCGCTGGCACACTATGATGTATGGATGGCAGGTGTGCTGCATCCCCGGCGTCAGCTGCTGCCGCTGCTGCTCGAGTGCTGGTGGTGAGCCGAGCATGGTGCCGCGCTGCAGGCCGTTGTCGTGGCGGCGGCGGCGGCAGTGACGGGTGGTGACGGTGGCGAGCAGCAACGCTGCATCGAGGCGAGAGGTGCCTCAGCTGCCTGCCAGGGGCCTCAGCTGCCTGGAAAGAGCTCATAGCGAACCGGCTTTTGCCAGGAGCGCGCGTCAAAGCCTGCATTGATTCCAGGCACATCTGCGATGCCTGCTGATTCGAGATGAATCCATGAGCAAGCGAAAGAGTTCCTTGAAAGCGTCCTGCATGAGGAATGGCGACGATGATCGCCGAGATTGGCTGTCTTAGTGAATCAAAACAACACATTTGACAAGAGCTTCGTGGTTTCAAGGGGTCGAGAGCAATGGCTGCGCTCATTCCCAACACTGCCAGGCCTGCCGGGGCCTCAGCCCGACCTGCCGGCCAGCAAAATGCACTCGAATACAGGCCAAGATGCAGCACATTGCAGCTGCGCCGCCTCCTACAGCGACTACCCCCTGCCGCCGCCGCCGCCGCCGCCACGACACCCACGGCCGGCTACGACGAGCTGCTGCGCTGGTGGTGAGCCCTGCAGTCTGGGTGCACCCCTGACACTGAATGTCGCCTCTGATTCACGCTTACTGCCATGCCTCCCCCTCCCCCGCTCGCAGCATCGAGGCCAAGCAGCTGCCGCCGCTGGCGGTGGAGCCGGCAACGGCAGAGGGCGCGGCGGGCGCGCCGCCGCGCCCCGCCTTCCTGGCCGCCCGCGCTGCAGCAGCGGGTGAAGCACTCCTAGCCATCCCTGGCGACCTGGCGGTCACGTCGGTTGATGTGGGCAAGGACGCGGGGCTGGCGGCGGTGGCGGAGGGGCGCAGCGAGTTGGTGGGCCTGGCCCTCTGGCTCATGCAGGAGCGGGACAAGGTGCGGGGGAGAGTAGGTGGCTGGGCCGCTGATGGAGTGCAACTGTGGGGGACCAGATGTGTACGGACCAAGCATTGCACTCACAGTACGGGGCCGCAAGTTTGCACACATGCAACCCCTGCCTTCCTCATTGCCCGCAGGGCGCGGCCTCCGAGTGGGCGCCCTTCCTGGCCACGCTGCCGCGCGCCACGCTGACCCCCATCCTCTGGCCGGACGAGGAACGGCAGCAGCTGCTGCGCGGCTCGCCGGTGCTGCAGGTGCGGCTGTGGGTGCGGTTGCTGGGCACATGGGCGGCTGCAGCCTGCAACCAAACTTTCTGCTCCGTCTTCATCGAATCACCACACCACCACCCATGTCCCCACTGGCCCTGCAGGAAGCGCTCACGCGGGAGGAGGCGCTGCGGCAGGAGTGGCAGCAGATTGCGGCGGCCATGGCAGCAGCAGGCAGCAGCGCGGCCTACCCGGCGGCAGTGTTCAACGAGCAGGCGTTCCTGGAGGTGGGTGGTGGGCATGCAAGGTTTGGTAGCGCTGGGTGGTGTGCCTGCCTGGTGCACGGATTGACTGCAACTGATTCGCACTCCACCTCGCCCCACTCCCTCCACCTCCCACCCATTCACAGGCCATGTCCGTGGTGCTGGCCCACGCCGCCTACCTGCCCTCCGCCCAGTGCTTTGCGCTGCTGCCGCTGGTGGGCGGCTTCCGCCGCACTGGCAGCGCCTCGGGTGCGGTGCTGGATTACGACCTGGAGCGGCAGGCGGTCACGCTGGTGGCGCAGCGTCCCTACAGGTGCGGGGCCGGCTGGGCTGGGGGGCTTCTTCGGTTGGGTTGAGTCGGGGTTGAAGGAGCAGTAGTCGCTGAGCGGTCAAGCTCTTGCAGATGGGTTGGAGCGGCTGCAGTGGTTGTGTCAATGCCTAGCATCCCCAACCCTGCTTCCCATCTTTGCCTGCCCCGCAGCGCGGGCGAGGAGGTGGCCATGTATGATGGCCGCCCCAACGGCGAGCTGTTGCTGGCCACTGGCACATTGGAGGCGGGCAACCCCGCGGGTGCGGCAGGAGGCGGGGAGGGCAGCTGGGTGGGGCAGGGACGCTGTGAGAGCTAGCTGCTGCTGAACCATCATGCCATAGTGCATGGCTCCTTAGCCTAACACCACCATGCCATGGTTTGCACAGTTGCGGTTGCAGCCAGGTGCCGGTCTGGTGCTCACTCACGTCCTTTCAAGCACGCACCCCGCAGACTGCCTGTTCATGGAGGCGGGGCTGGTGGCCGCCGACCGGCTGTACACCACCAAGCGGCAGATCCTGGAGGAGCTGGGGCTGGGTGGGTGGGGGCAGGGGCAGAGGGCAGGGGGCAGGGGGCAGGGATGGGTGGCAGCATGGTTGTGTGTGCTGCGCCTCGACGCACAAGAGCGGCCACCTCCCTATTGTGCCTGCATGCGTGCGCGCGTGTGCGCAAATGTGCGGGCCTGTATGCCGTCCTCCACCACCAGGCCTTGACCCTTGCCCGCCCCCTGCTCCACTTGTGTGTGTGGCTCCCAGGCGTGCGTGCCGAGTTCCCCATCACCCAGGACAGCATCACCACGCAGCAGCTGGTGTACCTGCGGCTGGCGCGCCTGCAGGACTCCGCGCAGCTGGCCAAGGCGAGCTGTGTGGGAGGAGTAGGGGTGGGGCAGGGCGGGTTGGCTGGCACTGCATGTCTGGCCGCCCTGTGCTAGGAGAGCCCAGCCAAACCCTGATACCCAGCCCCTGCTGGCCCGGATCACGCCTGCCAATCCCCCACTTACTTCGCTTACCTGCTCTCACTCACCGCCTCTCGCCCACCACCCACCGACCGCCTGCCAGCCCTCGCCCTTCCCTGGCCCACCCCGCAGATCAACTTTGAGCAGGACACCATCATCAGCCAGGAGAACGAGTACGAGATCCTGCAAATCATGATGGGTGACCTGCGCGACAGGTGCGCTGCTATGGTGGCACGCCCTGGCTGGAGTTGCAGCTGGTGGGGCCCACCGAGGTGGAAACCGCCCCTCTTCTGAGGCCTGGGTCGGTCGTCCTGGTCACCCGGCGCTCGCTGAGCCAGCCCCTCATCCTTGCATGTAAACGGTTGCCTGCAGGCTGCAGGCTTACGCCTCAGAATACGACGATGACGTGAAGGACCTGCAGCGGCGCGACCTCACGCCCCAGCAGCGCCTGGCGGCACAGGTGGGTCCGCGCTTGGCGGGCGGGGGCGCCGGACGAGAGTTGTATGCCTGCAGGTGTGACACCGACTAGCAGCTGTGGGGCGGCAATCACGACATGCCTGTGCAGCAGCTGCTGTCACACTTCCCTTGTGCTCACGCTCCCTCCCGCAGCTGCGTCTGGACGAGAAGCGCATCCTGCGCGGCACCATGGACGGCGTGCGCCGCCGGCTGGCGCCCATCCGCGGCATCCCAACCAAGGTGGGGGCGGGGTGGGGGCACTGAATGTGCGGGGTGCTGGGCAGGCGGGCAGTGCTGCTGCCCTGCACATACGATGTCATGAGCAGTGGGGAGCATCAAGACGGCCCAACGCCTTGTCTGCTCGCCTCCCTCCTCGCTCCTCAGCCCCACCCCAAGCCCCCACTCGACCCCGACTCCCTTCTGCGCTGCAGTCGGGCGGCATGCAGGACCCCAACGCCGACCTGGTCGAGATTTTCGACACCATTGAGCAGCTGCCCAACGCGCCCAAGAAGCTGCTGGACGGCTTTGGCCGCTGGCTCAGCGGCAAGGACGACCCCGACTGGAAGCGGTGACCCCCCTGCTCTGAGGCGGACGCAAGGAGGATTCAGCTCCGGGACGCTGCTGCTCTCCAGAAGCGCAGCCTGCAGCGGGGAAGCCCCAGCAGGGCGCCTGCCGCTGAGTGAGGCGCCTTTCCGTCGGCGCCGCAGTTGCGGTGCGCCTCCTGTACACTGCTGTACCACATCCGGCCGCCAGAGGCCGCTTTCAACAACGGAGCCAATTTCATGACGATGCATCCTGTTCAGCTTGACTGTAATGATCTGTGAGGTGCAGCAGACAAAGTGCAGGGTGCTGGGTGTGTGCAGGCACGCGCAGCAGGCGGCAGGAGTGCTGGTGCAGAGGCTCAGGCTCGGGGCGCTTTGGTGCTCCCGGGGCTGAGGAGGGCAGCCAGCAGGCATCCGCACACCAGGCTGACCTGTTCGACCTTGCAGATGATGAACCACACCTGCTCACGTGCCTGTGTGCATTGCCTTGTGTGGGCACCTGGCGCAGGCAACAGGGGGTTGTGTGGCGGCTGGCAGGCAGATGCAGGCAGTCTCAAAGGTTGTTGTGGGCGCAGCAGCTGCCACTCCAAAGCCATGATGATCTACCGTAACTCAACTGCAGTGAGCAGTGGTCCAGGCGGCTGTTTATCCGTTTGTTGCCAGTGCGCTATATTACACTCTGCAGGGAGGGTCTGCGTATGCACCCAAACTGGTGCTCAGGCGGGTGGGAAGGAGGGGTAGCAGAAGGCGCAGCGAATGTGGCAAACGTCCCAGAGTCTTAGTAAAGGAATTTAGGCAGTGGTGGCTGAGGCACACATCAAATTTATGCAAGGTTGGTGCACACCAGGAGTGGCAGACAAGATTGCTGCTGCCAAACAGGTGGCAGGCGGCTTCATCTGTCGGGGGAGAAAAGTAAGGTGGCGGGAACACGGGCACCGGGCAAGGACACATGCAAGGGGCAGGCAAGCTTGCTGAACTCCCCCACCAGCAAAGTTCAATGTGCACACTACAGCAAGTGAAGTTGGAATAGCGCGATGAAAGGCAGACGGCACCGCCGTGGTCAGCCCGGAGCTGCCGGGCGGTGTAGATGGGCGGTGCGTTGGTTTGGGCAGTGCGCTGGCTGAGAGCAGCTCAGGAGGAATACACAATGGGGGCCAGAAAAGAAGCGTGGTTTGGGTTTGGCAGGGCATACACAAGGGGGAGATGCATTGGACACACAATTGAAAAGGAATAATTACTTCTCAAAATGCGCGAGTTTGCGAGCATGGCCGCCTCTCACGCACGAGGTGGGCAGGGCCGCCTCCTGTTGCGGCAGCCTCAGCCCCGTGCGGAGCCAGGCAGCCGGCCTGGCTCCATGCTGCCGCACCGGGCCACCAGGCAGGTGGCCGCCTGCGCCCACAGCTGCTGCTCGGCGCGCTGCCGGGCCCAGCGCTCCTCCTGCTCAAGGTGTGTGCTCAGCGTGCGCGGCCCCAGGGATGCCTGCGCCGACGGCTGCTGCTCCAGCTGTGGCGGCACGCGCTGGGGCGATGCTGCCGGCTGGCCGGACAGAGGCGCCCCTGCCGCCCGCTGCTCCGTGGCACGCCTCGCCTGCCACAGCAGCTGCGCGCGCTCCAGCTGCAGCAGCTGCGCCTTCTGAGCCAGCTCCAGCTGCCTGCGCTGCTCCGCCTGCGCCTTTTCCAGGATCGCCCGCTGCTCACGGTGCAGGGCAGCCGCCTCGGCCGCCTGCCGCTCCTGCAGCTGGCGCCGCAGCTCAGCAAACACTGCGGTGGTCAATCCCTTCATCCCGGCTTGCAGCAGCAGCTGGTGCTGAGCCGGCACGCCGGCCTGCTGGGCTGGAGCCTTGGGAGCAGCCAGCTTCTGCCTGGCCGCCTGTGGAGACACCTGCTGCCGCTTGGCTGGCGCCTGATTCGCCTTCTTCTTCAGCTGCCGCTGCTTCAGCTGCGGCTGCTTCCGCTTCTGCTCCTGCTTGCTCTTGGAGCTCTTCTTCGTCTTGCGCTGCTCTGCCTGCTGCGGCTGCTCTGCCTGCTGCGGCGACGCCCGCTGCAGCGGAGGCATTGCAGCCGGCGTCAGCAGCACCGGAGCGCCTGCCGCTGCCTTGCCAGCGCCAGCTGCAGGCGAGAAGCGCTGCTGCTGCTGCTGAAGCACGTCCCAACCGACTGGCCTCAGCTGTACCTGCGGCGCCTCTGGGTTGGGCAGCGCCGGCTGCAGCACGGGCGGCTGCAGCATGGGCCCCGTGGCTGGCGACGCCTCCTGCTGTGGCGGCGGGTCCACCAGGGGCAGGTCCAGCTGCCCGCTCAGCTGGTGCAGCAGCTCCGACTCGGCGGGCTGCCGGTGGCGGCCAGGCAGCAGGGGCGTGCAGCCCTTGGGTTGTGGCACCCAGGAGGGCTGGGGGCCCGCTGGGGAGCTGGGCTCAGAGGAGGCCAGCTGGCCCAGCTCGCGGGCCAGGGCCAGCATCTGCTGCATCTGCGCGGGTGTGGCAGCAGGGCAGGGGTGGCGTGGATGAGTGGGGCAGCAGATGTGCCGGCCACCAGTGTGTTCCTGAGTGGCAAGAAAGCAAGAGCATGCATGCCCAGGCTGGACCTGGCAACAATGTGCAGAGCAGGTTTGGCATCGGGCCCCCCCACCTGCTGCGGCTTCTGTGGCCCTCCCGCCGGCCTCATCTCCAGGCTGGGAGCACTGGCCTGCGAGGAGCGGGAGGGTGTGAGAGGTTGAACCGGCTAAGCAGGGCTGTCAACCAGGAGGTGCATAGTCGCAGCCTGGGAAAGTCGAGCACGAAGCACCCCGACGCCGCATGCATGCGCAACCATGCTGTGTGCCTGCTCTGCAACTCACCGGTTCGCCAGGTCCCCGCTGGCTTGGGGTGCTATCGTGGGCCGGTGGAGCGCCCGGCAGCTGCACCTGGCGTGAGGCTGCACACGACTCCTGGGACGGCGGCTGCGAGGTGCGCTGCCCCTGCTGCTGCTGCTGCTGCTGCTGCGCCTGGCGCGGCGGGGCTGGCGGCAGGCGGCTGGGTGCAAAGGGGTCGAGGTGCCAGGGTGCATCTATTGACGGCAGTTCAGCTGCAATCAGGGGGCTGTGCAGCAGCGGCAGGCTGCCCAGGGAGGGCAGGCTGCCCAGGGATGCAGCAGGCCCTGGGGCTGCCGGGCCGCCAAACGCCGCCGGCTGCTGCCCGTGCTGCGCCAGGCTCGTCATGTGCCCGCTGCCGCTGGCCTCCAGCTGCGGCATGCCCGGCTCCCCGGGCTGGCGCGCTTCGGCCTGCGGCAGGTGAGTGGGTCCTTGCCCCTGGGGCAGTGCCTGCTGCGTGGCAGGCTGCTCAAACCACTGCTGCTGGTGCTGCGGCAGCACCGGCCACTCGGCACTGGGCCACTGGGGCTGCTGGCGCTTGTGCCACTCCAGCTGTGTCTGCGCAGGCTGGTGCTGCCAGGCGTGCTGCACCTGCGGTTGTTAAGGAGCGAATGGTTGAGGTTGCAGGTTGGGTTTGCGACGTGCGGCTTCGGGCAAGACTGGCCAGTTGGTCAGATGCGGCGGCTTGGAGGCGGCGGGCCGCCGGCCCGCTCCACCCACCTGGTGCTCCACCACCGCCCGCGTCGCCATATTCGCCTCAATACGGTGTGCTGATGATATGCAGGCAGGGCCGTCCACCGCACAGGCCCGCAGCGGGGCGTTTCGTCTCGCCGGCGGGCTGCGGGGGCAGTAACAGTCGGCCGTCCACTTTTAACAGCACTGCAAACGCGTTCCATGAGTTCTAGGATTGGCGCGGGGGCCGCCAGGTGCCGCACCGGCAAGGAACACGCCAGTTTGTAGCGCCCAGCCAGCCGTCCGGACTGCACTGCGCTGAATTTGCGGGCAAACAATTCACAGCGTCTATCGGGAACAAAATGGGCGCCTTGCAGGGATGTACCTGGGCTTGGCGCCGCGGGACTTCGCCACAACTCACGTCTAGCACACGGGCCGCCTTTCCAACAGAAAGTTGTCTGCTGTGGAAGCGATTGAACGCGTCTGATGGGGAGTTCAAGGCGGCGCAGTGCTTGTTGATTTGCCAGCCTCAGCGGGCTCAGCACAGGCGCTGCGTTGCCATCGCACTCCCATACGCCCGTGCGGCACTCCCATCAACGCCCTGCTGCTCCTACCTCTGAACAACCGGTGCCAGTGGGTGGAACACGGCCCGCTCTGGCGGCACCGGCCTCCTGCCAGCTGCCGGGGCGCTCGGGCACGCAGCCGCTCATGATCGCCGCCGCCGAGCAGGCCCCAAAGAGTCGGGGCTCATCCCTTGGCCTAGCTGCTGCAGTGGCGGCCGTGGACTGCCAAGGGGTTGCTGGGGCACATGAAATGGCATCCAATGCAGCTGGGGTGACAGCTTCAGGGAGTTGAGCAGCAGCAGCACCGGACGCAAGCAGGGTGAGGCACGACATCTACTCGGGTGAATGGCAGCGCCGTCGACCGGGTGGGCGACGGCAGGCCCGCCTCAACCGACTGACGTCAGATCCAATGCTGGAACATTGTGGCACGCCTCGGTATGCCTCCCGCCAGTCTACGCATTCAGGTGCCAGATGAACTCTGCTGCCTAGCAGCCAGCCACCCAGGCAGCCGGTGCGGAGCAGCGCGCGCGTTGTTGCCGCCACCGCTAACAATTTTGAGGGTGAGAGGGCTGCTGCTCCTCTCTTTTGGCTGCTGGGTGCTGCTGCGGCAGCATCTCTCCCATGCTGCGCACCATGACTAGTAGCTGGGCGGAGTGCCCCTGCCGCCATGCCCAGCTGATGGGCCCTGTTGCTGTAGCACCGGAAAGGTTGTTGGCCGAACGCAGACCGTTCTGTGCGAGCCTTTGGGCATGCAACCGCCGCACGGCCCAGTTGCCGGCGGCAGCCGCAGCTGCCGCCGGCCCATGTCGCGGCTGAATAGCAATGCAGCCGTGGCCCGGGGCATCACCATGGGCAGGCTCTGCAGTGACCGATATGGCGCGGCAGGCGATGGCGGTGGTCAGGATGCGGCAAGTGGAGCAGGCGGTGGGCACAGTCAGCAGGCACCGCTGCCGAACAGGAGCCGCGCCATGCATGGCACCGCACCTGGACCGCTGTGGGTGCGGGGACAGCCTCTGCTACGCTGTGCTGTATGAATGGCAGGTGTGCTGCATCTCCGGCGTCAGCTGCTGCCTCTGCTGCTAGTGCTGGGGTGGTGATCCGGGCATGGAGCTGGGCGGCAGGCCACTGTCGTGGCGGCGGCGGCGGCGGCAGTGACGGGTAGTGGCGGCAGCTGGGGCGGGCAACCAGATGGCGGATAGCCTGTGTTACTTTCACTGTGCACTTACTACCTGGGCCGGTTTGCCCCCCAATACGTAGAGGGGACTAAGAGATTGAAAGGGGGCTGGAGAGGGCAGGGAGGAGAGTGCATCGCATCGCATCGCATCCGTTGGGCCACACTGGTACTGCCGGCCGGCAGTTGTGTTGGTGGCCGAGGGCCCCTTGACGCATCGCTGCGTCGGCGATGTGCCCATCAGCAACCCAGTAGCTCGTCTGCCCATGAGGCCAGGGGCACGCGCATGGTGGCATTCAGGCGCAATGCCGCGCCCGCCGAGCATGCTTCGGCGAGCCTGGGCGCCCAATCCAGAACGCTGAGTGCACACTTTTACTATCACTCCCCAGCCTCCCTGACCTGCTCTGCTTCCTTCGCGTACTTCCAGCCTGCAAGAGCCAGCGGTTTGGTGGCCATGCTTCGGGCCCCCGCGAGGGGCCCGGCTGAGCTCAGGTGCAGATTCCCGGCAGCCTGCACGGCTGGGTCGGCATCATCACAAGAGCAGGCGGCCCATGAGGCGAGGCCAGCAGCAAGTTACGGCCCTTGCTGCGCTTGCACTGCCTGTTTGCGCGCGCCCACACTGCGCAAAACACCCTGCGAGCCATCCCAGTGGAGCGCCAGCCGCCTGGCCGCTGCGGCCGTCTTCCCGTCGCCGCCGCCGTCGCCTCGGCGCCCGTTCGAGCGGCTCTGCCGCTCCCCGACCCTCCCGCCTTGCAACCAGTAACACTGCAACTCCCTTGCTGCTGCTGATCTCCTAACCACTGGAATCTACAGCAGCGTGATATATCATCATATCATCACGGCAGCCTGTGCGGTGGACGCATGAAGGGCACTCACACGGCTGCGCACACATGCCTGCACAGCCTGCCGCTCGGAGTCGCCACCGCCGCCGCCGCACATGCATGCAAGCGACAAGCTGGTTGCCAAGCAGATGACGAGCTAGCTCCAGGTGCTACTTGCAGGCCTGGGTCAAGACTGAAATGGAGGGAGGCGGCCTGCTCAGCGACAATGGTGGTCGGTGCCGCCTATGCGCAAAGGCGGTGTGCAGCAGCGCGCCTCACATGTGCCGCTCCCCGCTTGTCCGCACCGATCCGTCGCCGACCCCGTCAGCAGTAGTGGAGCCGGGAGGGGGCTGGATCAGGCGACCAACATTCTCCTGCGGCGATTGCAGGGGCAGGTGCTGGTCGTCATGCCCAAAGAGGCAGCATGCGCTGGGCGCCGGCTCGTTTATGATGTTCCAGGGCGTAGCGGCGAAACTGCGCCTCTTCTGGGTGCGGCAGCTGGTGCGCTACTGGGATCGCCTGCTCGTCAGCTTGGGCGAGCCAGACAGGCCGTTGGCCTGGGCTTTTGAGGACAACCTCGCGCTCATGTGCGAGGGGACTGATCTGGCCACTGGCTCGCCCTGCTGGTGCCGCCGCTGGCAGCAGTTTTTGTTGTCGGCGCAGCGACAGCGGCGCTCTGCACTGGCTCACACAGCTGGATGAGGACGCCGTGGTGCAGCGTGCCGCTGCAGCGGACCTGCACCAGTCGTTGCAGTCCTCCCCTCCCACCGCGGCGGCGGCAGAGACCCCCAGCCAACAGCAGCAGCAGCAGCAGCAGCAGCAGCAGCAGCAGCAGCAGCAGCAGCAGCAGCAGCAGCAGCAGCAGCCTGCAAACAAGTTTGCCTATTACCTTTCCCTGATTCGCCCCAACCTGCCTCTCAGCACCCCCGCACACCACCTGCATGGAGTTTCCAACCCCGCACACATGTTTGCCCTCAGCCGTTTTCGTTGTAGTCGCCATGACCTGGGCATCGAGCGCGAACGTTACCTGCCCCCACACATGAAAGCTCCCCGCCACAAACGCACCTGCCTTTGTTGCGCCTCCACTTCCATCGAGGACGAGATCCACATGGTTTTCCACTGCCCCATCTACGAACAGCTGCGCTTCCAGTACGCAGACTTGTTCTCCCCACTGCCCCCATCCCTAGCTAGCTTTGTGTATCAGGACCAGACCAGAGTAGCTGCATTTATCCATGACTGCCATGCTTTACGCCGCCAACACGCGTAGTGTGAGCCTTGCTGGCTCCGAAACCGCTATGTAAGTCAAGTCAAGTCAAGTCAAGTCAAGTCAAGTCAAGTCACGAAACTGCAATACAGACCCCCAGGAGACAATCAGCCCGGGCTGGAAATCAAGCGCTGAAAGCGGAGTCGGGAGTACTCATGCAGCGGGTGCCAAACCACGGCCTTTGGCGCTGAATAATTTACACACTTACAGTAAAGCGTCTGTGCACTGGTCTCCAAGTCACCCCTTGTCAGCCTTTGGCCGGCATTCTGCAGGCATGCACCGCGCACGGCTGCAGGTCTGAGGAGACAGGTAGCTGCGCATCCATGGTCAGACCCTGTGAAATCTGCATGCCGCTGCTGAAATGCTTGCCACAGCGCCCGCCCTGTCACATCTGCAGTTCAATCAGCAGGGGCAACCGTGCAATCTACACATTGACTGCATCTGCAAGCAGCTAGTCAGGGCCTCCCGGCCCAATAAAGAGCATGCGGCAAAAAGACAAGCCTCACACACCCCTGCCTGCCGACGGCGGTGGCCGTGGCCGCGGCAGCGCCGCCGCAGAAGGGCTACACCAGCATTGCCAAGCCAGCTTCTGCCTGCTGCACTTCACCCCAAACATGTGATGATTGTGCAGAGGTTCAAGGCGCTGTGTGAAGGAGCCATCCAGCCAGCAGCTGCGGCAGGCTGTGGCAAACAAGGCCAGGCGCTGGGCGGGTTTGCTCAAAGCTGGAGGGTAGCGGGGCAGTTGAGGGTAGCAGGGCATTCTTGTCTCTTCACTTCACGCACCTGTAGTGTCCTCTTACTACTAGATGGTGCTCGAGAGTAGGGGCTGGTGTATGTCACCAGGCAGGAGGGTACTTGGTTGCACAAGCGCACCGGCGACGCCGGCAATGTGCCGCGGTGGCTGCCGACAGCACAGCAGGGCGGCATTAGGGAGCAGGGAACTGCACAGTACCTGCTCCCGGCGCCTGGCGCCTGGCACGGTTCAGTACCTGCGCCCAGGACCAGCCTCCCACCCACCACCAGCCGGCACCTGTTCAGCAGCGCCGCCCAGTGCCGCCACCGCCTGGTATCAGGCAGTGCCACCGCCTTGCGGTGCTGGCCGGCGCCGCCTGCAGGCCTGCCAGTCTGCACAAGGCACCAGATGGCGCTGTGTGACGCCCCAGCACTGCCTGGCGCTAAACACAAGCCCTGGTGCGGCGCTGCCGACTGATACCCCCAAGGGTGCTGATCAGGCACCGGAGGCGCGCATCCCACGCATGCGATGCCAGGTATGCATGTCGGCCGGCACCAGTTGAAACTGTTCCTGTCACCGTGTCCCCATCCTCCTATGGTCTCAAGCATGGAATCCACGGCCCCGGCACCCTGCTGGGTGGGCTCGGGCACCCGCGGCCTCGCCGCCCGCCCTACAAAAGCCTCCCCACGCTCCCACCGCCACCATTCATTCGTTCTTTCGCCGCGCTCCTCTCACAGGAGGCCAGCGCCCGCCAGCCCGCCTTAGCTGCCCACCCTCCTTGGCAGCGACCTTGTGCTGCTCGTGCCCTGGCCGATTGCCTCAAGTGAGCGCCGCCTCAACCTGCGCTACCATGCGCTGGCAGCGTTGTTCAGCGACCTCGCCTGCGCCGCAGTTTGGCGGCAGCAGCAGGGTGCCACAGGGCAGCCAGGCAGCGCGGCGCAGGCCTGCGGCACCACAGCCTGCCGCAGCCTCTCTGCCAAAATGCCCTCCCAGACAGCGGAGCCTGACCCTACCACCCATTCCACGCCTTCCCCTCTGTGCAGGCCATGACGATCCCGCGCCGCGCTGCGGCCCTGGCGGTCTGCCTGCTGGCCATGGCCGCGGGCGCCGCTGCCGCCGGCGAGTGCGTCACCCAGAAGGGTAAGGGTCGACAGGGGGGATGGCAGGGCTGCCTGAGAAGAAGCCCCAACTTCTGCTGGTTCACCGCTTGATGATCTGCCCACTTTTGTTCGTGCACCAGCCAGCACCCACCACTCGTTCCCCCCACCCCTTCCGCCCCTCCCAGGCTCCTTTACCATGGAGCTGGTGTCCGTCACTGGCACCGGTGCCAACTCGTCTCAAGTTGCCAAGTGCCTGTCCCACGTCCGTGTCAACCTGGACGCCGACTGCAACGTCAAACTCGACTCCCTGAGCGCCGGCGGCTCCTTCCTGCCCTCCATCTTCACCGACTCCGCCCTCGAGACCCTGACCTATGACCAGTTCAAGGAGTGCCCCGCCTCCTCTGCTGGCACCGGCACCTCTGCCGGCACCAGTCCCGCCATCTCTGGCAGCTTCACGGGCCCTGGCACCCTGTCCACAGCCCTGCTGACCGAGATCAAGAAGTTTGCGTACCAGGGCAGCCGTGACTATACTGCCCTCACGCAAATCCAGATCGCCAACGGCGTTGTGACGGTGCGCGATGCTGCGACCCCCACAATCGTGTTCAAGTACGCCATCAAGGAGGTGCGCAGGGGAGGAGGGTGCTGGCCGCGCATGCTGAGCTGCATGTTGCACAGGCGCGGCTGCCGCGGGGCACCTCTGGCATCATTGACACAACGCCTGCAAAGTGCTTGCGTGCTGTCACACACAAGGAACACCCAGGACCTGCATCCGCTGATGCTCGGCTCACCCTTTGCAGAACAGCATGACGATCACCAACCTTGGGGTGGCTACCACCACCAACTTGGATGCGAGCGAGTACAAAACTGTTATTGGGGACAGGTGCCCTGACGGCCGCTACGGCCAGGTGGTGGGCAGCATCAAGATCTGCTTCATGTGCCCCTCCGGCACCTGGGGCAGCGGCAACGGCTGCACCGCCTGCGCCGCCGGCACCTCGTCCGCCATTGTTGGCCAGACTGCCGCCGCCAACTGCGCCGCTTGTTCCGCGGGCACGTACGCTCATGCAGGTGAGGCAAGGCCGCACCAGCGGGCGGTGTTGGTTGATGCGGGCAGCCCAGCACGCAGGGCTGCGGGACATCGTTGGTTTGCCAGCCCCTGACAAATTTCGTGCACCTTCTTGCTGCAGGCAGCTCCAACTGCCTGCCTTGCACTGCCGGCACATACAGCGGGGGCAGTGCCGCCCAATGCACCGACTGGTGAGCCCACCTGACCATGTTCTGGCCGCCTGCTGCGCTGCGCTCCACTGGGAAGAATGGCAATGGTTACGGGCGAGGCAACCCCATGTTTCGACCCCCTCCCCTCCCCCCACCCTCCCCCATCCACCTCTCCAGCCCCGAAGGCTCCTACTCCTGGATCCCCGGCAGCCCCGCCTGCTACAAGTGCTTCAATGGCGTGCCCAAGTGCGTTGCCGGCACTGAAGGCAGCGCCTGCAGTATGGACAGCAACGACCCAACACCAGGTGAGCAACCGTCCGGCCTAGGTGCAGCCTGCGCAGCACCCAGCGGGAAAAGGACAGTCGTCACACATGCTTGATGTGCATCCAGGCAGCCTGAGTTTCTCCAAACGCCTCCTTGCCAGTCAGGCCCTTGGTGCTGACTAGCTGCGTTTTTGTTCCCCTCGCAACCTCCTCTGCAGGCTTCCAGGTGCTGGACGTCTCGCAGCTGGCCACCTGGCCCGCGGCCCTGACTGGCGCCTACAAACCCAGCCTTTACGACAAGTGCTCGAGCTGGGCTGGCACCCCCACCCTCAAGCTGGCCCTGGAGGTGGCGGGCGACTGCTCCATCACCATCCGCCCCATCACAGATGTCTCCTGCTCCGACGAGGGTGCCAGCAACACTGTGAGCGCCCTTGTGCCACGCGCCTCTAACGCCAATGGAGTGGATAGCACCGGCAAGTACAGCTACACCTACAACGACCTCGCCATCCGCGCCTACTACTGGACCACGACCACCATCCGCTCGCTGCTGCCCACCGACAGCACCAACCCTGTTGAGTAAGTGGAGGAGAGGCTGTAACACCAGGGTGGCCTGGCTGGGCAGCACTGCACTGCACTGCACTGAACGGCTGGTGGGTCCTCTGGTCTCCAGTTCACCTGTATTCTGTACTGTGCCCCCTCTGCGCAGCTCGTTCCTGCTGGCCATTGATCAGTCAGCCGACTCGGGCTACGACCAGACCAAGGATCTCAAGCTGAGGTTGTGGGCCGCCAGCGACAATCCAGCCACGACACCCCCCTCTGTGAGTGGCAGTGGGTTGCTGTGAGGGAGGGAGTTGTGGTCGCTTGTTTGGGGTGTGCACGACTGTGCTCATGCTGGCCTTGGCACCTCCCGCCCATGTGCCCCCCCGCCCGGCTGCCCTCACAGACCATTGCTGACAACAGGGTCACCGTTGTCGGCGGTCGTGTCGCTGGCCTGCCGGCAAATGCGATCGATGGCTCCAGCTGCCCGGCCGGCACCTACGCCAGCGTGGATAACTACTGCTCCCCCTGGTGCGCTGCTGCTCACACTGTGGACATCGCACGACAGACGTCACGCTGCTCTCACGCAAGTTGCCTGTTCCCTCGCCTCAACAGTTGTTCTTGCTCCATCCCTTCCACCTCGCAGCCCTCAGGGCCACTACTGCCCGGGTAGCACCACCGACCCCCCGACCCCCTGCCCTGCTGGCACGGCCAACCCCTTCCTGGGCGCCAGTGCCGGCTCTGCCTGCGCTACGTGCAACTCTGTTAGCAGCGGCTTGACCTCCACCGCCGGCTCTGCCTACTGCACGGCCCCTTACTTTGAGCGCAACTGCCCCAGTGAGTGGTGGCCCAGCCAGGCCATGTTGCAACAAGCGCTGCCGCTGTCTTCGCTCGAGTGTCTGCCAGCTGCACTCCACAGGCCTTCTTTGCCCACCTAGAGCTCGCCTCCGATCTTTGACACTAAAACAAATTCCAATGCTCCACCTCATTTGCTGCAGCCGGTGGCGAGTACTTTGAGGAGTCCAGCATGCAGTGCGAGAAATGCCCCGCTGGTACCGCCCGCACTGCTGGCGACGCCACCAACCTGGAGTGCACCCCCTGGTGAGGCCTGCTTGCAGCCATGTGATGCCGGTCGTGTGTTGACCTTGGATGCGTGTGTTGACCTTGGATGCGTGTGTTGACCTTGAATGCCGGTTTCCTGTCGGCCACCTGCATGGGGTTGGATGAGCTGCTGAGTCTCACAGGATGACCGGGCACTCTGCTATCTGATCGCCCTGCAGTGACCCTGGTCACTTCTCGGCAGAAGGTGCCTCTCAACTCTGCTGACCTTGCCTCCATGCCTGCAGCGGACCGGGCACCTACTCCGGCGTGGGCGCAGCAACGTGCACGCCCTGCCCTGCCGGCCAGTACAACCCCAGCGAGGGCCTGGCCGACCAGTCTACCACTGCCGAGCCCAAGCTGCATTGCCTGCGCTGCCCTCTCGGCAGCGTGGCCCTCACCAGCACGGAGGCTGCTGCTTCAAAGTTCAAGACCGACAACTCGCTGCTGACGTCTACGGATGACTACCGCAACGACAAGGCGCTGCCTGGTGGCGCCACCACCTGCATGGCCTGGTGAGTTTGCTGGAGCTGCAATGTGCTCTGCTGATTCATCTCTCTACCACTGCTTTGAGCTGCGTCTGGTGTGCGGCCAGCCATACCCTCTGTGCACAACATCCTGCTAACCTCGCACCACATTGCCCCACCCTCCCATGGCTGCAGCCCTGATGGAACCTATGCTTTCCAGGCAAACACAGAGAAGGCACCGACCGGTACGGAGGGCAGCTACACCAACACCGCCACCAGCTGCACACTCTGCCCCTACCGCACCTACCGCACTGGTGACGCCTCGCCTGAGAACAATGAGTGCAAGCCCATCCCGCACGGTGAGTGGGCTCCAGCAGGGACCCAACTGTCGGTGCTGTGCACGCCAGGCCATGCAGGTGGTGGCCCGCATGACACTGACCACAGGCCTGCGCACTGGCGCTGCACATATGGCACGTTGGCTCAACCTGATGTGTCCTCTCCCCCACATGGCAGGCTACAAGGCAAAGTCCACCCTGGTTGGTGCCACGGCAGTTGGCAGTCTCCAGTGCACTGCCTCCACCACCACCACCTGCGTGGGCGCCTACGAGATTGAGGCCTGCGGCAAGGGCACCGTGTCCTCCTGGGACCTCGGCTTCACCACACGCACGCCTGCCGAGCCCCTGAAGTGCCAGGCGTGCACCCTCAACCTGCACGCTCCTCGCTCCGGTAAGCTTGAGTGTGCCGAAGAAACGTGGCTAAGTAGCATGCTTGCATAACTTGAGCAGGCTTTTCTTCGACCTGAGCAAACAGCGGCAAACCCCCTGTCACCTCTGTGCCTCTTGCAGGCATGGCCAAGTGCATTCCGTGCAGGGGAGGCTCTAGGCCTGCTACCTCTGGCAGTTCTGCCGGTCCTGACACGTGCATTGCTTGCGACGCTGGCCACTTCCGTGGCATCGCAACACCCAGGTAAGCGAGGGTTTAGGGTGGTCGGGAGGCGAGGATGCAGCTCACCTCAGGTCAGGGGGTGCCTGCCTCCCGTGTGCGCAGGGATGAGATTGTGTATCCCTTCCAACCAATTTGCGTTTGCCATCCTCAACTGCAGTGCAACATGCACATCTTGCTCTGCGGGCTCGGAGGTGGGATCCGGCCGCCAGGAGTGCACCCCCTGGTGAGTGGAGATGTGTAGAGTGTTCCAGCAGGCATGCATCAGCCACAGCAACTGATCTGTGTTGTAGATTTTGAACCATCACCTGTGAGATGCTCTGAGCCAGCCTCATCCCCTGGTTGTGGTTCCATGCGCAGCCGGGCCGGTTTCTTTAAAGCGGACGGGGGATCGGTAGACAGCAAGGACTTCTGCTCCAGGTGCCCGGTGAGCCAATTATCGTCCTTTCTTTTGTGGCAGCGAGATTGTACGGTCCGATGGCCTGGACTGGTCAGCAAACGTGTCCTTGATACCACCACACCACTGCGGTTGAGCAGTGTGGCTTATGTTGCCCAGACCTAGCCCAGCAGTTGCCCTGGTTGGGACCCAATCAACTTGGGTTGGCACCTCACGTTGTGGACTGCTTTCCCCAAACTTCTGATTCCACAGAGGCACACATACGCGACGCGCATTGGCGCCACTGCCTGCGCCGATTGCCCCAAGGGCACTGAGACTCAGGGCGAGGGCAACAGCAAGTGCACGGCATGCTCCCTTGGCTACTACAAGAAGGCGGACGGCAACACTGGCTGCGTTGCAGCAGAGCCTGGCACGTTTGTCAACACCACGGGCGCCATTGCCACCACCCCTTGGTGAGCACCGGTTTGAGGTACAGCGTTTGAAGGGATTCTCATCATGTGGCATTGACCATGAACGGCAGGTGCGGCGAACCCCAGCTCACGCTGCCTTGGCCTTCAATCGATCAAACTCAGTGTGCTTGTACTGTTGCTCACCTGCCTCTCCCTGCCATCTACCTTGCTCTGCAGCCCCCTGGGCACCTTTAACGACCAGGATGGCCAGGACACGTGCGACCCTTGCGCCCCCGGCCAGTACGCCAATGCGCGCGGCTCCCAGTCATGCAAGACCTGCCCCGCCGGCACCTTCTCCAACAGCCAGGCCGCCACTTGCACGTCGTGCAAAGCTGGTTTCTTCGCCCCCGCCGGCTCGAGAGTCTGCAGCCCCTGCAAGCCTGGCACCTTTGCCAGTTCCGCCCGCTCCCAAACCTGCGCTGCCTGCCCTGCCGGAAAGCAGTGCCCCACCCCTGCCACCAACACACCCCAGAACTGCCCCGCCGGCACCTTCTCTGCCAGCGGCGGCGCTGTGCTCTGCACGCCCTGCCCCCTCAATTTCTTCCAGAGCACCACTGGCCAGACCAGGTGCACGGCCTGCGCCCCCGGCACCAACACCCGCGGCCTCACAGGCCAGCGGGCGTGCCAGGCGGTGCGCGTGTCCGGCCTGCGCCGGTCAGTGCTGTAATCCCCTCAGCATCCCCTGCCCAGCTTGTTCGTTTCTGCTTTCATTCTCTTTCCCACTAGCCACGTGACCCGTGGAAATCTGCCAACCCCATGCATGCACTCTGGTCCATCCCATGGACATCCCCCACTCGACGTATGCACATCCTCCGCTGAATAACTTCCGCAAGGCGTCTTTGCTACCGCCCTCCCAAGTCGCCTGTGCCACTCGGCCCCAAAGGCTCAATCGCACGCTTCGCCCCAAAGGTCTCCACCACACACTCGCTCCCAACCAAGACTCCTGACCCATGCTCTGCCGCACCCCGACTCCCTTCAGCACCTGTGCCCCCGCTTTGAGTCTGTGCCATAGTGCCGATCCCAATCAATCTGCACCTGTGCCCCAAAGGTCCCACCGCACACATTCGCCCCAACTTCCACCACACACTCTCTCTCCCAACCAAGTCGCTCCTGTGACCCATACTCCTGACCCTGACTCCTTTCAGCACCTCCGCTTCGAGTTTGTGCCACAGCACCGAGCCCAATGCATCGCGCCTGATTGCCCCTAGGCTGTAATGCAAAGAGCCTCATCTGAAGCAGAATCAAGTGTGGGCTTACACAGCTGGAGCGGCTCATCGCCTGATGGTGTGGAAGCTATGCTGATTGTGCATGCCTGTCCAAACCGCCTGCGTGTCTGCCTCATACAACGCTGCCATGCCGGCTGCCTGCCGTGCGCCTCTGCCAGCCACGCCATGTGGTGTGCACCGCCCACCGCCTGCGATGCCACTGCAGCACAACCAGCCCTACATCAGAGGGATGGACACAAAAGGCAGGGTTAATAGGCCACACAAAGTGCCACACAACAGCCCTCAACACAATCCTCGCTGTTGCTACAATCCCATACACCTGCTACTGTTCAACCCCAGGATGTGCAATTCCCCGGCTTGCTCCAGGGGCTGCTGCCTTGCATTGCAGGCTGACCTACTGCTGTGTGCGGCTGTCAGCTGCCCGCTCCTCCGCCGGCAGGCCCACTGGGCCTGCAGGCTGCCCACTGTGCTGCCGCCATGCCAGCCAGTCCGGGCAGGGTGAAGGTCGGGCCCGGCCCACGCCTCAGTGCGCCCGCAGGCAGCCACAGATGTGGAGGCCCCTGGCTTGGCTCAGGCCGGCCCAAGGGGCTCCGGGGCCACCTTGCCACCATTGCAGGGTGACATGCACGCTGTGGTCAACCAGACCGTCAAAACGCACCAGCGCCTGCGCGATCGGTGAGCCAGAAAGCAAAATCAGAGTGTCAGGTGAATGGCGGGCGACGGGGTTGGGCGCAGATGGTGGTGGCCAGTCCGGCCAGGCTGCACCGGGCATCAATGCGAGGCGATCTCCTCCGTCCTTTGCACTTACAGGAAGAGCCGGCCCCAGAATGGCCGGAGGAGGTTGCTGCAATGATGGCGGCCTGCATCTACGCGACTCCGTCAGTCTCTGTTGGGGTCGGGGTGGGATGAGGCGAAGGGTTTGAGGATGCACAGCTGATAGCGGAAGCATCGTGGACGGAAGGGTGGATGCAACGCAACTTGGCCCGCACCGTGTCACAGCTGCAGGCGATGATGAAGCACATGCCGCCAGCCGTGACAGCTGCAGCCCCAAGTGCGAGTCATCAGATCCGATGAGCCCTTGTGATCTGTGGGAGCAGAGAGGAAGCGAGGGAAGCTCGGAGCGGCGGCTTGACGGTGGCGGCGGCGGCAGGAGCGGGCGCCCAGGATGGCCGTGGAAGAGCCGGGCGCTGGATGAAAGCCATGTCCTAGGGATTCACAAACCACTGGGGTCAGCGTCAGCCGCAGAACGCACGATTTCGCCGGCCATCGCTGGGGTCTCCCCCCGCAGGCGCCTGGAGAGGCGCTGCCATGCTATAATAAACGGTTTGCACACTACAACAAGTTCGCACGATAACGATCGCCGCCGTGCTCAAACGCCCCACATGCAGCATACCCTCCCCCGGCGACGGCACATGCATGTGCCCCGCCTGTTCAAACCGGTGACCCAGCGGCCGAGAATTGCTGCGACACACAACAGCGTTCCTCAGCTCAGATCCGTTATGTGACGCAGTATCACCACGAAGAACGGCATGTCGGCACCTCCAGCAGGGCCGCTGGATGCCCCGCGGCGGCGCCATCCACCTGCCCCCGTGCAGCTCAACCCCGCCGCCTGCCGCTGCATGCCTCGCCACCCCAACTTCCCAACGAGCTCGAACAACACGTACAACTTCCATACTAAACATATTTGTATCATGTGTACGCCTCTCAGCCTCCATCAAATCCTAGACTCGCCCCGTGCAACACCAGCTGCCCACGAAAAGTGGACTCACGAGCAGGCAGATGTGGTGACCAACCGGCCGCCGCTGCCACCGCACTAGCCTCTGGCTGGTAACACACCAAGCCTTTGTCATGGCGGTTAGTTCTGCTGAGCCTGGGTTCTGCTGCCATGCGGAAGGCTGCAAACTAGGCATGGAGGGTGCCTGGCCGAAAGGCCCCGCTTGTAACCCCTCCGCAAAAAGTGCGCAGATGGGCGCCCCATGCAGGTGCATGCGCGAGGGGGCATAACACCTGCCCTGCCCTCCCCTGGGCCGGACTGCCACAGGAACGTTTGGAACACATCCCGCCAGCCGCCATACGAGCACGAACACGCCTGGTGGAGCTGTGCAGGCAGACCGCCCGAGGGGTGCCACCAGGCACCAGCCTCCCTGAGCGCCCTGCCCGCCACAGTGAGCTGATGGCCGCGCTGGTGTCATCGCAGTAGCCCCAGGAGTTGTTTGGGGAGCGTCAGGCGGCGACCTCGGAGGCGCCTTCACTTGCCTCCGCCGCTGGCGGGGCGGCGGATGCCGCCGGCCACCCCCTGCCGGGCACTGCCGCCGCTGACAACCCTCCCACGGCCCCACCAAACCTCTGGCCTTCCCACACTTTCCCACACTCAATGTTCTGTTGCCTTGCTCACACCCTCGCCACTGCAGCACTATCCCTGGAACACCTGCCTAGCCCTCAACCTCGCCGCCGACAGAGCCCGATCCCACGCAAGGAACAGGCAGATGATACCGCTGATACCGGCACGTGCCCAGGAGAACCCCCACATGCACATGCTGCAGCACACACCGCCAGCCTGCTTGTGGCAGCAGCCCCCGGCCAGCCCCCTTGCTGCACCCGGCATGCAGCAGCTGGAGGCCAGCGGGCAGCTGGTGACACCCCACGTGAGGGCGGCGCAGCAGGTGCCGCACCCCGCGGCCTTCAGCTGCCCACGGCCTCGGCACAGCCAGTCGTCTTCGGACAACGGCCCGCTCGTTCCCATCTCCATTGCGGCTGCTGACGTGCCAGTGCTCAGCACACACTTCCAAGCCTTCAAGCACATGCTCAGCAGGCAGCGGTGCTTGCCGCCGCCGCCGCAGCAGCAGCATTCGCCACAGCAGCAGCGGCAGTGCATGGCGCAGCAGCCATCGCCGCCGTCATCTGCGGGCTTTTCCAGCCCCCGGCTGCTCTCACCTGGCGCTCTGCCAGCCACAGCCGACAGACCCGCTGAGCTGGACCTGCTGCGCCCTTTCCAGCAGGTGAGGTTCCTGGGTTTCAGATGCGGAAAGCGCGCCTGTACAGGCACTCGTGCCATGCCTGGGTCGCCTGTTTGCACGCAGGATCACCACGGTGGCTGGGTGATGGAGGCATGCAGTAGAAGGCAGTTGCTGCTGCCATCGGTATCATGGAACACACATGCAGGGTGGCAGGAAGCTCTATGCAACGTGTGCTCCGCTCCTGCTCCCTGAGTTTGCAGGACGACAGTGGCAGCAGCGCGATGGGTTTGCGGAGCGCTGAGATGAACCACCAGGAGCAGGAGCAGGAGCAGGGGCAGGTGGGTGCAGGGGCAAGGTCCAGAGCGGTGTGGGCGTGTGTGCACCCACAGGGCTTGAATGCATTGCGCCATCCCTGCCTGCCTTGCACGCTTGCTTGACCCCTACGCCACTTGCCCCCGTCCCAATCTCTGCCCCTGCCGCAGATATGTGCCATGCTGGATCTGGCCCGCGAGCTCGGCCTGCTGCCCAGCTCGGAGCCGCCCTCCCTGTCAGCCAGCCAGTCCTCCTGGCTGCTGCCCCTGGCGAGCTTTGACTCCCCGCCGCCCCGGCACAGCCAGCTGGACGGGTGCCAGCAGGCGTCCGGCACAGAGCAGTGGACGCTGGGGCGGCTCAGCTGCCGGCTCGACCTGTCGGCAGAGGGGCAGTCGCCACAGCCGGGGGAGGCGCCGTCTTGCAGGCCTGCAAAGCCAGCACTGCAGGGGCAGCCGACAGCGGCGCGTGAAGCGCATGGGCTGGTGCAGCTGGTGGCAGCTGGTGCTGTGGTGCCTCGGCCAACACAGCAGCGGCAGCCCTCCCCACCAGAGCAGCAGTCGCCCACGGCAGACACTTCTGGCCTGACGGCAACGCCGCCTGTGTCGCCGGCGCCGGCTGGAGACGAGCTGCCACTTCGCATGCCGCTACCGCAGCCGCAGCAGGCACAGCCGCAGCCGCAGGCGTCACAGCAAGCACGGCCACCGTCGCCGCAGCGTCAGCAGAAGAGGAACACCGGCCAGCAGGCGCAGCCTGAGCGGGAGCAGCAGCAGAAGCAGCAGAAGCAGCAGGGGCAGCCCAAGCAGAAGCGAGCAGAGGAGCCCAAGGACGGGCAGGGGCCACCGCCCAAGCGGCAGCGGCCAGCTGCAGCCAGCCCGAGACCCGCAAGCGAGTCGCCCCCGGCACGCCAGCTGCCCTCCCCTGTTGCACAGCTGCCGCCAGCCTCGGAGCTTGCGGCAGCGCTGCTGGATGAGCTCAGCCGCCAGTCGTCTGTGCGGCGGGAGGAGGAGGAGGCGGCAGCAGCCTGGCACCACCAGCAGCGGCGGCTGCTGGAGGAGGCGCATGCAGAGCAGCGCAGGCAGCTGGAGCTGGCACAGCAGGCGCAGCTGCTGCAGCTGGAACGCGCACAGCTGCTGGGCCCCCAGTCCCTTTCCGCGGCGCTGTGGCGCTCGCAGTCGGAGCCACTGCCGCCGCCACCCAGCCAGGCGCCGGCACAGGCGCGGCAGGCACCGCCCAGCCAGCCGCACGAGCAACAGCGCCAGCCGTCACCTGGCCGGGATCGGGAACCGCCCCTGCAGCGCACGCTGAGTGCAGAGCAGCAGCAGGAGGACCAGCAGGCGTGGCAGCGAGCTGAGCAGAAGCTGTGGGCGGCGGCCGCTGCCTTCCTGGTTGCGCGGGGGTGCAGGAGGGAGCAGTGCTGAGGCAGGCAGCCGGCCATCTTCTGTGTGAACCCCTGGTTGGCATTGGCATCCTTTCTCTGAACCTTGCTTCAGTCTGTCTTCCTTCGCAATGTGCATTTTGTTCCCTTTCCAACGCCATGGCGCCATTCTCCCTCCTCTGACCTTTTCCATGGCCTAGTTTCTTGCATAAGCCACAATCAGAGCCTGCCTCTTCCCCTGCTCTCAACAACGCACGCCCATGGGTGCAGCAGCTGCGTCGGTGCCAGGCTTGACACCCACCCGCCCCCTCCGCCACTGCCATGGCTTACTATTCCATTCTTTTATCTTTCATGCGTGTGGATTGGTGCCGCATGTCAAACGAGCAGTCTCCATTGCATCCTGTGCGCACCAGCTGAGCCGTTCTAGCCCCGAACACGTAGGTGAACTGCATGTCAGCGCTTGCTGGTAAGCAGCTGCCGTGTTTAGTCGCCTGAGTGGCGAGAAATGCGAATGATGGGGTGACAGAACCCTGAGCAGACAACAAGCAAAGGACTCTGGGCGCCCCCCTGGTGAAACGCCGGCCCTCGGAAAGCAGCGGCGGCCGCATGGGGCCATGATGGGGCGGACCCGCCACCTGGCTGCAAACAAACGGCTCACCTCGGTTTCTATTGCGATTGACAAGCGCGCGGGTTGCCGCCGGGTAGCTGTGTGGGCAGCGGAGCGCCGTCAGCCCGGCCCAGGAAGCTTGCGACCGAGCTTGCAAGCGCCCAGCAGTTCTCTGGTAAGGTGCTGAAAGATCGCCCGGACCTTAGCGGCCTGACAGCAGCCCCATCAGCGTCTGCAAGGTGCCGGGTCTGGTCGCTCCTCCTCTCGCCACCCCAGTCCACCCGTGGCAGATCGGGCTGCTGCCGTGGCGCGCTGCCAGCCCCCGCGCTCTCGCCGATCACCGCCACCCCGCGGCCGCCGCCCCTCGGCCGCAGGCTGCCGCCCCGCCGCTTAGCCACCGCCCGCCAGGATGATGGGCGGTCCG
>RRZL01000042.1:67688-125343 GCA_006782975.1 Chlorella sp. Dachan
GCCGGTTTGGCGGCGGCGGGCCCCCGCCGCGCGACGGCCGCAACTACTGAGTAGCCTGCGGCAGCTGTAAGCCTGCCTGTTGTTGACACGTTTCCATCTCCCATCCCTGTGTCAGTTGCTCAAGTTTGTGTCAATGTATAGATGTGTTGGGTGTAATGTGCAAGCGCATCAACACAGTAAGCGAAGCAGGTAGCAAACGCTCAAGCAGTCAGTCACATGGGTAGGCAACGAAATGAATGTGTGTCATGTACAAGCGTAAGGTCATGTAGAGCGCCATCGGTTCAAGTGCTGCCCTGCCGCCGCATGGGCGGCGGGTTCTGGCCGGTGAGGGCAATCATGGCCGCTGGAGCGCGGTACAGATCTGCATGCAGGCCACACATGAGGGGGGCAGCTTGGTATGCAGGCATGGCTGGGCGTGGCCTCCTAGCTCAAGGTTCAAAGCAGCCACGTGCAGGGTCCAGGAGCAGCCTCATGTGCCAGCGCTACAACAGGGGTCAGCTGCACCGGCATGCACCACCCTCAAACAGCGCACCGATGAGCTTCCAGAACAGGCGCTCCTCTGCGGCCAGCAGGCCCGAGGCCCGGGCGATGGCGATGTCCTGGCACAGGGCCACCACTGGGCCGGGGTAGGGCAGGTCCTCAAACGGGATGCGGGCCCGGATGTTGGAGAAGCTGCAGGCATAAAGGGTGCGGGGGAGGCATGTGTGGGAGGGTTGGTTGGTAGGCCGCATCGACGCAGGGCGCGTTCCAAGCCGTTGCGTGGGAAGGTCGGTTGGTAGGCTGTGTCGTAGGCGCAGGAGCGATTCAAGCAGTTGCTGACTGCACATCGACCTCAGCCTGGGCTGCTCCCAGTGGCCCACCTGAGGCGCAGGAAGCGACCTGCGGACCAGGAGGGCAGGGGCAGCTTGAAGGCATCAGACGGCATGCAAAGAGCCACATGGCGGACGCCCACACCAGACTCTGCACTGCATGCTGCAGCATAACCAGCACCACCCAGCAGGCAACATTCCAGCCCTCCCTCCAACTCACTGATGGAGAGGACGACCACTGTGTAGAGCCCCGCCACCCCCAGGCGCGACAGCGTCTCGCCGATGAGGCCGCCCTGCACCCGCTCCATCACCGCCACCAGCCTGGGATGTGTGGGGAGGGGGGCGGCGGTTGGGATGGGATGGGTTGGTGGGTGGTGAGACTGGTCAGGTCATAGGTGCGCCTAGCGCTGTGCAAAGCATACTGCATGGGAGAAGGCTTGCTGTGCGGCTGCATTTGCTAGCCACCAGCGCACCTGCAGCCTCACCTGGGGCCGCCGTAATCGGCGCCACAGTCCGCAATACCCGGCTCCTCTGCCTGCAGCTCCACTGCATCGCCCGTGCTGTTGACCGCCCTGCATGCCAGCTGCCACCATCTGGCCGTGCTGGCGGCCTTGGCAAGCTCGCCGCCGCTGCCGGCTGCTATGCCGGCCAGGCGACGCTGCTGGGTGAGGCTGTCACCAGCGCTGCTGCCGCTCTCCAGCCCAGGAGCTGCCTGCTCTGCGCTGCTTGGCAGGGGCAGCAGGGAGGCGTTGCAGGCGGCCCACAGCCCCGACCACGCCTGCGTGCCTGGCACAGCCGGCAGCACGTCTCGCAGCTGCAGGGGGCTGCCCACACACGCATCGCCCCGCAGCAGCCAGACCAGCGGGTAGAGCGCTGCCGAGGCCTCGCCGCTGGTGTTGGCGCGCAGCAGCTGCGCTGAGCGCGCTGTGCCGCGCAGCACGGCGGCCAGCTGCTGCTGGGAGGCGGGGGCCAGCGGGATGCTGATGCTGCCGGCACACATCGGCCCGCCTGCGGCGCAGCAGGCAGGAGGCTCATCAGCAACAGGCGCCAGAGGCAATAGCAGGACTGATGACAACTCAATGCACTCTGTTTGGCCCACCGTGTTCGCTGGGAGGAGGCAGGTCACGCTCCACTGTCCAGGCAATGCTGCAATGCAACGGAGGATTGCAGTGCAGCCAGGATATCTTGGCCCCGTAACGCTACAGAACTTATCAACCTACTCCCAGCAGGGCGTCCATAGGGCAGGCTAGCGCGTTGCATGGCAAAGCTTTTCTCCAGCTACCCATCCAGCAATCCATAGAAGCGCTTCACCCACCTGAGGCTGACGTCGGGGCCGCCCTCCCGCCCCGCCAGCGCCGCCACCAGCGCCTGCTGTGCCGGCGGCGTCACATCCCAGTAGGCATCTGCGTCCTGGCCGGTGCACAGCAGCTGGAACTGGGCTGCCCGGTAGCCTTGGGTTGCAATCTCCTCTGGCAGGCTGGAGTCGTCCGGCAGGAACTGCTGGCACTGCCGCCGCCCGCCGGCGGCGTACAGCGGAAAGTCTGCCGCAGCGGCTGAGCCCCAGGTGGCGTGCAGGGTGGCATTCACGCCGTGGGATTGGATCTTGGGGATGACGAACGTAGGGGCCGCGCTGCTGAAGAGCAGCAGCGGCACCCACAGCAGCAGCAACAGGCCGGCAAACAGCAGCAGGCCCTGCGTGTGGCGGCGGGGCAGTTTGCAGAGACGTGGGTTGGCCAGGCATGCTTGCATGTCACTCGATCCCAATGCTTACACGGCAGCCCTGACCCACAGCCATGCCTGCACACGCTCAAGGTGCCACCCCTGTTCCTCTAACCTGCACCAGCTTGAGCCAGCGCGGCTGCCGCTCCCCCAGCCGCTTGGTGGCCCTCAGCTTGCGATTCCCTGCGGCGGGCCCCCAGGCGGGAGGGAGATGCACCCATGACAGCCGGACCCAGAAAGTCCAAGGCGACTTGCACACCCCATGCGCCGGACCCAGCAAGTGGCACTTGGGACGGCCCAGGAGGGCGGCAGCGGCACCAGTAGTGGCAGCGGGCCCTTTCCAGACTCACACGCCACAAAGTAGAGGGAGACGCCGATGTCCTCCAATTTGAACCAATCCATGAGGGTGAGCGTGGTGGCGGTGCACGTCCAGTCCAGCAGCAGCCTGGTGCGGGCAAGTGTGGGCACGGGAGGTCACAAAAGGTGCGTGCGTGGCCAGCTATATGTGCATTGAGACTCTGCACTGCAAATCGTGTAACTGTAGGCTGGATCTCTCAACCCGTACCTGAGCTCGTACACAAACGGGAGCGCCAGGAAAACCTGGAAAGCGATGGCCCGGGCTGCAGGGGCGAGAGCAGGCACAGCACTGTGTCACCACGGCACCCAGATTGCCGGCACCAAACTGCCCGCCAGCAGCAGGCCCCTGCAAGCCGCCCACAGCTTGCGCGCTACTGCAAAGTCCTACCACCCCTTGTGCACACAGTGCACACGGCTTACTGGAGTTGACGTGGCGCATGAACCAGAAGCTCTGCCGCCCCATGCCGCTGCTGGCCGCCGCGGGCGGGTAGCCCGACCGCAGCTGCAGCGCCCCCAGCGCAAAGGAGCCGCACTTGAGGGCCAGCACGTAGCGCAGCAGCATGCGGGCGCCGACAGAGGTCAGCGGGCTCCAGAACGTCTCGAGGGCGTAGGTCAGCCACAGCACCATCTCGCTGCGGGGCGGACAGCATAGATGTGCGGTCGCACTCCCTAGCACATTGAGAGTGAAGTGCATCTGGACAGAATGGAACAAATGGATGCTGCGAAACACCCAGGTTGTTGAGGCCGCATCACAACCCTGCTGCCCGCTGGCCCCAACACGGGGCGCCACCTCACCCCGTGTGCAGCACCGCCTTGAGCAGCGGGCTGCCGAGCGTATACGAAACACGGTCACAGACCAGCAGCGTAAACACGATGAGCAGCGTGGCCAGGTCTGTTGGCACAGAGGAGGCATGGGCTTTGGGCAGATGTGCGTGGGGGCTGTAAACAGACACACGACTGGCGGTAGACAGGCGCACAGCCGTCAAGTTGCAAGGGCGGCATGATGCGCGGCACTCACATTGCAGCGGGATGACGTGCTTGCTGGTGATGTCTGCAACAGAATACCAAACATGCACAGTGAGCGAGCTCGCAACGAACAGCGTTCACCAGCGCATGCCAAGCCTTGACATGCGAGGCTTGCATGCAGCTCCCAGGAGGCGCTGGTGCAAGCCGTGCTCCCGCCCAAGTCACCAAATCAGGCCGGCTGCTCACCCGACAGGCTGCCTGCTGAGGACACCACCCGGTTGAACCACCTGCACAGTGGTGCGAGAACCAGGCAAGGCGGCCAGGCCAGCTCACAGGATGCCGCGGGCAGCAGTGTGATCAAGTTTTTGAAAGGCAGCAAATGCAGCTTCCCCCTCTCCTACAGGCCCCAGCTCACAGTATGACCAAAAGCCAGGCCACAAAATCCAGAAGCGTGGTGGCGGCATACCTGCGGGCAAACAGCATGTTAGCGACAGCGTTGGGTGACCAGGGAACACAGGCTCCAGAGTGCCGTACAGCTCACCCAGGTGGCTGTGCTGCCGCGGCACACCAAAGCATAACCAGCCCCACGCTGACCAGTCCTGCGGCACATTACACCAACCCCTTCACTCACCAGTCCTGCGGCTCGCGGCTGAAGTGCTCCACCCCAAGGATCTGCAGCTCGCTGCCCTCAGGTGGGCTCGCCGCCTCCCGGGCCTGCCCCTCGGGCGCAGCGGCAGCGGTCTGCTGGTAGCGCAGCAGCGTGGCGGCCGCCGCACGCGCCGGGTTCAGCGCCCTGCAGCAGAGGGCGGCCAGATAAGTACGTGAGACCCTTCACCGGCTCCAGCTCAGGTTAATTTGTTCCTGCCAACCAGCATGCAGCCTGTCCTCCACCCAGCCCCACCTGAGCGGCCAGCCGGGCACGCTGCACCAGCCATCCGAGTTGGTGGGCGTACTGTGCAGCGATGTCACCTCAAACAGCGCACAGATGCTGCTGCTGCTGCTGCCGCTGCCGCTGCCGCTGCCGCTGCTGGTGCTGCTGCCGCTGGGCTTGCCACTGTCCTTAGCTGCACCACTGCTGCTGCTGCTGCCGCCGTTGCCAGGCTGCACAGACACAAAGGTCAGATGCAGCGGGCCCATGGTGCTGAGGTCGGGGAAGCCCCCTGAGGCTGCCCCCGCCGCTCCTGTCGCTGCCGCTGCGGGTGCGCTGCCTGCAGGCTGCGCCATCTCCACTGCCTGCTGCTGGGCGGCTGCTTGGCTGGGAGCAGCGGTGCCGGCCGAACCACGGTTCGCCCCAAAGGTCAGCGGCGGGCCCTCGGTGGCCTCCTCAGTGCTGGCCCTCTGCAAGAACGAGGCAAGGCAGGCCAGCGGGTGTGATTGCAGGCGCCATCTGGGGCATCCCTTGCTTGCACTTGCTGATTGCCAGCTTGTACAGCTGGCACCTCCACACCCCCACCCCAACCGACACACGTCCAGCACTTGCCTGCTGGTCCTGCCGCTCCCGAGCCGCCGCAATGTCGCTGCGCCGCAGACCATCCAGCACATTCTGCAGCTGCAGGCGCAGCTGCTCGCCCCAGGCGGCCGGCGGCTGGCTGCCCTCTGCTACCGCCTCGGCTGCCGGCGCTGCTGCCGGTGCCGGCACGGCAACCAGCACAAAGTGGGGCGCCCGCTCCGACACGGTGCAGGTGCGCAGCAGGAACTCGTAGGCTGCGTTGGGCAGGAGCCACGGCAGGCGTGGATGTCAGGCACTGCATACTGGGCATCCCATTTATACATGGAAAGTATGCGAGCCACCCAGCTGCATAACCTTGTTGAAGCCAAGCAGTCTACACCCCCCCTCACCCGCGTAGCAGCCCTGCAGCAGGCGCAGGCCCAGGGCCTGCAGGCCGCCGCTCACGCTGCTGCCCAGCTGCTCCCCCAGGAACCGCTCCGAGGAGCGCCGCCGGTACGGCGCGCCCTGCTGCCCCGCCGTGCCCGCCTCCACGTCCCCTGCAGGCGCTTCCTCGGTATCCACCGCAGGGCCTGTGGCTGCACCCAGGGCTGCCCCCATCCCGGTGGGGTCGGACGACAGCCGCACGGGCAGCGAAAAGGTGTGAAATAGGGTAGTCAGGTAGGCCAAAAAAATTGGAATGGCGCGGGTGACGTCTGCCCCATGGATGCCCAGCACCTCGGCGCTGCAAGCCGGGTCGGGGCCAGCAAAGGGAGGGCACTCAGAGCGTCACTACAAAGCAGTTTCCAGTTGCAAGCTATGCCAGGCCATCGGCCTCTTTGCTGGCTCCTGGTGCCACCCGCCCACCTGTGCGTCAGCTGGGGCGTCATGAAGGGGCAGTGCAGGTGTGCCGGGATGGCCGCCGCAAACTGCGGGCCGGGAAGCGAGTGGGGAGGCAGGTTGCAAGCTGAGCACCATCGCATCACCGCGTTGCGGACATCCACGCAATTACGTGAAGGCCTGCCTCATGCTCATCATGTGCACCCAACTGCACATAACCTCCTGCCCTACAAAGCGCCGCGGCGGCCTGCGCCCAGTGCCACCCCCTCTCAAACCGCAGACCATCCAGGAACCCACCTGCGCTACCACCAGCAGCTCGGTGTAGATGAGCATGGCGCGCCAGTACAGCCGGCTGGGGCGCGGCGACACGAGGGCGTAGCAGAAGAGGGATAGCGGCAGCACCAGGGCCAGCAGGGAGCAGTCGGCCAGGAAGGCGGCCACGAAGAGGGTGCAGCAGAGGTAGGACTCACGGTCGGTGCGCCTGGGGGATTACAGGGCGGAGCAGAAGAGATCGCTGGAGCAGGAGAGGTCGCTGGCGTAGCTCCACAGGTAGGGCACTGCAAGCATGCGGTAGCAGACAGGCAAACGAGCCAGTAGCACACGGTGCAACAATGTATACCGCACCTCAGGCGTTGCCGCAGCCAGGCCAGGGCGGCGCTGCCAAAGCGGGCGCTCGTCTCAACGGCCGCCGCACGTGCCACCGCTGCGGCCTCTCCAGCTGTGGCTGGCACTGCCGCAGGAGGCTCCGCTGCGTCTGCTGCTTTGCTGCTGCTTTCCTTGCCCAGCTCGCCAGCTAGGGCAACTGCGTCCGGCGGCTGCGGGGCGGCATTGGCGCCTGGCTGCGCCTGCGCCTGCGGCTGGACGGCCGCCGGCTGCGGCGCGCTGGGCAGCCGGTACAGGTCATCTATGGCCAATCCCCCGGTGGAAACAGCCTGCAGGCAAGACCAGTTGGGATGCAAGAGGGTGCTTGTTGCAGGCATGGGCAGAGCTGCGGCTGTGCATCGAGGTATTCCCGCCAGCCCAGCACCCCTGGCGCACCTTGAGGCGGGCCATGCGCTGCTCGCGGGCCGCCCGCTGCCGGCTCTCCGCCAGCGCCGCGGCCGCATGCTTGGCGGTAGAGGCAGCCAGCTGCAGGGGTGGCGGGGGGAAGGCATGGCCAGGCAACTGTTGTAGGCAGGCAGCGCGGGACAGCAGCCGCGCTCATGTTGCCCATGGTTGCGCTGCATACAACTGACACACACACGTGCAGGCAGCGGAAAACCGGCTCCTCACCTCGGCCACCACCTCTGCCGCCTCTTGCTCCTCCTCCTGCTGCACCACCCGCTGCACGCGGTCGTACGTCTTGCTGGCGAAGATGTGCGTTTGCACGCGGATCAGCAGCCAGAGCACGCAGTCGGCCAGGGCGCCGCGGTAGCCCAGGCTGCGGCGCAACGTTAGAACAGAAGGGTTTCGTTGAGCACTCTAGCACCGTTGTGCGATGCATGCTGTTGCATGCGTGGCACATGGTGCCATGCTGGCCTGTTGAGTGAAATCATGCTTGTGGTGGCTGAAAACTCTAGCCCTTGCCAAGCCCTGCTGCTGCCCCCTTGCCTGAGCAGGCTCTCCTCCCCGTCCAGCCTGAACAGGCCGATGACGTGGGCAATGGAGCACTCCTGCAATAGCGGGAGCCAGGCTGGGGTGTATGAGCACATTGGAACTATGCCCACGTGTCGCACCTGGGCAGTGGCGAAGAGACCGAACCGCGCCGTGATGGTTCAACTGCCAACCCAAGTGCAGGGCCGCACCTTGCTGGTGAACTCCCCCGGCAGCAGCAGCTGCAGCGGCGCCTGGTACACCAGCGTGGCACAGATGACGGCAAAGTTGAGGAGGGGCAGCCACACAAACAGCCTGCCAGGTGTGAAGAAAGGGGCGGACTTGTTGGCTGGGGTTGTGCGCCAGGCACAGATGTGTCAACGGCGGGACGGACCGAGTGCAGGCAACGCAGCCACAAACAACCCCGCACTTTGCCCACCCGTTGCGCAGGTAGCGCAGCGCGATGCGGTTGCGGAACAGCCAGAGCACGAGGGCCAGGTAGCAGAGGTGGAGAGCGTCCACCTCCAGAGTGGCTGTGAATGAGAATGGGAGCAACCAGAGGATGGGTTATAGATCAGGCGCAGCAGCAGAATGGGAAGGGAGTGACAGGGACAGGAACCAAACAGAATGCAAAGGGCACCAGCCTACCACAGTCATGCCCATGCTGCCCAAGCTGCCCACCCCCCATGCCCCCACTCACACAGCGCCACCACGCAGACCAGCAGCGCGTCGAGGAAGAAGCGGAAGAACCAGTAGCGCAGGCGGTCGTGCCACTGCCACCGCGGTTGCGCCTCCAGAGTGAGGGGCTGCCACAGGGCGGGGGCGCGCCCAGCCGGTTCTGTGTCTGCCGCATGGCTGGAAGCGAGGCGTAGCAGGGGTTCAGATGCCGAGACGTGCAGGGTGGTGTGCTCCCTGGCTGGCCCGCTGCCCTCGGCCTTGTCTGAGGCCCAGGCAGGCCTGCTGCTCTGGGCCAGAGGAGGCAAGGGGCACTCAATGCCGTCAAAGCTGCTGGCCCGGCTGAGCTGGCCTTCGGCCACCTCTGGCTCCCCTGCTGCTTGCTGTTGTTGTGTTGCTTCGCATCCGGGCTGCTGCCGGGCGCAGCGCTCCCAGTCGTCGGCATGCACCAGCAGCACGCTGGCGCCGTAAGCTAGCAGCAGCAGCCAGAGCGCTGCCGGGTCCACATCAGCCAGCCCCAGCCACGCCTGCAGACCAGGGCACACGTGGGTTGGGCGGTTGGTTCCTCATGGGCTGGGGCGTGCACAGCATCCCCCCGCATTGTTTGACACAGCCAGCAGAACATGACATGCAATAAATCGCTCCCTTCTCGGCAGGCGCACCTTCAGTTCGCCAGGCATGGCCAGCAGGAGGCGCAGGTGGGGTGGCAGGCCCAGCAGCACAGAGTACAAAGCGAGGCAAAGCAGGCCTAGCGTGGGCACCACCACAAACTTGAACAGTCGCTGCAACAGGGAGCAACCGCTGTGATGTTAGGGAGCAGATACAGCAAAAGCAGACCTCGCAATGGACTGGGAGAAGCAGCGCAATGCAGAGGCGGCGGAAAGTTGGCAGTGAGGTACACCCGTGCAATGCTTGCTGGGCCACAGGCGGCATGCGCAAGCCCACCTGCTGTGCCTGAGGGCGCAGGGCCATGCCCAGCCCCACGAATGTGATGGTGACCAGGGAGAGCGCGTTGGCGGCCGCAAAGGCGGCCAGCAGCAGCACAAACAGGGTGATGTCCAGGCGCCACTCCTGCGGGCAGCAAGCGGCAGTCAAGATGTCAAGTGACAAGTGAACTTATGAGAAGGCTGGCTGCAACTCGCATCGGCGGTTGCCACATGAGCTCAGCGTGGCTCAGAATGACCATTCGCCCGTGTTTTTCGCTCACCTGCCAGCAGCGCTCAGCCCAGTCCTGGACCGCAAAGCGCAGCAGGCGCCACTGCTGCGGAGCAGCACTGCCTGGGCCAGGAGGCACCACGCTGCTGCTCGCCACAGCCTGCTGTGGTGGCTGCCCCTGCCCTCCCTCGCCGCTGTCCTCATCGCCAGCAGGCCAGTCCACTGCGCGCAGCGCCTGCGCTGTGGCATGCTGTGCCTTGGACAGCAGCAGGGCCAGCGCCTCACGCAGCGCACCCAGCAGCGTGCGGGCGCCCAGCCAGATCGTGCTGCCAGCGGGCATGTCTGCAGGGTTGTGTGGGGGCAGGGCGGCAGGGAGGCTAAGTGCGTGCTCAGTCACATGCTGAGTTTGGACTTGCCCAGGGCCAACATGCACGCCTGTTCACACGCTTCAGTCCCCAACTTCAAAGCCCTCGACCTGCAAGCTCCTTCCTGACAGCCCCTCATCCCACTCACCCAGGGCAGGCGGCTCGTAGTTGGGCGAGCAGGGCCAGAAGAGGGGGCAGGGGGCGCCGCACCGCCCAGCAGCCCGCACCTCCTCAGGCAGCTTGCCCTGCCACCTGCACACGCAATGAGAACCACGTGTTTGTCGTGCACATTTGAAGAGCAACGGGGCGATGCCACACAGAGTGCTGCGCCACCTGCATGCCTTGGACCAGTTGCACACATACCGCTGGCAACACGCCCACGCAGCACCCCACCTGAAGGCCCGCATGCGCAGCGCCACCGCCACCAGCAGCAGCATCTTGAGGCGCAGCAGGCGCTCCAGCTGGGCTGAGGACGCCTCGGCAGGGCCACCCGGCTCAAGAGGCGGCGGCAGACGGAAGCCCGCCCAGCGAGCAAAGTCGAGGGCGTCGGGCGACAAGTGCAGCAGCAGGTCCTGCCGGTAGAGTGATGCATGTGTGAGTTGTGCGCGTGGGTTTGGCAGGCATGGAGGCGTTCGATGCGCGGCAGCGGGCTGCCAGGACACATAGGCCTTGCAACGCATTGGAAGCACACCTGGATGTAAGGCACACACAATGCCGTTTGCGCCAGGATCCAGAGGATGGCCATTGCAGCAGCAGCCGTGAGGCCGGCGTGCAGCAGAGGCTGCCTATGTGTGGCGCCTGCGCGCGGTGCCCCCAGGGCTGGGGCCAGCAGGACCACCCCTGCGATGAGTGCCAGTCCTGTTGCGCCGGCTTGCTGCATGGCTGCTGCAAATGCGGCCAGAGCCACGGCCTTGCTGCCGTGCAGGATGACCAGCCGCTTGGCCAGCGCCCGCACGCCCAGCTGCTCGTGCAGCCTGCAGTGCAAGCTGGATCAAGGAGGCATGTAAGCAGCTGAGCAGGAATGGCCATTTCTGCACACCACAAGCCCTTCAACAAGCAGCGCAAGTGATCCTTATCATGTGTCCATGTCAACCCGTCCCCTGCACACCCCTGCACCGCTCGCCTGCGGGCGGCCTGCACCTCAGGCGACAGCGCATCCTCCTGCAGCTGCCGGTGCAGCGTGCCCAGGCAGAAGGCGGGGCGCAGCATGGCCAGCAGGCCCAGCAGGGCCAGCGGGCGCAGCAGGAGGAGCGCCAAGTCCAGCCCTCGTGCTTGGTGGCTCAGCCCCACCACTGACTGCACAAAGTCTAGCACGCCCTCCGGCAGGTCTATCCAGCCAGCCGCGCCTGCTGCAGCGAGTGCCGGCAGCAGCGCCTGGGCAGCAAAGTCGGCGGTTGCAAACACAGCCACCAGCAGCAGTGGGGCCCAGCGCCCCGCCGGCGAGTGCCGCAGCCACACACGGAGGCCGCCTGCGGGTGGATCAGATTGTGGGTTGCGGCAGGGGGCAGGGGTGTCATGCCTCACAATAGCGCAGGGGTGTTCTTGTGAACAAGCATACCGCAGCAGCGGCACGCACCTAGGCGCTGCACCAGGCCCTGCTGCGCGGCTTGCAGGACGTTGCTGCCGCCGTCCACCTGCTGCCATCGGCCCGGCAGGGGCTGGTACACAAACGCCAGGGCCAGCACCAGCAGCCAGGCCAGGCTGAGCAGCGAGATGGGGCAGTCAAAGAGCACCAGCAGGTAGCCCTGCATGGGGGGTTGCAGCCGGTGGCGGGCAGTGGTGAGAGCAGAGGCAAGACAAGTCAATGGTATACACCTCACCAGCATCCCCGCGCCAGCTCACTGTTGCGGCCAGCAGGGTGGGGCCAAAGGCCACGGCCAGCCGGCAGGCGTAGACGAGCCCCGGTGAGTGCCAGGTCTGCACGCCACCAACCGAGCTGCAGCAGGGTGGCCAAAGATGAGAGTTGCCAGCTGATTGCGTTAAACGGCACACACGCGCATGAACCCGCCGACAGCAAGTGCTGCTGAAACGTCGCCATGCAGGACCCAGCTTGCCTGAGGTAGGCCTGGTCGCGTGCAAGGCGGTGCACCGCCACGTCCACTGCGCTGTGCAGCGAGGCCAGCAGCAGCAGGCCCAGCAGGGGCAGCATGCCCAGCAGCACGGTAGGGCGCCACAGGCCAAGGATGGCCAGCAGCTGCTGCTGGTCAGCGGGCTGCAGCACATCGCCTGTGCCGGGCAGGCCGCCGACGTATGCTGCAAACGCGGCCAGCAGGTGCAAGCTGCAGGCCAGTGGAGCGAAGACATTGACTCGCTCGCGTGCACAGGCAGATGGAAGGGCGGCGACAGCAGCAGCTCGGCATCTGCAAACCGCCTGCAACTTGCCTGCAGTAGAGCCGCAGCGCCATCCAGCGCCTGCTGGTTAGGATTGCCTCAGAGAATGAGGGCTTCAGCCGCAGCGTGTGCACGGCGAGGACCGTCACCAGGCCTGCATGAGTAACAGAGAGATGCACAGGCGCATCCATGATGCCATGATGGACATGCATCTTCCGAAACACATTGCCGAGCATACAACCTCAGCCCACCTGCGAGGTAGGCTCCATGCAGGGCGTTGTAGCACAGTGACCCCACCACAAACAGCGCCGCCGGCACGGCTACAAGGCCGCCGATCCACAGCGCACGCAACAGGAGCGCCCAGGCCAGCAGCCATGGTGCCGCCGCAGCATCGGTGCCTGGCACGTCTGCTGCTGTGGGCGATACTGGCCTGCTGCTGCTGCTGCTGCTGCCCTGCAGGCGAGCCAGCCTTGCCAGCAGGGCCTGCAGGCGTGGCGGCATCTGCCGCTGCCCGCTGCTGCTGCCACGGCTCCCGGCCAGTGCCGCAGTGGCTGCAGCAGCAGCCAGCATGACCAGAAGCGGCCACGGCGTGCCGAAAGCGTGCAGGCCAGCTGCTTGTGCGGCATCAGGTACGCTGGCCACGTTGGCTGCGATGGAGGCCCCGTAACAGCTCAGCTGCCACACCTGCAAAAGGCAATAGAACTCAAGTGTGCAACAAGTTGGGCAGCCACTCGTGGACTGCGGTTGTGAACAGCAGCAATGCTGGCTTGCAACATGCATGCACCCGCAAGCTTACCAGCAGCGCCGCTGTGAGCGCCCGACTGGAGCGTCGCAGCCCCGCCGCAACCGGCTTAACCAGCAGGGCTCCGAGCCCCCACAGCAGCATGGCGCCAGACAGCAGGGACGGCCTGACGAGTGCGGCAGCACACAGAACCGCTGCCACCACGGCCGGCTCGCGCCCCAGCACCTCCGCTGTGTCCAGCAGCAGCAGGTAGAGCAGCTGGGCTAGCGTGAGGGCTGGCGCACTCCACCTGCGCGGCGACATTGGCATGGCCGCCTGCTGCGGCGGCGGCGCCTGCTGCTGCTGCTGCTGCTGCTGGTCGTGCTGCAGCAGCGGCGCTCGCTCGCTGCTGGGCCAGGATGCTCCGCTGGCCAGCCTGGGAACCCTGCCATTGCCACCGCCTGCCGCCAGGCGGAAGGACAGCAGCGGCAGCAGCACCAGCATTGCCGCCAGCTGGACGGCGGCCGGCAGCAGCTGCTGCCAGGTGGCGACGGGGTCTGCAAAGCTGGTCAGGCCCAGCACGCGCGCCCAGGCCAGCAGCAGCGGCCAGCGTGTGGGAGCAGCCTGCCACAGGTACACAGCCGCCACTGCAGAAACGGTCAACAAGAGAGGGTGCAATCAGACCCATGCACTCAGACCTGTGCAATATGAATGTTGTTTATCTCCGGCGTTTCCGCCCACCGCATCTTCGCACAACCGCATCTCAACACAGCATCACCTGCTGCGGCGGTGTACAGCTTGAGCAGCGCCAGCCGCGAGAAGCCGCTGCCACCAGCAGCCCCGCCCGACCAGCGCCACAGCGCGGCTGCCACCGCCAGCATGTACGGTGCAGCCAGGAGCGAGGGCTGGGCTACCGCTGCCGCCAGCAGCGCAGCGGCCGCTGCCCAAGCTGAGGCTGCGGGCATGGCGCCGCCTCGGGAGCGAGCGGAGGGTGCGGCACCCACTGGCTGCAGCTCCACACCCTCCGCCGCCAGGCGCTGCTGCCGGCTGTCTGCGTCCCGCGCCGNTTCCAGGGGGCGGGGAGTGGCATCCCGCCATACCTGGTGCAACCTGTCGATTGCGGCCGCGGTGCGGCATGCAACCAACACTGGAGTAGCACCGTCCCGCTCACCAGCAGGAGGTCTGCGGCGCCGTCGGGTGCCGGGAACCCCAGGAGGCGCAGGACGGGCGCCACCGCCGCCAGGCCCGGAGCACCCAGCAGGTAGGCGACCTGCATGGAGGCGGCGGGAGCATAAGAACCATGAACTTGCCGCCACCAGCAGACGAACCTGGGCTGCGTTTCCACCGGTGTCCTCCAGAATCATCACAGCAGTTCACACCTGGAGGAACAGTTGTGTGAGCACGCACAGCGCCGAGAGTCCGCTGATGGCGGCCCACAGCCGCTTGGCGGCGGCGCCGTGGCGGGCCGCGGCTGGGGCACAGTTGGCCGCCCATGTCAGGAATGCGGTCAGGTAGAGCAGGCCAACGCCCAGAGAGACGTTGGTCCAGGCGACCAGCAGCAGGGTGAGGGCCGCCAGCAGGCCGCTGGGCGGGGCGGCGGCATGGGTGGCCGAGGCCGCGCGGGGCATTGAAGCAGGTATTGTGTGCGCCATTGGCCTCATTGCTCCCGGCTGTGGATGGTAGACAGCAGCGGGGAGGGATGGTCGAAACAGGCGGGGAGGGCGCTGGGCGGCGGCAGCAGCAGCGGCGGCGGTGGCGGAAGGGGCAGCTGGGAGCTGCAGCCAGCTTGCTAGATAGATGCTCACTCGGTTTCCGACAACGATCAGAAGCCTATGGTGTGCTCCATGCCTCTGCCGAGGGCTTGTGGAGTCAGCCCTTGGGCAGTGCTGCGCAACAACAGCCCGTCTGCACCGCTAGGGCATCGTCAAACGATTCAGTGCATGCGAGATCGTTGGGCACAGCATCAGCGAGCACATTCAGCTTGCTAGGGCTGCGCTCGCCGAAATGCGTCCCATGCAGACGACACTCCGGCGGCTGCGGCCCTGCATGCATGGTCTGGCGCATTGGCGACGCTAATTGGTTCTTGTGCACACGCTTCAGCAGCGCCAGAGACGTGCAGCAGCGAGCACGTTTGGCGCGCCGCCCGCTGGGGTGCCTGCGGCGGCTGGCCGCTTAGTGGCGTAACCAACATACCAAACGGCATATCATCATGTTACAGCCGGACACTATAATCGAGCTCACGCTGCCCGAGCACGAGGTGCGAACGCTGTGGCCGCTTGCAGGCGCCTGCGGCATGCACACACGCATGCCATACAGTCACTTTGTTATTATGTGCATGCGCAACTTCCGCCTGTCGACTGCAGCTCGCCGCCGCTGCCGCCGCTGCCACTCCGCCTGTGCAGGAGCCATGCCGCTGCCGCGTGCTTAGCTGCAGCTCCACCATGATCAGCGTGCGGCTGCAGGAGCTGGGTACAGAGGTGAGCAGCTGGCTGCATGCACTCGCCCTGCGCCTGCGCTGCTCACCAATACTGACGCCTGCGCTCACGCCCAGAGCCTGCCGACCGTCACAGCCTCCGCCACCCGCTGCCCACGGCGCAGGACGTGCACCGCGTCAGCCTGAAGAAGCTGCCGTTTACGGTGGTGCAGCAGGCGGGCGAGGCGGCAGAGCAGCAGCAGCAGGGCCAGCAGCCGGGGGCCGCCGACGGGCCGGCGGGGCAGCAGCAGCAGCAGCAGCAGCAGCAGCAAGAGGGCTCGGGAGGCGAGGGCTCTGGTGAAGAGGGCGGCAGCGGCAGCGAGGACGAGGAAGAGCTAGAAGAGGACAAGGGCGCAGCAGAGGAGCGGCAGCAGCAGCCAGGCGGCGAGCCCGACCCGCAGCCGCCGTCGGGCAGCGATGACGGCGAGGGCAGCGGCAGTGAGGAGGAGGGCGCAGAAGAGGAGGGAGATGATGATGAGGAGGAGGCAGCTGCCCTAGATGCCTTCTCAGGCGGCACGGCGGCGGCAGTGGAGGCATTTGCCGCGGCGGTCGAGTCCGACCCCGGCGCCTTTCTGCAGCCCGCCCCCGAGCTGGCCTCCCTGGCCAAGTCGGCGGCCAAAGCGCTCTATGACTACCAAGCAGCCGTGGACAGCGGCGCAGCGGCAGCAGGCGGCGGCGCAGCGGCGGCAGCCGGTCCGGGCACGCTGCCGGAGCTGTACATTGAGGGCTTTGATGCCGAGCAGATCTGGCTGCAGCTGGAGCTGGCGGCGGGGCCGGCGCTGAAGCGGGCGCGCAAGCTGCTGCGCAAGGTGGGCCAGGAGCCGCAGCTGCTGACGCCCGAGACGGAGGAGGCGCTCGACGGTGGGTGGCTGGGGTGGGGTGGGGTGCTTGGAGGTGGGGTTTGGAGGTTGGGGTTGGGGGAGCGTGGGTGTGAACGCCTGCCTGCTGTCTGCGGAAGCGAGGTCGGTTGAGGACGCCATTTGATGTCATCAATCAGCAGTTGCACTGGGCATGCAATAACCGCCCAGTCTTCCCAGTCTTCACACCGCCTGTACCACTGCCCTGCCCTACCCGCAGACCTGCTGGAGGGCGTGGCCGGCGGCTCGGATGACGACCTGGGGGATGGCGGCCACTCCGGCTCCGAGGAGGAGGAGGAGGACAGCGATGAGGAGGGCGCTGACCTGGCGGACGCTAGCCTGGAGGACCTCGATTACGATGCCCTTCTTGCGGCGGGTGCGGCGCAGCAGCGTAAGCGCGCCGCGGCTGCCGCGGCATCAGACAGCGAGGAGGAGGAGGAGGAGGAGGCGGCGGCCAAGCGGCCTAAGCTGAGCAAGCGTGCGGCGGCAGAGCGGGCCCTGGTGGAGGACGAGCACTTCAAGCTGGGTGAGCTGTGGGGGAGTTTGACAGGCAGCTGTGCAGTCTGTGGCCAGCTGCAGAGGGGGCCGAGTGGGGACTACCCAATCTCCCAGTGCAACCAGCCACGCTGCGTGCATGGAGCGCGTCTGTGGAGCAGGCATGCGTGCTGTGTTGTGTGTGACGCACTTGCCTGCCATGCCCGCCCAGCTCCCAGTCCCTCAACCTTGTGCCTCCTGGCCCTCTGTGCACCCCCGGCCGCAGACGAGATGGAGGCGTTTGTGCAGCAGGCGGAGCGCGAGGCAGCGGGGCTGGACGAGGAGGAGGAGGAGGGCCCCGCCGGCAGCGACGAGGAGGGTGAGCCAGTCTCGTGTGGCTGGCTTGGTTGGGCTGGCACAGGCCCATCCTTGAGCTTGTATGCGGCATAAGCGTGGGACTGCAGGCATTACTGCGTGGCACTCACTGAGCCTCACCGAGGCTCGCTTGCATGCACATGCTGGTTGGGTGCACCCACTTGGCTGCTGAAGCTGCTGCCCCCTGCCCTGCACTCCTCATCTTCAGAGGCGGCGCTGGAGGCGCTGCTTGAGAAGGCCACCACCCTTACCGGGCGCGACAAGAAAAAGGCCAAGAAGGCGCGGCGCAAGCGGGCCACCACATGTGAGGCTGGGCAGTGGGCGGTTGGGGGAGGCCGCGCCTGTGAGCTCGACTTGGCTGTCAAGGTTGCCATTGTCCTGTTGCTTGAAGGCTCGGCTGGCGCCGCTGCAAATTCATCCTGCACAAACATGGCATGCTAGCTTCTTGCAAGCCTCGAATCTGTGTCCTACACACCAGCCATGTTGTTGATTCACTCCCGCTCCCCATGCCAACCGCTCCCACAGTCGGGGACGCCGACCTGGGCGATGATGACAGCGGTGACGAGGACGACCCCTACCACGCGGGCAAGACGGCCATGTTTGAGGACTTCTTCGGGCCGCGCACAGGTGCGGGGGAATGCTGTATGCGCAGGTGGCGATGCTACACTGGTGGTGTGTGGATCGCGTGCCGCGTTGGTGGTCGACATGTGTTGGTGTGCTGTTACTTGCTTGAAGCATTAACTGCTGTGCGTCAAGCGTGAAGGAAGCAAGCACCCACGCTCTTGCATCCGCCCTCCATCGTGCGCCACAGGCGGGCGGCAGGGGGCCGCCCAGGTCACCGCGGGCGGCGGCCGGCAGCAGCAGCTAGAGGCGTTTGAGGATGAGGAGGGAGAGGAGGAGGATGAGGAAGAGGAGGAGGGCTTTGAGGGTGAGCGGGGGCGGGGGGTGCTGGCCAGTACGGCAGGGATGGCAGGTTGGCCGGTTGGAGCCCTTTCAGGGTGCAGTGTGCTCGCCGGCCCCGCCGGCCGCTGTGTTCGCTCGCTGGTGTGCGGAAAGCGATGCATGTGCTCACCTGCCATGTCGTGCTCACACCCTCACCCTCACCATTTGCGCCCCGCCCTGCAGACGACATGCTGTCGGACGACATGCTCTCTGGCGAGGAGGAGGAGGGAGAGGAGCAGCGGCGGCGGGGCGGCCGGCCAAACGAGGACGGCCTCAGCGAGGAGGAGGAGGAGGAGGAGGAGGAGGAGGAGGAGGGGGAGGATGGCGAGGGCGAGGAGTGGGAGGAGGAGGCGGCGGGCTGGGGGCGCGGGCGGCGCGACCCGCTGGCTGACAGCGAGGAGGAGGAGGAGGATGGCGAGGAGGAGCTGGCTCCCTCGGCGCATGAGCGGCGGCAGCAGCGCATGGCGGAAAAGATCAAGTGGGTGGGGGAGGGGGGAGGGTGGGGGATCGCATGGGTGGCCTGGGGGCCGGGAGGGTGGCGCAGTGAGATGTGCAGTCAGCTGTCTGCCTGTGCGCTCGTCCTCACTGTGTGGCTGTGCCCTCTGCCATCCTTCTCACTGCTGCGCACCCTCTCCCTGGTGCAGGCGGCTGGAGGAGGCGGCCATGGGCCAGAAAGACTGGTTCATGCTGGGAGAGGTGGACGCAGGTGCGGCGTGGTAGGGTGGTGATGGTGCGCTGGGCAGCGTTGGCCTCCTGCTGCCGGCCTTGGTTGGCGGTCGATTCCCGATAGTGCATGTGGCTGCTGCAGTGCCAGCTGCCCCTGCCTGCGACCCGTCCTGCCCCACCCCCTGCCTGCTGAGCTCCCCCCGCTGCCGCTCTCCCTTCTCCTCTGCAGCCGAGCGCCCCAAGAACTCGGCCCTGGAGGTGGACCTGGACTTTGACACCACCGTCAAGCCGCCGCCCCAGGTGAGCTGCACTTGTGCGGGGCGTGGGAACATGGGTTGAGGCTCGGTTGCGCAGCGGCGCTGATGCCTTGCGTGATCGGTGTCCCTCTGCGGCCTGCCGCCGCGCAACCGCCCGCTACACCGGCCGCCCACCCCACCCCTGACCTCCCAACCGCGCCTCCCAACCGCGCCTCCCAACCGCGCCTCCCAACCGCGCCTCCCAACCGCGCCTCCCAACCGCGCCTCCCTGCCCGCAGCCCACGGAGGAGATGACGCGCAGCCTGGACGAGCTGATCAAGGGGCGCATCGCGGAGGGGCAGTTTGACGACGTGGTGCGCATCGTGGCCCCGCCCCCCGAGGTCAAAAAGGCGACGGTGGAGCTGGACGACTCCAAGCCGCAGCAGGGGCTGGGGGAGCTGTACGAGGCTGAGTACACGCGCGCCGTGGCGGGCGCCGCCGATGACAAGGTGGGCTTGGTTTGATGCTGCCCATGTGTCGCTGGGCTGCTGGTGGGTTCAGTTGGAGGAGGGCCAGCGAGCGCGGTGGCGGGGGCTGCCGACGATAGGTTGGGTTCGAGTGGTGGACGAGGGGAGCTGTGCCGTGGCGTGGATGGATTCGTATTACGAGGGTTAAGAGGAGGCTCCGCATTGTGCAATAATTAACTACCAGTGGGTGCGCAAGCGGCGGGTTCATTGCACCGCTGCTGTCCGAGATGCGCCACCCCTCACCCCCGCGTCCCCACCCGCAGGATGAGGAGGTGCGGCAGGCCGCACGGGCCCAGTTCTCCGCGCTGTGCGCCAAGCTGGACGCGCTGAGCCACCTGCACTTCACGTGAGGGAGGGCGGAGGTGTTTCCGGTGCCTTGCTGCCTGCCGGCCATGGCTGCGTACCATGCTGCGTCCTGAAGCTGTCTTGCATGCCGCTGCGTGCACAGTGCGGAGCATGTTGCCGCTTGCCGCCAACCACCTGCGAGAATCCTGTCTGCTCCCCCCAGGCCCCGCCCCGTGATTGAGGAGGTGACGGTCAAGGTGGATGTACCCGCCATCATGATGGAGGAGGCGGCGCCGCAGGTGGGGCGCCTGGGAGCGATCAACCGTGCTTGGGAGGGCTCGCCCGCGGCTTGTTTTGGAGCTGTACTGCGGTAGTGTTGGGGGTGGTGCCGGAGTCCTCACATGCAGGCATTCTTGTATCACGAGCCTGCCCCTCCATCCCCTCGCATGCTGACCCTCCCCATGCCCCGCCTGCCCCACCCCCTGCCCCGCAGTTTGTGAGCGGCGCCAGCATGCGCGCCCCCGAGGAGGTGTTTGCCTCGGAGGCGGGCGGCGCGCCTCGGGCAGAAGAGGAGCTGGAGCGGGAGGACCGCAAGCGGCGGCGCGCGCAGGTGGGCACACAAGGCAGTTGGGGCTGGTTTGGGTACCAGGGCAGCGGCGCCGCTCCTCCCCAGAGATGCCTTGAGACGCTTTAAAAAGCATGTTGAGGCGGTCATTTTGAATACCCTCCCCTGCTCACCGCTCAACCATTCCTTGCCCCTCCCGCAGCGCAAGCGCGCGGGCAAGAAGCGGCGTGCCAGCAAGGAGGAGGAGCGGACGGCCCGGGCGGTGGCACAGGGCGGCACCGCGCCGCTGGCGGGGCGCAAGTCGGAGGCGGCGGATCGGGAGGCGCGCAAGGTGAGGGGGAGGAGGGCTGTGTGTGGGAGATATGGTTGTTGTAAAGTTCGCCTCAGTTATCGCTGCTGGGGACCAACTCGATGGCGCTCAATGACCGCCTTGCTCCACCACCCGCTGCGCTTTGCTCCATCTGTGCCTCTGCACCCACCCGTCTCCCCGCTTTGCCAACCGCCCTGCCCTGCCACCCCCTCTTCATGTGCTGCAGCTGGAGAAGAAGGCGAAGAAGGGCGGGCGCAGCGAGTTTGGCAAGAGCGCCAAGGTGTTTGGCATGATCCAGCAGCACATGGACGGCACCACAGCCGCCGCACGGGCGCAGGCAGCAGAGGCAGCGGCACCCCTGGCGGCGCACTTGAAGCTGTGAGCTGCAGCTTGCTCTGGTGGTGCAGCGCTGGCGCACTGATCATCAAATCACATCCGAAAGTGCAGTGCAACAGTGCTGAGCGTATGAGGGAGTGGAGCACAGGAATGAAAGCTAAAAGGGAACGGAGGCAGTTGGACGCACGGGGACACGTTGTTGGATCATTCGTTGTCGCAAGTGTGAGGGGCAAGCCGGGAGCACGATAGGGAGACCGCGAGCAGCCCTTAGCTTCAGCAAGCACGCCCTCCACCTCAGGGCGGCGGCTTGCCCAGTTGGCGGCAGATCTCAGCGGCCAGAGCGCGGGCGCCCCGCGCCACCCAGCCAGCCTTATCTCCCGCATACTTCTTCACCTCAGCAATGCTGTCCATCCTGCTGAGGCCGTGTGGTGCCAGCAGCGTCGCAACCTCCAGCGCCAGCTGCTGCCAGGGCGTCTTGGCCCCTGCTGCGGGTGCTGCTGCCGCGGGGGCCTGCGACATCTCAGCTTGCGTGGCCGGCACAAAGGAGCCAACCGGCCGCCTGGCTGCGCCCCCGCCGCCTGCCCCGCCTGCATCCGCCACCTGCGTGGCACCAGGTGAGCCGGCGGCGGCCCGCAGCTGTGGCGTCCAGTGCATGGCAGGCGTGGCCTGCGTCTCTGGGCGGTGCACCGAGGGCTGCACCACAGTGGCCTGAGTGGCCGGCATGGGGTGCGGCGCCTGCTGGTCTCCCAGACGGATCACGCCATCGGCGACTGCCTGCCGGATCCTGGCGGCCCGCTCACCGCTGGGGTCCCACCCCACGCTGCGTAAGGCGGGTGTGGGAGGGTGGGAAACAATTAGGATAAGGGGGACGATAGATAGACAGCTCAAATGTTGGTGCCACCTTGGCTGCGGTGCAGCAGGGGGCATGCAGATGCAGTCTGCACATCAGCCCCCACCTCCCGCTTACCTGGGCACGTGCCGTCCCGCCCGCTTCAGCACGCAGACAGGCTGGCCGGCACCGCGGCTGCCACCCGATCCACGGCCGCTGCTGCTGGCTGCCCGTAGTGACTCGCCAGCTGCAGCCGACCCGCCGGGTTTTTGGTCCAGCAGCATCGCGTTGCTGGCCCGCAGCATGTGCAGCCCGTTGGGCTGGCTGCAGCAAGGCAGGGCGCCGGGCGGGAAGGCGCACACATGGTGAGCCTGGCATACGCACTTCCTTGCTGTAACAGCCTCTGCACATGACAGCCATGCAGCGATTCAGCCTCCGCCCTCAACCCCGTGTGCACCTGTCAAAGCGGCGCGTGGCCTCGCTCAGCAGCTGCTCAAACAGCTGCGGCTCGTGGCACCGCTGCACCAGCAGCGCCAGCCGCCGCTGCTTGTGGTCCCGCAGGTCTAGCTGCAACACCTGCCCAGTCTTGTCGTCCTGCACAGTGACAATGTTTGGGGAGTGCAGGCAGATGGGACAGGCTTGTCAGCGGTGGGCAAGGTGTGCACCCGCGGGAACAGCTCAACCTGCCATGCGCACCACTGCTGTGTGGGGGCCTGCTGTGTAAAGCAAGCAGCCCATCCCATCAAATGCCGCAAAGCCAAGCCGAAAGCTCACCTTGACGGAGGGCTTGCGCCGCACGTAGCCCACCACCTGCACTTGCGTGCGGCTGGGCAGCTGCGCCAGCTCAGCAAACGACACGTAACCCTCCAGCCGCTGTGCCTGCTGGCGCGGGCCCAGCGCAGCAGGCGGCTGCTGCGACTGCTGATGTGTTGCGGCCGGGCCTGCGGGCTGCGACTGCGGCTCCTCCTTCACTTCCACACGCTGCAGCTTGGCTGGCCGAGCTGCCACGGCGCTGGCGCTAATACCGCTGGCTGCTGGTAGCGCCGCATCGCCGTCGCCCTGCTGCTGTTGCTGCTGCTGGGGCAGCGGCAGCTGCCGCTTCTGCGGCAGCACAGCCGGCTGGCCTCCTGCAATGACGGTGTTGCCGCCCATGCAGGTGATACCTGGGGCTGCCTTAGGCACCAAGCACACGCCCCTGGGCATCAGGGGGCCCACAGCTGCCTGCACCTCTACTTGGAAGCGCGTGTAGGCGTCCTGAAGAGGCTTGCCAAGCTTGCCGCTCAGCAGTATCAGCCGCGCTGGCGCAAACAGGCAGGCAAAGGCCCACTGCTGGCCAGGCAGCAGGTCTTGCCATCGATGCGCCCTGGCTGCTGCTGCTGCTCCTGCCGGCGCCAATGCCGCTGCTGCCCCACCTGCTGCTGCTGCTGCTGCTGCTGCTGCTGCTGCTGCTGCACCACCTGCTGACCCCACCGCCGGCGAGCAGTCTGCCCCTGCCGCTGCCCCTGTCAGACCTGGGCTGTGCTGCTCAGCTGCCTCACCGTCACCCAGGTGGGCGTGCAGGAAGGCCGTGAACAGGTGCAGCGTGGAGTGCGCCAGCGTCCAGCCAAAGTCGGCTGGCCGGAACATGGCTGCCGGCGGCGGCAGCGCTGCAGCAGTTGCGCTGGGCGACACAGCCGCCTCCCGCCGCATAAGCTCCAGCTGCTTTGACAGCTCCGCGCACAGGCCTTCAATGTTGACGGCCCACTGCTGCGCCAGCCGGCCGCACAGCCCGCTGACTGTGTTGACGGCCGCATTGGCCGCCGGGTCCATGTCACGAGGCAGCAGCCGGGGCGGTCCGTCTGCCTGAAGCTTGACCCTGTATTGCAGCCGCTTGGGCTCCGCCAGGTGCTGCCACACTGGCTGGCTGCAGCACAGCAGCGCATCGGAGGCTGCCGCTGTCCAGAAGCTGTGCATGGCCTTGGCCACAACAGCCGCCCGCCCCGTGCCTGGCGCTGGGCCGGCCAGCGGCGGCAGCAGCTGCGCCAGCGGGCCGTGGTTCTCCAGCAGGCGGGCCAGCATGCTGCGGGCAGGGAGGGCGGAAGGCGCGGCGGCTCATGAGAAGATGGCGGCTGAGCAGCAGGACATGATGGTGCTGACCCAGCTGGTGCCCTTCTTTGCTCAAACCCATCTAAATCGATTACACATTCCAGCGCGGTCTGCATTCCAGAGCAGGTCCCACCTGAAGATGGCCTCCTGGGTGCCCATGGAGGGCTTGTCTGTGGGGTTGCGGGGGCGCAGCGCGTCCAGCAGCGACCACAGCAGGGGCAGCAGCGCGCCCTGCACCTCCTCCTCCCCCCGCAGCGAGCGCAGCACGAGCTGCAGGGCGGACACAGCAGGGTGGGCAACTCCTCAACGCCAGCGTCCAGCTGCCCAGCAAACAGGTGGCAGCGCCGCATTGCCCGGCAAGCATGGCCACGCATCCAACACTGCCAACCCAGCAAGCTCTGATAGGACACCCAACCACACCCACCCCAGCCTTACCTCCAGCAGCCGCACAGCGTTGACCGCGGAGCGCTGCGCACTGTCGGTGTCGATGTGGCAGCGCCCCACGTAGCGCCTCAGCAGCGTGCCCAGCACAAACTCCCGCAGCTGCGCCAGGCTGGCGGCCCCTGGGTTGGCCTGGCGCAAGGCCGCAGTCTGGTCCTCAGGGAGGGCCAGCAGCGAGTCGGCCAGCCGCTCCAGCACCGCCTGGTCAAAGGGGCTGACCTCCTTCTCGCCTGCGCAGGGGCGGGGGCCGGTGGGTTGGGGCTTGTGGGATCGGGTGCAACGCACATGTATCCAGGGCAACAGAGCGGTAAGGCTAGCTGGGCACGCAATCCAGGGCACACAGCAGTCATGCTGGCTGGGTACACAACAATCCTATTCAGACGAAGCAGCCCCTGCTACACACCACTCTTGGGCCGCACCCACCCGCGCAGAGCTCCAGGGCGCAGCCCGCCACCGCCACCACCGGCTTCAGCAGCTGCTGGGTGCTCTGGCACACTGCGGGGGCGCCCCACGCCAGCAGCACCTGCCACAGCACGCTCAGCTGGCCAAACGGCAGCGCCTGCACATGTGGCAAGGTCCAAAAAGAGGCGGTCTTTGTGCCAGTTGGCCACAGCAAACTGAAGGCCCGGTCCAGCCTTGGCGTCCCTGCTGACTTCCCAAGCCCCAGACCCAAGGCCAGGACCCAGCTAAAGCTCCCGCCTCACCTGCAGGCGCTGCCGCACGTCTCCCAGGCTGCGCAGCGCCGAGCCCAAGTCGTCTTCCACATCCAGCACCGCCAGCCCCACCCTGCCCGCCGCTGCCTGCGCCCGCTGCGCTGCGTACTCTCGCTGCACTGCCAGGCAGCTGCCCACCACCAGCATGGCCATGCGCTGCACCAGCCGGCGCAGCTGGTCAACTGTGGATGCCAGCCCTGGCCCAGGCGGTGCAGCTGCAGGAGGCAGCGGCATGAGCGGGGTGGCGGCCAGCAGGACGGCACCCAGCAGGCGGTACAGGCGCGCATTGTACCGCAGGCGGTCGTTGCGGGAGCGGGCATCGCTGCCGGCCGCCTCCTTGTCCCGCCGATCCAGCAGCTGTGAGGTGGCAGGAGCAGTTAAATGCATGATCAAAGGCGCTCATGGATGCAGCGCGCACCCTGTAGCTCCAAAGCTGCATGGGCACCAGTGCACAATGGCGTTACCAGCAGCCACCCCTGGCCTGCCAACAGTGCACTCCCAAGCACCGCACCTCGTCCAGCCCCTGCAGCAGCTCCGGCAGGTGGGGGCGCCAGGAATAGTCGCGAGCCAGCGCCCGCACCACATGCTGCAGCACCACCGCCGTCTGCTTGCCCAGCCCGTCGGCACCGATGGCCAGCTGTGCAGCGGGTGGGCAGCAGCACTTGACTGTGTGGGTTGGAAGGAGTGCTGCTATAGCTGTGGCTTTGGATGGACCATCCGCACTGAAACAATTATTATCTGGCCCAGTGGCATCCATGGCCCACCGCAATCCTGCTGCCCTGCTGGCTCCCATGGCCGCCCTGTGCCTGCCGCACCTGTGTCGAGTCCAGCCCAGCAAACAGCCCCTTCATCTCCTGGACCTGGCTGAGCACCAGCGTGAGGCGTTCGGCTGCACGGGTGGCAGCGGCAGCAGCAGGGAGGAGTGATGAATCCACCATCATGGGTCGCCCAGATCCAGCAGAGCAAAGGCTAGCGTTTGAGGGGCAGCAGCACAAGAGAAGGCCCCGCAAACGCCCTCCTGGAGCGCACCGCTGTTGAACTTTCTGGAGCAGTCTGTCAGGCAGAGCAGCCAGTGGCGCAGCAGCCAGGTGCGGGCGCGCGGCTCGGGCAGCGACAGGTTTGACACGTGCTGCGGGTGGTTTGAAAGGGCAGGTGGGGGCGATGGTTGGACAGCAGGGCCAACTCGCGCGGAAGGTGGCACTAGCGAAGCAACAAGCATGCGATTGAAGCGGCAGCCCGGCAGCACAGCCTCAGGTACAGCACAGAGTGGGCGGCAGCTGTCCAGCACATGCCCTTGCCTGCAGCGTGTCGGCCATGAGCGACATGCCAAACACGCGATACACCCGGTTGGCCAGATGCCAAAAGGTGGCGGGGGCTGCGGATGAGGGAGGTAGTGTTGGGAGGGGCGTGAGGCGCCGCCACACCATCCCTCAAAGATGCCACTGCTCACCGGCCACCCACCGTGCCCTGCACCCCAGCTTCCAGCCTCACTGTTGTACGGCTGGATGGCTTTCTCCTCCAGCTGCTGCCAGCTCATCTGGCCGCACTCCATCAGGAAGGCGTAGCCGCGCATCAGCACGTTGACCTGGGGCAGGGAGTGAGGTGCGCCATGGAGTGGGGTGATGATGGCCGCGAGTGCAGCTCGTGCTCCCTCCTAGCTTCCGCTGCTCCGGCTCGCTGCTCATCCAGAACGGCCTGCAATGCTCTGCTGCAATCGCCGCCCTCAGTAGTCTTCAGCATGGCCACTCTGCCCTCATCCTCCCAGTGCTCACCCCGCCCTGGCCCAGCGTCCTCTTGAAGGCAGGGCCGGAGGCTGCCCCCGTGGACAGCGCGGCCAGCGCGTCTGGCCCCAACACGCCGGTGGGTGCCCCTGCTGGCCGCCACAGCGGGTAGTCAGCGGCCACCACTTCCTCCAGCAGCGGCAGCACCTCCTTCACAATCTGCAGATGAGGGCACACACAGTCAGCAGGTGACGGGCCAGCATGAGCGGCTAGCCTGCACTGATGTTGTATCATGGCATGGCACGGCACGGCATGCGCAACACGGTGTCATGGCACGGCACTGCCATGCTGCACCGTTGCACAGCCTGCTGCCATGTGGCATGGCACACCATGCATGGTAAGTTGTGGCTTGCAACAGTGCAGCAAGCATGGCAGGGCACAAGGCACGCCATGGCAGGGCATGGACAGCATGGCATGAATGACATGACGCAACACGGCATGCCATGACATCGCATGAACAGTATGGCATGGCATGGGCAGCATGGTATGGCACGGCATGGCAGGGCAGGGCATGGTGAGGCATGGCATGGGCTGTGCCCTGCCGTGGCATGCCATGCCGCACGGCCTACCCAGCTGACCTACCCACCCGCGCCCGGCGACAACCCTACCTGGCACATGCGCAGCCGCTGCTCCCGCCGCCGGTTGATCTCCACCACGCTCAGCTGCAGGCCAAGCCGGCGCTCCTCTTGCAGGCTCGAGAAGTTCAGTGCCTGCACAGACGAGAGGCATGGCCGGAGGCAGGCCGCTTAGCTTGGCCACTGCAACTTTCCGACCACGGCAATCAGTACACACAACCACTAACGGCACCTTTGACCAAGCCATGCTGCGCGACACCATCCCTTCTGAGGCCAGCCACCCCTGCAGCCACCCTACCCCTTCCCACTCACAAAGAAGACCAGCCCTGCGCCAGCCTGCTGGATGCTGTGTGGCAGGCCGCGGTCGCCGCCCAGGAGGGCAGCCACCAGTCGCGGCGTGATAAGCTGCATGGCATCATGCCTGAGGTCCGCCGCCAGGCCCTGGCACAGCTCCAAGCTGTCGTACAGCAGCTGGTCAACCACCTGCAGAGTGGGCGAAGCGGTGGGGAGCAGGAGGCGGGAATGCGCAGTTCATGCAACGTGCTGCACTTCACGCCCTGGGCCGCAGCATCATGCGTGCCTGCATGCATGGGAACCGCCGCCGACGCCCCAGCAACCCCGGTTACTCACGCCGCACATGCCCTGCAGCTGCGTGTACACATCGCGCAGGCCCCTGGCGCGCTCCGCTGCATCGTAGCGGTACGGCCCAATGTGCAGGTCCTGGTCCGGCAGCCGCAGCATGGCGCTGCCTGTGAGCGCCTGCTGGATCTGGCTGGACAGCCGCCGCAGCTGGGTGGCATCCTCCGCCATGGAGGCCACTGCAGTGAATGGCCAGTTGGCAAGCCAAGGAGACATTGTTTACTCGTCGGTAGGCTGCAAGCACAGCCAGGGGCTGGCTTTAACGGGCTGGCCAAGAGGGCACCCACCCCCCTTGAAGTCTGGCTGCACAGCCGGCACAACCCACCCAGAGTGCTGATGGCTGGGTACATGGGCCTCAGCTGCTCGCCCAGCTCCCGCTCCAGCAGCGTCTGCCGCAGGTCGATCCAGGCCTCCAGCAGCACAGAGCGGGCTGACCAGTGGCTGCCCCCAATGTCCAGGAAACAGTCCTGCAGAGGGATGAGGATTGGGCGCAGCAGCCGGGTGTTTGTCTCCCTCCACAAGGCCAGAGACCTGGAGCTTGGGCAGCCGTGCACTGTGGTTCTGGCCACAGGCACAGGCGCGTACATCAATACAGCGCACCTTGCACAGAAGGCGCTCCACCGCCTGCCACACATCGCCATCCGGCAGCGCGATGGCCAGGAAAGTGTACAGCCCGACCATCCTGGCACGCACGCATGGGGAGCGAAGCAGCTACAGTTGGTTGTAGCCCAGCAGCCATAGCCAGCAGAGGCACGCGCTGCGACCCCCATGGCTGAAATGTACACCCACACCCCACTCACTCCTGCAGTGCGTCCAATGGGATGGAGTTGGGCCGGTCGCTCAAAGCATCAACACTGCACCATTTGAGGGGGGGCCACTGGGGAAAGCAGAGTCAGCCATAGCACCACACCTGATGGGAGGCCCTCCTTCCGCAACAGCTTCATCTCACCTTTCGGCTGCCCACTTCAGGCACTTGCCCCATGGCTCCTCACTTCAACAATTCAGCCACTCCCCTCCCGATTCCCTTGGTCCCCGTCTCCTCCCACCTGATCACCACCAGCGGCTCAGCCAGGGAGCGGTTGGCCTCATCCAGCACCCCATTCAGGTCTTTCATGTTGCGCTCGTACTGCACACAAACAGGAGAGCAGGAAACAAAAAGACCTAGTCAGCACAGCAACGCAGAGTCAGGCAACGCAAGCACGACATTCCGACTGAGTGCCGCAGCGGTTGAGCAGCACGCGGCCACAGCTGCTCCAAAAGCTGCTCCCCTCATCCGCGTCACAATCACGTGCAGTGCAGCATGCTTACCACTCGACCGTAGCGGGCTTGTGCCTGCTCCACGCTCATGGCTAATGGGCCAGGAGCGTAGCTGGGATCCTCAGGGTCTGCTGCCACAATCTCCTGGACCAGCTGCTTCGCACTGCTCTGCCGGAAGTGCCAGTTGGCTGCTGGGGCAGAGAGCTGCTTCTTTGGGGCCGGCGCCTCCTCAGCACCCGCTGCTGCACCCGGCGCGGGCGTGGCAGCCAGCGGTGGCACGGCTGCATCGGCTGCGGCAGTCGCAGGGGAGGCGCCGTCTTGCTGCGCTGCTGCCGCCTGCAGCTCAGCGGCCCCGGGCGACAGCCCCAGCTGCTGCGAGGGCTCCGCAATGTCCATCGGGCTGCTGCTGCGCCCCCGCACCTCCACTGCCTCTGCGCCCACCACCTGAGCTGCCTGCTGCCCACCAGCTGCCAGCCTGCCGCCTGCCCCAGGCTCCACAGAGGCAGCTCGCGCCTGCTTGCTGCCCGGTGCAGCCACTGGGGTGAGCCGTGCCTGCTGCTGGTGAAGGTGAGGCCGCAGCGGCGGGCGCGGGAGGCCAGCAGGCAGCGACCCAGCTGCGCCAACCTGCCGCTGCTGGAGTGCCCGTGCTGCTGCTGAAGGCGCCGGCCTGTGTCCCAGCGCCAGGCCAGGGACCATGCCATCTGCAGGAGCGGGGAAGTAAGGGCGCAATGCAAGAATGCCTAATGAGAGCATGCCTAACGAGAGCATGTCATAGGCAGAGCAGCAGCAGACATGGCAGGGCAAGCGAGCCGCCACAATGATGTCCGCCACCACACACCCTGCCCCTACCCGCACCATCAGGCAGGCCGGCAGGGAAGGCGGCATTGGCGTCGCGGTGCAGCAGCCCATCCAGCCGCTCCTGCCGCCCAGGCTCAGCCGCACTGGCTCCCCCCGCTGCCACGCCAGTACCATCCGTGCCCTCTGCCGCATCTGCGGGCGCAGCTGCTGTGCTGAGGCCACCGCCTGCCGGGCCCAGCAGCCCGCTTGAGCCGCTTGGTGCCACAGCAGCTGCTGCTGCTGCGGGTGCCCCCGCGCTGCTGGGTGCTGCCCCAAGTGGCCCAAGCTGGTGGCCCGCCTGTAGAGCCCCTGCTGCAAGCGCTGCAGCTGGCCCAGCCCCCGCCGCCGCTGCTGCCGCCGCATTAGCAGTCGCCGCCACCGCCCATGGCGACGGCGTGCCCGGGCGGCGCGGCGGCAGGCGGCGGCGTGCCCCACCTGGCGCACCAAGGCTAGAGCTGGCCGCCGCCAGGCCGCCACTGAGCTGCGTCAACCCGGGTACTGCCGGGGAGGCGTGCTGCGCCTGCTGCAGGTCGGGGCTGCCAGCTGCTGGCGAGTCGCGCGATCCAGTGGGCCCCTGTGCCGAAGCCGCCGGCGCGACCAAGCCCGCCCGTGCTGCATGGTGAAAGCAGAGGACAGTGGAGCTGAGCAGGCTGCCGGGTCGCACGGCTGGAACAGCTTGGCATAGAGCAGGGCACAGCACTACCTCGACCAGGCACAATACATGCAGCCAGCGCAAGCCAGGGCGTGCACTCCATATGAAAGCTGCCCCCCTCCCCTCCACACCTGCGGCAGGCGAGGGCATCAGCTCATCGTCATCCTCATCCTCATCATCCATCAGGTCCGCCGCCAGCGTGCCCTGCCCAAACCCTAGCGCCGCCAGCAGCTGCTGGTTGCGGGCCGCCACCGCGCTGACGCGCTCGTCAGTCAGGCCCATGGCTGCGCGGATCACCGCAAGCTCTCGGTCCACCAGGTCCTCGGCAGCGGTGCGCAGCCCGGTGCTGCGGGGCAGGAAGGGGGCGGGTCGGGGTATGCGGTTGGGGGGAGGCAGGTGGGCATGTGGCTGGAGGGTCGCTGCAGACGTGAAGCAGCGGACCCTCCCAGGCAGCCGCATGCCCACCCACCACACGCAACACTCCTGAACAGACCGCCTACTCACGTGGCGTCGCGCTCGTTGCGCTGGCGCTTGGCTGCGTCCCTGCGGCGCGTCACCTCACTGTCCAGCAGCGGCTGCAGGCTGTTCACGTTGTCTGTGATTTTGGTCAGCAGGCCCTCATCCAGCTGGGACAGCACCAGGTAGTGGGCCACCTGATGGGATGGTGCAATGGGGGAGGCGAGTGGGGAGGCAAGGGGTGTCAAGTGCATGTGCATGTTGAGGACCGGTGGCTGGTGCTCACATGCGGTCGACCTTGAGCCAGCCATGCTGCCCTGGCATCGCCTCCTCAGCAACCTTGTACAAGTACAATCGTTGCCCTGTCTCAGTCCAGCAGCGATCAGTCCCGCGCCCTTCCCTCCCCTCCCCTCCTCACCGACTCGTATCCCAGGGACTCGGCCTCCGAGATGAGCTGGTTGGTGGGCACCCACCCGTTCTTGGCGCGCACGCAGTTGTTGGCTGAAGAGCATGGGGTGGAAAGGAGACGGGCAGGTTTGAGTGCGACACACGTTCACAGATGGGCAACCCGTTGAGCAGCAGCAGTGCGCCAACCGGCCATGCCACCCGTTCACCAGCCCTCCCTCCTCCCTTGCCACGCACCCGAGCAGTTGCAGATCTGGCGGCAGGCGGGGCAGAGCCAGTTGGGGTCCTGCCGCACCTCGTGCAGGTTCTCGCCTGCGGGGTGTAGGGAGCGGTTGCAGTGCTGATGCTCCACCGCCTATGAAGGGTGCAGCTTGGACATGCCTAGATACACCAAGAAGACATCCCACATGCAGCGGCGCTGTGTTCCAGCCACACAAACCCACCAAAGCGCGTCCAGAGGCAGTTGCCGCAGATGACGCCTGCATAGGGCCCTCCGTACACATTGTCACGGTTGGCGTGGCAGGCCGAGCACTGCGTCTTCACCTGGGGCGACTTCTGCCTGCGTGGACCACAGGAGAGGGCAGGGGGCAGGGCAGCATGTTGACGCATTGCGCCAGGCAGCGAGTGGCAGCTGGCACAGCTGCGGGCACCTGCATTGGCCAGAAATGCAGCACAGCTGCGTCATGACTGCATCGAGCAACCGCACCAGCCCACACAATGCAGACCACACCCCCCTGGGCAGCCGCACCTGCACCAATGGCAGGTGGTGCACTGCGTGCAGCGGATGGGGCGGCCATCCCGATCCCGCTTGCGGTGGATGTCCTTGCACCACTGGCGCGGCTCGGGGACCCAGGTGTGCCGCGCGGTGCCCAGCTTGTAGACGTGCGCCAGCCCGTACATCTCGCTGCGTGGGAGGAGGGGAAGCAGCAGGGCTGGCATTGCGTGAGGGGTTGGTGTGTGCAGCAGCTGGTGTCCCAGCTGGGCGGCTCACACTGATAGCATTTGGAAGGAAAGAAGACAGGCGACATCTACGACAGGTGACATCCGCCTGCGGCCAGGGTTTCGTGCGTTCATCCCACCCCATGCCGCTGCCCAGCGGCACCAGCCAGCCGCACTCACATGGGCAGGCTGGTGCGGCGGTGCGTCTCGCGCAGCTCCTGCAGGCGAGGCCCCATACGCGAGCGATTGGCCTGCAACAGCCATTCCTGCACCTTGGCGTCGCGGAAGCCATCAGACCGGCCTGCCGAGTGGGGAGCATGTGGGGAAATAATGTGAGGGCCGGGCCGGGCTTAGCAGAGCGGCGAAGAATGCAACGCAAAGCATCGCATGCGATGCCGCAAACAAAAAGGTAGCCAACTCCGTCTGCACACTCACGTGACGGCGCCCCCGTCCCGGTGGATGCCGCAGCCGCTACTGCCGCAGCCGCCACTGCTGCCCCGCCAGACGCCACTGCCTCGCCTCCCTGAGAGGTCGCCCGCGCGGCACCACGAGGCGCGGCGGCGCCGCCTACCAGGCCCGGCACCGCCGCCAGGGCGGGCAGCGGCTCGCTGTCATCGGTATCTGCAGTGTCTGCGCGCTGCGTGGCGCGCAGCAGGGCGCGCCGCCGCTGCGCCTCGGGGGCGATGGGCGTTGTGGCCATGGTGGCTGGCTCAGGTGCGGCACTCGGCAGCAGGGCCCGGAGGGCAGGCGGCCGTCATGGCGGGTCGTGGATGGTTGTCACGAGCGTGAGCCTGCAGATCCGGTACAACAGAATGGGGTTCAGAGAGGAGCAGGCCTGCGGAACCCTTGCAGAATTGGGGGCCATGCAATGCGACGGCGGCAGCGGCGGTAAGGCGGCCGGGCAGCCAGCAACAGCTGAGGAAGCGTGCGGCGCACCGATCGCAGCCTTGCAGCGACACAAGGCGATGGGGATGGCTGCAGACCCGGAGCGGGGGGCCTGCGCTTCAAGCGGTGGCAGTGCGAACTGATGCCCCGCTCAATCTGAGGCGATGTGACCCGGATCGTGGAGCGATGCTGGATGATCGGCGGCCGCCCCAGTTCGAGCTGGAGCTGCTGCGCCTCGTGCTGTGGGCAACAATGGTGCCGGCCCTGCTCCCGACGCCAATTGGAGCACGCATCCGGATCTGGGTCACTGCTGGGCATGCCTCAACTCCTGAAAACAAAGGAGGAGGCGCTGCAAGCGTGCGCTGAGCAGCACCGTGAGTTTGCGGTGCCCGCAGTACTGCCAGATTCTGAGTACGACTCGCGCAAGAAGTTGCGATCGCGCGTGGGGTGCCTGGCTGTTGCGGCCGCCGCCACTGCCGCCGCCGCCTGCCGCCTGCCGCCAGCTTCGCTCCGGCTTGCCAACATCCCCCGTGCAGACGCGCTTGTGTCGTGCTTCAAGACCTGCAGCTTCGCCTCGTCTTTCAAGGGCTGCTGCACCGACGAGCACAAGGTGTTCTGGGAGTGCTACACGCGCGAGCGGGTGCGGAGGGGCAGCCGGGCAGCAGGGCTGCGGGCTGTGGGCTGCTTGCCGCCCTGTGGGACTTGTGTCGTTGCTGCTTGAAGCAGCACTTCATACTTCATACATCATGCTGCCATGCCCCCGTGGTCTGCAGGGCACCAACCAGACCAAGGTCACCAGCTGGCTGGACGGCCTGTTTGGCGGCGAGGGCGGCAGCAGGGGCGGCAGCGGCAGCGAGGCGGCCGCCGGCGCAGCGGCAGCAGGTCTGCAGCCAGCGGCGCAGCAGCCGCAGCACCAGGCGTCCTCCCAGGCTGAGCAGCAGCTGCTTCCGCAGGAAGCGCAGCAGCAGCCCGAGCAACAGCAGCAGGCAGCGGGGCGGCGGTGGTGGTGGCGGTGGTGAGGCATGGAGGTGGACTTGGGCTGGCTGGCCGCCGTGGTGGCGCGCCACTGCCCCACCTTCCTCCTGCATCCGGACGACCGTTTCATGCCCTGCAGCGCCGACTGGTTCCTGCAGCACTGCGAGCTGCGCCAGCGGGATGCGGCGGGGGGCGAGGCCGTGCTGCTGCCGCACGGCGCAGTGGCGGGGCCGCTGCTGCTGGAGGCACAGGCGAAGGCTCCGCCGGGCAGCTGCCTGTGGCTGGAGCTGCACCCCGATGCACGCACCGGCATGCCCAAGGTGTGCACGGCACAGCAGCAGGGGCTCGTAATGCGGCAGTGGGCTGGGCCTGGGCAGTGTGCTGGTGGTGGGAGGCAGCACGGGTGCAGGCAGGGGCGGAGCAGCGGCTGGCATGCCGCCGCCAATGCCCTTGTGCCCGCCAGCCTGTACCTGTACCAGAATGGCTTACCTGGGCTTGCGACGCTCATGTTTGCAGGACCAGCTGGCAGAGGTGCCTGTGTATGCCCACCCCAAGGCAGTGGTGCGTGCTGATGGCAGCATCGAGGCGCTGGAGATCACGTGAGCTTGTGAACTCCCCAGCCGCAGAGTGTTGCCTGCTCAGCAATCTTATCTTCCCTGCCCAGGCAATGCTCGCTGCACCAGGTGCATTGCACTGATTGCAGCGTGCCTTCTCTCGTCCCCCCGAGCCCACGGCGCAGCTCTTGCAACCTCCCCTGCACCCTTGAGCCACTGCAGGTACATCACGATATACGCATACAACGGGCCGTATCGAGTGGGCGGCATGTCCTTCCTGCAGACCGGTGCACATGATGTGAGGGGGGCGGTATGTGGCTGGTCCATGCTGTGAGGGCGCTGCATTGTGGGGTGCAACATGATGTGAGGGGGGCGGTATGTGGCTGGTCCATGCTGTGCCATGCACTTCTGCAGCAGGCTGCTGCGGCTGGAGCTGTTGCCCGTTTGTGGTGCCCACCCAGCCTGTTCATCATTCACATCCAGTCTCAGTCTCTGGACGTTCTCAACACCCGCTGCCTGCAGGGTGACATCGAGCACTGCACGGCACGTGTGGACCACGCTAGCGGCGAGCTGCTGGGCTTTTGGTACAACGCCCACCGCAGCCGGGACGGCTCCTGGGTGGCTGCACCTCAGGTAGGCAGCAGGCGGCCGCTGGGTGGGGCCAGCAGCTGCAAGAGTCAGCCTGTGCTGCTGCCATGTGGTAAGCTGGTACAGGTCTCGTCTAAACTGGGCAGTGGGCTGCAGTTGTGAAGGTTGGCCAGTTGCAGCAGGGGCGGACCAGCAGGTGTCATGCACCATACTGGCAACGCCACCCAGTCGCCCTCCCCACCCGGCAACCCCCAACCCCCTGTCTGCAGGTGCCGCGCTGCCGGGACGGCTCCATCGCCGCTTACGTTGCCAAGCACGGGCACGGTGTGTACCCCTCCGCTGGCCGCGTGTACCGCCACTTCTGCCTGGGCAACGACCTGTGCGGCAGCGGGGGCCCGGTGTGGCGGCCGCGGCGCGTGGTGCTGCTGCCGCCGCTGGAGCATGAGGATGCAGCCGACTCGCCGGCTGCCATCAGTGAGTTGTTCTAGTTGCGCTGGCCCTCTTTGGCATTTGATTTGGTTGTGGCCGAGGGGCGTGACGCATGCATGGCAGCCGAGTCTGCACCACTTGCCTGGCCCCCGGGAGCGTTCTCAGCTCAGCCTGACCTGCCACCAATGTCGTGCCCGGGTTCCTGTGTGCAGGCCAGCAGCATGGCGGGGCAGTGCCCCTAGATACCGCTTCAGACGGTTGTGGGCGGGACAGCCCAGACGGCAGCCTTGAGCAGGGATTTGCGGGCCTCTCTCTAGGCCCTGCCGATCAGCAGCAGCAGCAGCAAGAAGGTGAGGGAGGCGGACGTGCGGCAGGGCGCAGCAGCAGCGGCAATGCGGGCAGCGAGGCAGCCTCCAACACGCCGCCTGCAGCTCCCAAGCGCAACCGCAAGCTGCCCCACGTGTCCTCTCGAGGGTCTGGTCTAGATGACGGCGCAGGGAATGGCGGCACCGGGAGCAGCTCAGCGCCAGATGTGGGCAGCCTGCCGGCCGTGGAATTAGATGACCCATGCCAATGGCTTGGCTTCAGCGGCGACTGGGGCGGCGACGGCCCGCCCGGGCCCGCCTTCCAGAGCTGGTACCACAGGGCGGAGTGCCCCGTCAGCCGCTCGCCGCTGCTGCGCGTGGTGGGCCACTTTGTGCAGGAGCCTGAGCGCCTGTGACACTCGGCTTGTAAAGGCAAGTTGACCTGGCAAAGTCCTGGTGCGTTCAAGCCGGGAAGGGCACTGCACAGGGGGATTACCCTCTGTCAAAGCGGTGAATCCCTCTGCCTCGGCACAGCTGTGAGGGCTGTTTGAGAGGCAAGCGCGAAGAGGGAGCGCGGATGTAATGCCCACGCTATGCTGCCGGCAGCGCGCCGCCGCCGCCGGCAGAAATAGCCAGGCCCAACCCCCTGATCGCCCACATTCCCCCCTCGCTGATCTCCCACCAAATTAGCGCCATCATGGTTGCCGTCGCTGCCGTCTGCACCGCCCCTGTGGCCGCCAAGGCCACCTCCTTCCGCAGCAAGGCCCTGCGCGTGGCGGCGGCCCGCCCCGTGGCTGCCCGGCGCTCCGTGGCCGTGAAGGCAGCGGTGAGGGGGGCAATATCAGGGGCTTAGCCGCGGGGACGATGCCGCCGGGGGTGGAGCGTGCTCCAGCCCTGCTGGGCCACTGGGAACGCCGATCTTGGCGCCTGGGATCCGATGGCAGCGCCGCAGCGCGCAATGCGCTTTGGTTGCGGGGCCTCTGGAACCCGGTCCCCCTTTCCTCCAACACCCGGCCCTGGCCGGCCCGCCCAGCCACGCACGCCGCGTGACAGCAATCCGGCAGTCGCATTGGACGAGGCAGCGCGCTGCCTCAGCGGTCCTGCCAGCCCCGCCGCCGCTCGCTGCCGCGGCTGCCGCTTCGCCGGCACCGCCTGCTGCAGGGGCTGCTGTCCTCCACGCAGCTGCGCAGCCATTGCACACCAGACACGCTGCTCAGCCATTGCTCACCAGTATGCGCTCTAAATCCTCCCCCGTGCCCGCAGGCCCCGCTGGTGGGCGGCCAGGCCCCCGACTTCACCGCCACCGCGGTGTTTGACCAGGAGTTTGTGGAGACCAAGCTGAGCCAGTACCGCGTGAGTGTGCGCCAGCAGATGCACGCCGTGCTGAGCTAATGGGGGAGTGCGCAGTAAGGCAGCGCCGGCCTGTGCCGGGACGACAGGCGGCAGTGGGGGAGAGGATGCCTTCATTGCTGGCGTGACGTGCGGCGCTTGGCTCATCTGCTCGCTGCGCATTGTCTCGTGTCTCTGCAGGGCAAGTACGTGGTGCTGTTCTTCTACCCCCTGGACTTCACGTGAGTCTGGAGGGAATTACCACGCCGGCTGGCTTGCTTGATTGCCTGCCATGGCTGGTCGGCCTTTAAACGGTTGCCTCGGCGCGTGTGTGCTGCGCCATTTCGCGCAATCCTGCGCTGCACCCGCACGCCTCCCCGTCCCACACAAGCAGCTCACCCTGTCCCTGCATCCCCTGCCACCTGCGCCTGCCCCCGCAGCTTTGTGTGCCCCACCGAGATCACCGCCTTCTCCGACCGCTACGAGGAGTTCAAGGCGCTGAACACTGAGGTGCTGGGCGTGTCCATCGACTCACAGTTCTCCCACCTGGCCTGGATCCAGACCGGTGCGTTGGCAGGGGCTGGGGGCATTGTTGCGGGGGTTGGAGCGCGGAAGACGCGTTGGGAAGGGCTGGTTGGCTGTGCCTTGGGCAGCGCACGCGTCTAGTCCACTGATGCGCTGGTACTCACCCGCCCCCTGTGCCACCCTCCCCCCTGTCTATGCCTGCCCGCAGACCGCAAGTCTGGCGGCGTGGGCGACCTGAAGTACCCCCTGGTGGCGGACCTGAAGAAGGAGATCAGGTGGGGGCCAGATGGAGGCAGCGCCGATGGATGGTGCAGCTGAGCAAGGGCCGGCATCATGCCTCAGGATGACTTGCGCCTGCTGCGCCCACCCACTCGGCCGCCCCGCATCCAACGGAGACCCTGGTTGCCCCCTGCCTCCCTCGACCCTCCCCTGCCTCCTCAACCCTCCCCTGCCTCCCCTAACCCTCCCCTGCCTCCCCAACCCTCCCCCCACTCCGCAGCGAGTCGTACGGCGTGCTGTCCCCCGACGGCATTGCGCTGCGCGGCCTGTTCATCATTGACAAGGAGGGCGTGGTGCAGCACTCCACCATCAACAACCTGGCCTTTGGCCGCAACGTGGACGAGGTGCTGCGCACGCTGCAGGCGCTGCAGTACGTGCAGGAGCACCCCGACGAGGTCTGCCCCGCCGGCTGGAAGCCCGGTGAGTGGGGCGGTGGGGTGGTGGGCGCTGTGCCTTCAACCAGGCTAGCGAGCGATGGCCTGCTGGCTCTGCCGCGCCCGGCGAGAAGCATGGCATGTCAAATGCACTCTGAATGGCGCACCAAACCGCTGGCTGGCCTCCTCACCCCCACCCCCACCCTCCACCCACGGCTCCCTGCCCGCAGGCGCTAAGACCATGAAGCCCGCCGCCGCGCAGGAGTACTTTGCCGCCATCTAAGCGGCGCACCCTCCCTGCCTTGAGACGATGAGCGCACGTGCGACAGCCAGCGGGGCCGGCCTGCTGCGCTGAGCACGCCCGAAAGCATGCAGGCAGCTAGCCCCGCCATGCTCTTTTGACCCACCCCCCCAAACGAACATCAACACCCCAGCCTTTCATTCCAACATTGCCGCAATGCTTGTGCGAGACATATCCTTGCCTGTTCTGCCCTCATTGTGCGCCCATCCCAACATTGGCGGATGTAAGCGCTCCAGCCAGACGGGGACCAGCAAGCAGGTGCCGCACAGCAGGCAGGCGCAGGGCAGCAGGCCTATGGATATTAGATATGACATATTCTAGATATTTCTCCTGCTGGCTGTAGGGCTGGTGCGTTACAGAGCCGTGCGCAAGAGGGAAGCTTGAAAACTGAAGCGATTGGAGAGGATATGGTTGTATGGCAGGCATGCGACATGAAAGTGTGTGGAAAACAATGGGTTCGTTCGTTGCATCTCTCTTCTCTTCAAAACTGCTGCGCCCGTCCGCGCGAGCAAGGAGGCGACATGGCTTGCGGCACCTGGTGTGCCTGCTGCTCGAGGGGCCTTCACGTGTCCATGCCCTGGTCAGGTGGTGTGAGGGCAGTGACGTGGAGCGCACGTCAGCGGCTGCCCTTGGTGTGCAGCAGTGCAGCGCAGATAACTGACTCTGACCGACGCGACAATGGATACCTTCACCTCTAGCCAACGTGTCAGTAAACCCTTGAGACTGCTCCAGCAGCAGCCCCACCACCGGCCCCCACCTCGTCGAAGCGGCAGACGCAGTCGTACACGTCGCCCCGGAACAGGCTCTGGGCCAGGTGCTTGTTCTTGATCATGGCCAGCTTGAGCGTGTCGCACTGCAGCCGCGTGTAGTAGTTGCTGCGCGGCGGGGGAAGAGAGACGGAGAAGGGGCATGCCGCTCCAGACCATCAGCAGGGCGATGGGATGAAGCAGACAGGCGCGGCATGTGCATTATGGAAGCATGCCCAGGCCCTCTACCAGGCAGGCACTCACGTGTGGATTGCCCGGCCCATGCCCTCGATCACCACTGCAGCATGGAAGGGCACGTCAGCGGGACTTGTAATCACAGGGGCCGGCGCGCCGTGCGCGCTATGTGCACACACAAGCCTCCAGGAGCCCAGCAACCAATGCCCCTGCCTGCTCACCCAGGTCGGTGCCGGCGGCTGCATCCGCCACCTCGCCGCTGAGGCGCCGCAGGTCCAGGCAGGGGCTGCCCGAGCCACTGGCCGCAATGAACAGCCTGCACAGGGGGCGGACGGGCAGCACCCAGCATGGTAGGCCAGCTGGAGGCAGGCATGAGAAGAGCCCCACACCGTGGTAGGCCAGCTGGAGGCAGGCATGGGAAGAGCCCCACACCGTGGTAGGCCAGCTGGAGGCAGGCATGGGAAGAGCCCCACACCGTGGCTCCCGCCCCCAGCCTCAGCACAGCGCACACCCAAACCCTCCCCCCGCACCTGGGATCGCGCCAGGGGCTGGGGTAGCTCTCGCCAAACATGCCCTTCTGCCGCCGCCCGCGCTGCGAGGGCGAGCGCCGGCGGTGGCCGCCCAGCTGGCGCTGCTGCCGCCAAGAAGCGCTGCCCGGCTCACCGCCGTTGCTGCTGCTGGGACCCGCCTCCTCGCCTGCACTGTGGGCGAGCTCCCCACTGCCAGAACGGGACTGCTGCAAGGGGGCTGGCAGCCCTGCTGCTGTTGCTCCTCCTACTGCCGCCGCCTCTGCTGCAGAGCCCGGCCGCGAGCCCGCCCCTGGCTGTGCCGCGGAGTCGTCTTCCTGATCCTGCCCAAGCGCCGCTGCTTCCAGGGCCGCAATGGCCCGCTGCACCGCCTCGCTGGCCCCAATAACCGGCTCCTGGTCAGGCGGGGAGGTGGGCAGCTGGGGGTGGCCGTGCAGCTGCTGCAGCTGCTGCTGAGCCGAGGGCGGCAGCGGCGGCCGCCGCAGCGGCGAGCTCAGTGATGATGCACCGCTGCTGCTGGGTTCTGGAGGTGGCGACAGCAGTGCATCTGCAAGGGGTGAGCCAGTGGGCAGGGGGGTGCCCAGCAGGCTGCTGCCGCTGATGGGGTAGCCGCGGCGGGGGGCGGGGGCAAAGGCAAAGCCCGTGGCACTGCGGGCCGCCGGCAGCTCTTCATGCACCGATGCCTGGCTGGGTGAGCCTGCGCTTGAGAGGAGGGTGGGGAGCAGTGGATGTTGACGGGTTGACCCAGCAGCGGTGACATTGACGGTCTACATCAGCATGGCGTGTGTTTACTAATTGCAGTACAGAGCAGGCTGAGCTCACTGTAGATTTCGGGGCTGGGGGTGCGGAGGGAGCCGTGGTGGCCTGCAGGCAGAGGCGCAAAGAAACGCATGCCCTTTCCACCTCAGCATTCTGATGCAAGCAATGCCCAGGATGCGCAGTGCACCCCTGAATTGAACAGCCCTGCACAGGTCATGCAGGCAGCAAAGCACGGCGGCGGCGCACCCGGCACGGGCGGGATGCGGCCGTGGTTGGCGGCCTCTGCGGCCACCGCGGCATCTCGAGCGGCGCGGATGATGGGGCACGCCTCCGCCGCCTTGGCCACCACCTGCGGGATGACGCGAGAACGGAGTATGCAATGAGCAGCGCACTATCACTGGTGCACAAGGCGGACCTGGTGCAAGTGCAGAAGTGGTGAGACACAGCCAAGGCAGGACGCAGCACTAGTCACGCAAGGCGCTCACGCTGCGCAGCTCCGCGGCGGTGACATCGTTGATGGCGGGCAGGGAGTTAGCCACCAGCACCACCTGCAAGAATTAATCAGGGGGGACAATAGACGCTGAAACAAGTAATGAGGCAACGAGCGGGCAGGCGGCAGGCAAGCAGAGCTGGCTGTGGAGCAAGAAGCACGGGGCAAGCATGCCCCCGTCGGCATCCACCCAGATACTGCCGCCGATCCCCGGTCAAGCCCCAAGCCCATCCCACCGCCTGCCAGCCCCTGCACCCCGCACCTCTGCCCCCATGCGCAGCAGCTCTCGTGCAAAGGGGATCATGCCCAGCACCACGTCCGCGCCCGCGTTGTCCACAAACATGATGGCCCGCTGGTAGGGGCTCACCACCTTGCCTGCAGGAGGGGAGGGAGGGAGGAGGGGGGAGTGGCAAGTGTGGCAGCTGAGGCAATGTGTGGGCAGCGTGGCAGGAAAATGAGGCAAGGAGCGGAGCAGGCTGCGCATGCGTGAGGGAGGAGGCTGAAGCACACGTTGCACAAAGGTCGTGCACATTGCAGCAGCCATCCAAGCCTTGCACCCAAACCAATGCATGTAAACTATCGGCTTGGATGCGTGCTTACCCTGCCCATCTGCGTCCAGCTGGCTCTTGCTGAACCACACCTCGGCAAACGCGTCAAAATCGTCCACGCGCCAGGGCCGCTGGCTCAGCCGCGTGCGCGCCTGCAGGGGCGGCAGGAGGGCGGCAGGAGTGACATAAATCTTGTGATGAATGCCTGGTGTCCCATCAAGTCGGGTCAAGCTGCCCAGCACCCATCCTCGCCTGCCCACCACATTCCTGCACATCCTCGCAAGTCCGGGTGCCGCCCCTCCCAAGCCACTGCCTCTTTCACCGCACCTCCCGGTACATCTCCAGGATGGTTGCGCTCTGGTACAGGTCCACGCACGCCTTGGCCCCCCAGTCAAAGATGTTGGCAGCCAGCACGCCCTGCGCCAGCCAGGAAGGGAGTGGGCTGGTTTCCAAACCAAACACCGCCAGGCATGGCCCAAGGTGGACGCACAGCATGTGTGGTGCCTGTGCTGTCATAGCCACCTGAACCGCTACTGCCTGCACACCGCGCCACCTGCAACGCCATTCCGGCAACATCCTACCCCGCACCCCACCTGCACCAGTGCCAGCAGGCGCTGCGGGGGCGCCATCGCGTCCAGCTCCGTCAGCAGGTCGGGCAGAACCTCCACCGCCGCGCTGTTCTCCCGCTCCTTGTCCTTCCTGCGGGTTGGGGCAGGTGCGGGCTGGGTTACAGTCAAATGGAGGGCCAGAGTGCCTGGCAGGTTGCCAAAGGGCTGGCGCCATGGCGCCACGATACTGGCCGGCCGCGCACGGCGCAATGGCCTGCAAAGCCCAGCTCCAACCGCAAGCCACATGCACTCGCCTGTACACGTCTGGGAACCCAAACTCGCGCAGGCACTCCTCCCGCAGCTCAAACAGGTCGGCCAGGCCCAGCTGACCGTACGCGCCCGGCTTCTCCCTGGGGGAGCAGAGGAGGGGCGTGTGGCGCGGGTGGGCACAGGCGGGGCGAAGGGGGCAGCCACGTGGCAACTTGGCTTCAAGACGGAGGACTGATGCGGCTCAGCCCGCACAGCACACGCACATAGCAACCTGACAAGCTGCACCCCAGACTCCAGAGACGTCAGACAGATGCAGCTCAACACCAGGAGACCGCACCACGCACCTCAGCCGGGTGAGGTGGAGGTCCAGCGCCTTGCCGCACGCGGCTGCGCGCCGCTGCGCCTCGGCGGTGCCGCCCTCGCTCACCGCCGCCTTCTCCACCACCTGGGGGATCTGGTCCTGCAACATGGGTGGGGCAGCGGGTGGTTGGAGTGTGGCGGGGTCATGAAGGGCAGCTGATGCGGCAACTTGCAAGCAAACGCGGCAGACCTGGACCTCGGGCCTGCTCAGTGCCAACGGCAGTGCAGAAGCCAGCGGGGATTGCCCCCCTCGTTCTGCTGGCATGGCAAGCTTGCCTGCAGGATACCGATCCAGTAGGCCATCTCCGCGGGGTCGCTGTTGATGTCGATGGTGCTGGGGTTGTACTGAGAGAGGGGACGGGAGGGCGGCAGCATGAAAACGAGCGACGGAAAAGGACTCGCAAGAGGCCAGGGTGCATCACCCGCGACTGTGAAAACAGGCATTCCAGCAGCACCTCGACAGCTCTGTGTGTTTGCCCTCCCACACCACCCACCTCCCGCCCACCCCTCACCTCCACCGCATCGTCCAGCAGGGGGAAGGGCTCGCTGGAGGGCGTGTAGTGCAGCACGCCCACGTGGAAGTTGATGCGCTGCTGCTGCCGCTGCGCCGCCGCTGCCGCCGCCGCCGCAAGCGCATCCGACACGTCGGTGGGGGCAGACGTGCGTCGCTGCAGCTCCAGTGCGCTGCGGGCAGGTTGGGGGGTGAGGGGACAGGGTAGGGGGCATGGTGGAGCCGGTCTGTCGGGAGCGAACTGAGATCTTGCGCTGTGGATTTTGCGCTGTGGAGAGGCGCAGGCAGCCTCATGGCTGATGGCCGGCACCCTCCATGCTCCACTAATCAGCACCACCCGTCCAGCCCTGCTGCCGCCCTCCCTCACCGCTCGTGCTCCCGCTTGGCTGCCTCGGATGCGGGGCGCCCCACCTCCACAAACTTCTCCACCCAGCTGATCTTGTCGGGCAGGCCTGGGGGGAGGGGCGGGGGCGTGGACAATGGGCAGGAGGTGTCGATGACGGGGTGTGATCATGAAAACTGGTAATGCCTGCCAAGCTCCCTCGCTCATGCCACCATGCAGCTGCAACCGGCAGCTGCCGCTGGCCGCAACACAAAGGCGCACCTGTGATGGCGGGTCCGCGCACCTCGCCGCCCATGACGGGCGCGCCCATGCTGAAACGCTCCACAAAGCGGGCGCGCACCTGGCACAGGGGAGGGGGAGGGGCAGAAGAGCTTTTGCCGTGTGAGGGCATGGATTCAGGTGGCCGGCTCAACAAACCCAAGCCACGCTGCGAGCCTGCACTGCTGGTTCATGCCTCTGAAGCGCACGCTGCCAAAATGCCGCACACAACGCAACGCACCCTGCCGCCCAGCAGCCCACCTTGCGTGCGTCGCGGTCCCGCGGGCCCTGCAGCGCCTGCACCTTCATGAAGGCGCCCACCGCGCCCAGGAAGCCCTCGTGCCGCAGGAACATGGCCGCCATCTCTCCCTGTATGGGGAGCGCAGGGCACATGCCACAGTGCACATCGGAAGGGCAGCATTGGGCATGGTTGCAGACCAGCCGGGCTGATGCGCCCGCCATCCAGGCTGCATGATGCACGCGTGCTCAGTCCCAGGCCATGCCCCCTCCGCCTCAACAGACAGCACCATCACCACAGCAGGCGCGCACCTTGCTCCAGAAGCGAATGGCAAAGGAGATGGTCTCCATGGTGTAGGGGTGGCCGCGGATGAAGAAGCCGCCGAAGAAGATGCGGCTCAGGTTGTAGCTGCCAGGAGCAGGGTGGTGGGGTTGGGATTGGTGGGCAGGCAAGCAGAGCTGGGACCGTTGTGGGTGACAAACAGCCTCTTGCTGCTGCGAGGCACACCTGGCCTGAGAATGCGGGCATGGCCTGTCCTTGGCAAGCGTCTAACCCTCCATACACTTGCCGGCCCGACCCTCCACCCTGGTCCCAGCTGCATCCAGCCCACCGCTTGGCGTTGAGGTAGGCCAGCTGGCCAATGTTGTAGCTGATCATGCGGCACAGCGACTGTACCATGTCGGCGGGGCTGTACTCATCAAGGTCCTGCTTGCAGAGGTAAGTGAGAGGGCCATGACAATTCCATGGGATCGAGAAGACATGAGTGGAGCAAGGCGACAGCAGGAGCTGCTGGAGCCACTCCAACTGAGGCGGCAAGGCAGCAGCATGGTAAATTGCGAAACCAGTGTGCGGCCAGGCCCAGGGCACCTTGTTCTGGTTGATGATCTTGCCAAAGCTGCTGGCAATTGTGTTGGCTGCAGGAGGGAGGGATGGTCCATGGATTGATAGCTGGTGACCCCATGCATTGCCTCCATTGCACCCGACTGTTCATGCTCAGCTGCTGCCAGGGCTGCCCAGCCCAGGCCCACCTGAGAGGCCGATGCCGGTGTAGTCCCTGCCGCCGTAGATGTCACCCACCAGCATGTCCACCTGCAGGACGGGGGTTTGGGAGTGCAGCTGTTGCAACATTGCCAAGGTGTGCGGATAAACCGGGGGCACAGTGTCTTGCAGGCCAGCATGACAAGCCGTGCAGCCAACCATGCAGGGAGACCTGCACCTCCTCCTGCACCGCTCGCCCCCACTCTGCCCCATGCTGCTGCACACGTTGCTGTTGTCTCCCAGGCTGGACAGGGACAGGATGTCGTCAAAGTTGTCCATGCCCGTCAGCAGCTTGCACAGGCCCCAGAACGTGCCGCCGCCGATGTTGGTGCCTGCGGGTGGGGCCCGGGGAGCAAGTGCAAGAGGCCAGGGTTGGGGGGTGGAGCACGCTGGCGCACACACAACCACTTGGAGTGGCTGGTGAGCACACCAGGGGCTCGGGCAACTCACCACACAACAAACAGGAAGGAAGCCCGCTTCAACAAGCCCCTCCCCAGCCGGAGGGGCCCTCACCCGACACGCGCTGGAACTTGTTCTCGCCGTCCACCCGCACCATGCTCACGCCGCTGCCGATGCTGACCAGCAGGTACGGGTAGTGCTCTGCAGCAGAAGGAGAGCTCCAAAAGGTTACGCGGATGACATCGCACACGAGCGCTGCAAGAAATGCTGGATCAAGCAGACGTGGGCAGGGTCCAACATACGCTGCAATAGCGGCAGCAGCAGCACTCACCCGCGGAGGGCAGGTCTACAAACTTCATCTGCCCGTTCTCGTACTGGAACGCTTCGTGGCGCACTGCGGAGGACGTGGCAGGACATGGGATGGCATCACTCACCAGCCTTCGCTGGTGAGGCCAACAGGACACATATGCGTTGCGGCCGCTCCCAAACTGGCGGATGAGCCCCCACTCTGCTGCCCAGCACTCACCCGCGTTGAGCAGGAAGTTGCAGCCCTCCACCATGCACGCCATTTCGTCCTCGCCCTCGATGATCAGGCCCAGCCGCTCCTTGAACAGCTGCAGGCCAGGAGTGAACGGTTGGGGCCAGCTGACGAGGCAGCAGTGCAGGGAGGGCACGTGGGGGAGGGCTGGGGCAAGTAGTCAGGGCAAACACACGAGCCATCATGTCAGAATGGCTGTGGCGCCTGCCCCGCACCTCAGCAAACTTGTAGGCGCCGCCGCCGGTGGCCTTGACTCGCATCTTGCCGCCGCTGCCGTCGCGGCTGAGGTGCAGCCCTGGGCAGCAGCAGGCGCGGGCAGGACAGGGAAGGTCTGGGCACCAACGCACGGCGAGCAGCAGCAGCAGTAGGGTGGCTTGGCGGCAGCATCCTGTACATCAGCTGCAGCCAGCAACAGCAGCACCCCAACCTGAGCAACCCCCTCTCCCCCATCCGCTGGTGGCCCCCGCACCCTTGGCCTCGATGAAGGCGACGCACTCGTGCACCTTGGCCGTCTCAAACTTGACAAAGTGCAGCTTGCCTGCGACAGCAGCGGCAGCAGCGCCGGCAGCAGAGTTGGGTTGGCGCACCAGCACAACGGCGGCAGCAGAGTTGGGTTGCCGCACCGGCAGCAGCGCACACAGCGCTGTGGGCCAAGCAAGGCCCGCACACTGCAGCCGTGCAACACCGCCGCACAGCCCAGCGTGCCAGCCGGCGCTCACCTCCCCGGTGCTGCGGCGGGCCGTTGCTGCCTTCTGCCGCTGCCGCTGCATCCCCGTGGTGGTCGTCCATGCTGAAGTAGATGAGCTTGATGAGAGAGCCGCCTGATGGGGGGTGGGGCGGGGGGGAGTGAGGTGCCATTCGGACAACGCTTGCAGCACAGCATAGTGCCGAACTTATGTGTGCCCCGCAGTCGTCTCCCAGCAGTCAGCAAGCACTGTCAGCTGAAGAGCCATGGGAGCAGGCAGGCACAGCGCCCTGCCCACCAATGTCGAGCGCGATGTGCGACACATAGTCGCTCTGGTGCGGCAGCACGATGCAGGGAGCGTCCTTGGGCCGCGTGCCGTTGGCTGCGGCGCCGGATGGGTGGGTGGTGGGCGGACAGGTTGAGTGTGCACATGCAGCAGCGGCTGCAGCGGCTGCAAGCGGGCTGCCAGCTCAGCCGCAGTACGTGGCCAGTCAAGGGGCCATGAATCAGCCCCCAGCACCATGCCAGCCCTAGAAGGCAAGGAATCCAGCGCAGCTGCCGGGCCGGGCCGGCAGCGGGGCAGGCGGCGCACCGCCGGGCGACACGTCTGGTTGAATCTCCTGGCTGATGGTGGCATCGGTGAGGTCCAAGTTGCCCGTCGGCTGGTGCATGTCGATGCCGCCATCGTCCACTGGCGGCAGGGCGCCCGGCTCCTCCTCTGCCACGGAGATTGAGTCAGCCGCCGAGGCCGCGTCTGCCGCGTCCTCGTCGGCGGCAGCGGCCGCCGCCAGGCCTGGCGGCTCGTCTATCCCGACCGCCGACATGCCGAGATGTCGGGGTTCGGTTCTGGAGCTTGCAGAGGTCGATGGGCGGGGAGAGGACAGCGGCAGGCGAAAGAACTGAGCGAGAGCCGCCGAACCCGGGAGAGGCGCGCCTGCAGCGTAATTCAAGAGGTTCACGATTGATTGCCGTGCACTCAGATGCTATTGCTGGAAGCGCAGGGGTCACAAGCCGAGCGATCATGGCCGCCTTCCATGCAGGCACAAGAGGCGGTGTCGTGACGAGTCGGCTGTCGGCTGCAGCAGCTCTGCAGTGTTTGCAGAACTCATCTGCATACCCTCGACACGCTGCCGAGTCCTAGTCGGCTCTGCGGTGGACGCCCCGACCGGCCGCTGCGGTGCCAGAGAGCCACCCCTGCAGTAACTGCACGGTCTCAGCGCGTAACGGGCAGCTGAAGTGGCCCTGAGCGGCCGCACGCTATGGCAGGTGCGCGCACAGGCGCTTACACGCCCAGCCGACCGCCACAGAAACTTCATAAGCAAGCCAGCAAGCGGGTGGACGGGCGCACGGGCGGCGCGGGCGCTGCAAGCTCCCTCGGCGCCGCCGCTGCGGTGCCGCCGCCCTAGCCCGCGCCCAACTCACGCCCGTCCCGTGCTCCTGTTTGCGCTCGCAGGGCGGCCAGCCCCCGCCAAGCCCTGGGAGCGGGCTGGGGGCAGCAGCACGTCGCACAGCCCCGCCGATGGGCTGCCCAAGCCGTGGGAGCGCCCCGCAGGTGCGGGTCCAGTGGGGAGGCCTGGTTCCGCTGCCTCTGCCCACACAGCGCGAGGCCCCGGGCACTTGCTGCGTCCCCGCGTCATCCACTCCTCACACCTTCTCTCTGCCGGCGCAGGCACCGCCGGCCCCACAGTGACGCCCGCCTCGGCTACCACTAGCGCGCTGGCAGCCGTCACTGGTGGCGTCGGCGGCACCGCCACCCCCGCGCCGCGGCCCTGGGAGCGCACCGCAGCGGGGGCCCCCAGCACTAGCTACGGCACGGGGTATGGTGGTGCATCCGCATACGGCAGTGGTTCCATGTATAGCAGGTGCGAGGGATGCCGATGGGGAGTTGCAACCGCAGACTGAAAGCGGAAGCCGGGCTGGGGGGGAAGGGGGCGCCTATTGTTGTTGTTGGGCAGCCAGAGCAGCTGGCGTCACGTGTCTGCATGCCAACAGAACCCTGCACCGCACCTCGCAGACCGTACGGTGGCGCATACGGCAGCAGCTACGGCAGCGCATACGGCAGCAGCTACGGCGGCGCATACGGCAGCAGCTACGGGGGGTATGGGGGCAGCATGTACGGGCGGCCCGGCATGTACGGCTCAGGTGCGCAACAAACAAGTTGTTTAAAATTAGCCTTCTTCCCAAAACATATTGGGGATGAGTCTTTTTTTGCAGCTGGGTGGGAAAGCCAACGGTTGGCAGTGCTGCTTGCAGGCATGCGCGACAGTGAGCCTGCTAGCTGGCACACGGTAGCTGCACGGTGGAAGCCTTCTTTTGCAGCATCGACTGCTCGCCAGACGCTGCCGCGCTACCCTTATGCCCCCGCAGGCTATGGCGGCAGCATGTATGGAGGAGGCGGCATGTACGGCGGCGGCGGCGGCATGTATGGAGGCGGGGGCATGTACGGGGCTGGGCCCATGGGGCCTTGGGACCCCAACGGACCGCCGCAGCCGCCCTCGGCCTGGCAGGCCATGCTGCATGCCATCTCAGGTGCGCGATGCTGTGGAGCCAGGTGGCAACATGACTGGTGATCTTGTTGCGCAACTTGCAACTTGGCAGATGGGAGGCCTTCACAACACCTTGCTTGCGACAAGAGGTGTCACCCTGCTTGCCCTGCCTCATCGCCCTCCCTTGTGTTGCTACAGGCGTGGTGCACTTTTTTGGCCGCCTGTCGTTCCTGGTGGATGAGAACGCGCACGCCGTGCACTTCTTCATCTCCGCGCTGCTGCAGCTGCTGGACAGGTGCGGTGGGGCTGGGGCTGGGCCGGGGCCGGGGCCGCTCCTGCAGGTTGCTCGTTCGTTGCAGGCAGAATGGCAGCAGTGGTGCTGAGTGTCGGCTCACAATCCACAGCGTGGCATTGTTTTGTGCGTTGTCAACAGCGTGCCTGCGTCTCTGCCGCCTCTGCCCCCACGCAGGTTTGGCAGCTTGTACGGCGAGCTGGCGCGCTTTGTGCTGCGGCTGCTGGGCTTCAAGGCCAAAGACAAGAAGGCGGCAGCGCAGGAGGGGCCGCCGGGCATGCAGCCGCAGCAGCCTGGCGTGCCTGGCCCTGCGGCGGCGCCCGGCCACCCCGCTGCCAAGCACCGCGGCCTGCCGGGGCTGCCGGGCGCGCCTGCACGCCCCGTTGCGGGCGCTGCTGCTGCGTCTGGAGGCGGCCAGTGGGACTCCTTGTGGAGGAAGGATGCATGAACTTGATCAAGGGCAATGAATGATACTGGCATGATGGCCGCAAGTTCTCCTCCGCCCTGCAGCCTGTAGCTTCCTGTGCCTCGGCTCTCTGCTTGCGCCTGTACACATTGACAAAACCTACCTGTTAGCTCGCCATCTCTGTCCCCTGTTGTGTGCTGCATGCCCCCTCGTTTTGATGCATGCCCTCCTTTCATGCCGTCGCTCTGCAGCATGCGGCTGCCGTTGCATGCCCTCCTTTCATGCCGTCGCTCTGCAGCATGCGGCTGCCGTTACAAAATAAACTCTGTACACACCAACCGCAGCAATCAGTCAGAATCAGAAAAGCGCTTTGAAGCAGGGTGGGGTCGGGGCCTCATAAGCCGCCGCTGATATGATCAAATAGAGTTGGCGGCAGGGGGTGCGCACACGAGGCAGTGACACAACAGGTCAGTGCACAAGGGCACGCGCACAAGCGGGGGGTCACAAGCGGGCGCGGCCCACGCCGGCAGTCAGCTGGCTCTCACTGGCCAGTCAGGCGGACAGGGCAAACGCCAGGCCCTGCTGCGCCAGGTCAGCGGGGGCGGCAGGCTGCGCCTGCGCCACCTTCTTGATGGCTGCATTCTCCTCGGGGCTGCCGGACTCGAGGAAGGCGCCCACCACCTTGCCGTCCTTGACCCAGAACCCGCCAAACTTGCCGGCCGCAAAGTCGCCGAAATGCACCACGTCGCCCTCGCCCAGGCCGTAGAACTGCCGGGGCGCAGGTGGGTGGGCGGGTGGGTGGATGAGTGGGTGGTGAGCACAGGAGGGCGGGGACGGGCGTGGTCGTGGCTGACAACCCACAATTGGTGTACAGGCTGCCCTGCACGAACCGCACACCCTCCTCCCATGCGGGGCCTAGCAGCTGCCCCACCTGCCAAGACAGGTTGAACACGCGGCTGTAGAAGAAGGGCTGGTAGTCGAAAGCCGTGGACTCGCCCAGCAGCTCCGCAGCGACGTGCGCCGCCGTCTGCCTGCGCTTGGGAGGCGAGGGGGAGGGTGACATGAGACCGTGTCCTCATCCTGCCTGCCTAAGCCACGACAGCAACGGGGTGGGACACTGCGCAGGCTGGCCTCTCAGCCTCCTGGACCACACTGCGCGCCACAGGCTGGCCTCTCAGCCTCCCTGGACGACACTGCGCACCACCTCGGCTATCCCAGCCTCCGCCCCTCACCGGCAGCAGGTCACGTGCTCCTGCCGCGTGGTCACGCCCGTCAGCTTCAGTGGGAAGGCCGCCACGTCGCCAATGGCGTACACATCGGGGTTGCTGGTCTGCAGGGAGAGGGCGGCAGGAGAGCTGCAGGTGGGCACATGTCTAGCGCTGAACACTGGTGCTCTGCACACCACCCACTCTCAACCGGCAAGCTGCAGTTGAACGCTCGCCCACCCTCGCCCACGCCGCTGCCCAACTGCCGCACCCACCCGCAGGTGCTCGTCCGTCTTGATGCCACCGGGCGGCCCAGCCAGCATCTCCAGCTGCCCCGCAAACAGATCGGTGTTGGGGCGCGCGCCCACGCCCACCAGCACCAGGCTGGCCTCCAGCTTGGCGCCGCTCTTCAGCACCGCAGCGGTCACCTGCGTGGTGAGGGTGCATGGGGGTGCAGGGCGGTGTGTGTGAGTGCGGGTGGCGTCAGCAACCAGACCCAGCATCTCCTGGCTGGTGTTGTGGTAGGAGGGTGGGGGCAGTGGGCCCCACCAACCGCCAGTCTAACCCTACTCGCCTCCCCTCCCCAAGCCCCACCTTGCCGTCGGCGCCCTCCAGGGAGGCCACCACATCGCCCTTCACAACCTTGATGCCCTTGCCTGTGGCAGAGAAGAGCAGCAGACGGTAGGGCTGAAGCATCGCCCTTGGTGCACCAGCTTGGGTGACGGCATGGCACTGTGCTTGGTGTGTGGCACTATGCGTAGCCAGAAACTTCTTCCAAACCAGCCCCTGCAGCTACCCACCCGCGTAGAACTGCTCGTAGAAGGCGGCGATCTCAGGGGTGAACAGGCGCGCCATGAAGCGGTCCTCGGGGAACACCTGCGGGGGTGGTGAGCGGGGAGGCTGGCTTTGAGCGGCACTCAGGCTGAGTCAGTCTGTGGGCTTCCATAGACTGCCGTTTAGTGCCACTCTTCAGTGCTTACACCTGCTGCCCGAACCGCCTCACATACTGCTCCCTAACGTACTGCTCCCTAAAACCAGCCAACCCCGGGTCCAGCAGCCCACCATGGTGACATCCAGGCCGTTGAGCGCCAGGGCGGCCGCGCACTCCAGCCCGATGTAGCCGCCGCCGATTGCCACCGCCTGAGGCCACGGCCAGGGGGCATGGAGACCAGATGGTGTGGGGGTGCGAGACAGGCATGTCTGGAACAAGCTCCTGCAGAGCAGGCAGCCCCCGCCCGCATGCAGCGCCCCCGCTCACCTTGCCGCCCGCCGCCTTGCAGTCCGCGATAGCGGCAATCAGGGAATCGGCGTCCTCCACGTTGCGCAGGTAGTGCACGCCCTTGAGGTCGGCTCCCGGGGTGCGGAAGTCGGCCAGCGTGGAGGGCTGCAGGGGCGGTTCCAGGGGGTGGTTGAGGAGGGGCTCCGCACAGGTTGGGGGGGCAACTGCGATGGCTGGCATCAGGTGCAAATCACCCTGATGTGTCCCAGCTGTGGCGCAGGCCTACCCAACCCACCCATCCACCGACACCAAGCATTGCCGGCCTCACCCGCGCGCCCGTGGCCACCACCAGCTTGTCGTACGTGATGGTGTCACCGCCCGCAGTGGTCAGCTGCTTGGCTGCCACATCCACGGCCGTCACCTTGGTGCCGGTCAGGTAGTCGATGCCTGTGGCGCGGTGAGTCGCGGTGGGTGGCGATGCCCAAATCGGGTGGCATCAGTGGGTGCACCAACCATCCTGTTGCTGCTGCCAACACAGCAGGCAAACGCAACAGCAGCGCGTCTCACTGCACCACGCACTCCATGACAGCAGCAACCTGGGCCACGGCATCCTCGCCACTGATCTTGAAACCTCAAGCTTGTACACACAGCCGCACATGCACGCCCCCCACACACCGTGCTGCGCGTAGAACTCGGGCAGCTGGCGCTCGCCGCCGCCGCCCACGCACGAGTGGAAGCCGGGCAGGCGGGCGGGGGCCTCGGGGAACAGGTAGGCCTTGCTGAGCGCGGGGCGCTCATAGGACACGTACGGCTCGTCGCCGATGATGGCCTGGGCGGGTGGGGGCGTGAGGAGGACGGGTGGGTGTGTGAGGGCTACGCCAGCAGGGCCAGCAAGGCCAACAATGGCACACACGGCAGCGTGCATGCGGCAGGCAACCGCTTGGTTCTGCAGCCGAGGTTCATGAGCCAGCTCCCAACCTGACACACCGAGTGCAGCAGCCTGGCCCTGCACAGCCGGGCATCGATGGGCACCACGAAGCAATCCCTGCAGGACGCAGCAACCCTGCCGCACGCAGCAACCCTGCACGACGCAGCATTCCCTGCACGGCGCAGCATTCCCTGCACGACAGCGATCCCTGCACGCCGCACCAGCTCGCCCTTGGCTCCGTTGCGGGCCACCCATTCGCGTGCAAAGTAGCCGGCAGAGTTGCCACCGCCCAGCACCACGTGCTTGTAATGCTTGGCCATGATGCAGTGCGAAAGAATCTGCGGCGGGCAGAGAGATGAATGTTTTGATTGTCTTTCTTGCATGTGACTGATGTGTGGAGTGTGTAGTGCAGAGGCACAGGTGGTTGTGTGGTTAGAGTGTGGAGTGCAGAGGCAGCACGGGTAGGCAGCTGCCGGCAGCGGCGGCAGGCGGCAGCAGCGGCGGCGGCGGCAGGCGGCGGCGGCGGCCAGCTGCAGCTGCGGCAACCCATCAGGGTTTGTCAAAACGCTGATAATCGCCGGCACCCTGAACAGGCAGCACTCACAGCAGTTCTGGGTGCCCACGCTCGCAGCAGCAGCTTCTCGAGTTATGGCGCGAAGAACGGGGGCAGCGGGACTGGCTCAAACTGTGATCAGCTGTTGGGCTGGTCCAATCGGAGCGGGGGATTACTTCAGCGGTGGCCGCCCATGACGCATCGCGGCACACGCCACCTGGCCATCCTCCCGCAGCCCCCAGTTGCATGGTTTGGCGCTTTAGAGTCTCACTGTGAGACAAAGAGATTGTGCAAATTTGTGCGCGGGATAGCTGCTGGCTGCCCAGACAGCAGCGGCGGTGACCGCATGTCGGTGGTTCCGCCCACGTGCCGCATGCCCGTCCGACGAAATTCGGGTGATTGTTACATGCACAGTCAAGGCTGAGCACGGCAGGTGTTGCTAGTGCAAGTTTAGAACGCGTAGCAGGAGAATAGAGAACCAAAACACAATCGGGGGTGCCCTTGGGGTGGGGGCCATGCTCTTCTCGGGGGTTGCTGCTGGGTCAGGCTAGCCGGAGTGACGCCAAGCTCAGAACACGTTGGCGAAAGCAGAAGGCAGGGACACGTTGTTCGTGCAGAAGTTAGCTGCCCATGGATCTGCGAAAGAATCGGACAGAAAAGACAGGAGAGGGGGTGCCAGGTCAGAACGGGCCTTGGGACGGGAATATGCACCGTCGACGTCGCCGCCGCCCCCGCATGAGCGGCATGAGTTGCTGCAGGATCACCACCACCGCAGCAGCAGCAGCAGCAGCAGCAGGGGTTCAGATGGTGGCAGTTGGCCACGGCCTGCTGCAGCCAGGCAGCCGGGACCGCCGCCGCTCGGGCACATGTGGCTCACCTCACTCAGCCCCCATCCCTTTACGTAGCTAGTTGCTCCCCCGGCTTGCACCCACCAGACACGTGGTCGATCAGGTTGTCAATGGGGCCCTTGCCGGTGGCGGCGTGCTGGGACAGGAAGCCCAGGAAGGCCACCATGGCGAGGCGGCCGTTGCGGATCTCGCGCCACTTCAGGTCATCCATGGCCTCCTTGCTGCTGTTGCTGCAGACACGGAAACGGGTGGCAGTGGCAAGGGAGGGGTTGAATGCGGGCGAGGAGGCATGCGGTTGGCAAGAGCAGCAGCAGCAAGTGCGCCTCCTTGGCGCGGCACCCCTTGCCAGGCTGCAACTCCTGGCACCCCTGCAGCCACGCCACCACCACCCACCCACGCCCCCCATATTGCGCCCGCGCTCACCCCAGGCCGAAGGGGTTGAAGGGGCCGCCGGGGTAGCCGCTGATGCCAGTGCCCTTGAAGGACGACTCAAAGCCCAGGAAGCTGCCGGGCTCCGCCTGGCTGCCGGGCTTCTTGATGTCCTCCCAGCGCTTGATCTCTGCAGTGCGTGATGGTGAGAGGTGTGGGCTGGTTCAGAGGGGCAGTGTTGGCAGAACAGCAGCAATTCCAACCAGTGAAACAGCAGCAGCTCCAAAGAGTGAACAGGCCGCGCAGCTCTGTACAATCGCATCACATGCAGCCACGAGCACGTGTTGTACTCCTCCAGCCGTTCCAGCCCCCTCCAGCCCCTGCTGCTCACCCACGAAGTTGAACAGGAACAGCTGCACCATGAGCAGGGAGGAGAAGGGGATGGCGTTCTCGCTCTCGGCGTACACCTTGCCCGCCTCGGCCCAGTCGGGCACGTTCAGCACGCCCACGCGGGTCAGCTCTGCAGCCGGGGACGGGAGGCAGTGCATGGGGTGTTAGGGTCAACGTCACAAAATGGTAGCCCAGAGGCTGCGTGCATGGGCGGCACTGCCCCGTTGTGGTGGGCCCTTGCCTCAATCCTCCCCCGCTGTCCCTCCAGCCGGCGGCCTTGCCGCCCGCCCCAACGTGCACGCACCCGCGGGGACAATGATGCCGGCCACGCCGAGCATAGCCCAGCGGCCGTTCTGCAGCTCAGCGTTGCGGTACCAGTTCAGGGCCTCCTTGTTGACACCCAGGTTCAGGGGGTCTGCCAAAGTGGTGGGTGGCGGTCAGGTGATTCAAGGTGATTCAAGTCGGAGCTGGACGGCAGCCGTGGCTGCCAGCGCATGCCTCAACCAACCCTGCTGCCTGCCTCCTGTGCCCTGCGTGCTCACCGAAGCCGAAGTCGCCGGGCATGGTGCCATCCAGGTGCTTGGGGGCCTCGACGCCGGGCTGCCACAGGGGGCGGGTCGCCTGGGCCACCACCGCGGAGCGGCGGGTCTGCGGGGCGGTGGGCAGAGGGAGCGGGGGCTTCTGTGAGGGGAGCTGATTCGGCTGGAGATGGGGAATAGCTGCGCGGGCATTGCTGCGCAAGCCCCACGATGCTGGGTTTGAGCGTTGCTGGGCTGCCGGCTGCCGCCGCGCGGGGTCGTTGGTGCAAGGCGGCGGCGGGCGGCGGTGGGAGGGCTGCTGCGGCCTCCAGGCGCGCTTGCAATGGCAAACCGCGGCGGGCCCGGGGCCCCAGGGTCGGCCACGGCCGCTGCAGGGCCGTGCGCACCTGCACGGAGGCCGCACGGCCGAAGGCCGCGCGCTGGGAGACGACCGCAGACTGCATCGTGCTGCTAGGGTGACCTGTTGGACCGTGCAGTCTCGAGCAGGTGAGGGGGCGGGCCTCTGGCGCGAGGAAATCTGCCATCACCCCGTGTGCTGAGGAGCGCAGCAGGGAGCCCCCAAACCCACCGCTTCCTCGCTGCCTTCCTGCGCTCCCAGGGCACCGTGGCGACCTAAGAACAGCGGGGCGGGCCTGGAGCCCTACCACAGCAATTCCTACTTGCGCGCAGGCGCGGCTTGAAGCGGCCACTGACCGCCATGCAGCATTAACAGGGGATCGACATGCACCTGAGCAGGCGGCTGGACCCTGCAAGGGCGGCAGGGGGCGGAAGGCGCGGAGCCCGGCCCAAAGCCGCGTCCCTGAGCCGCCCCGCCACTGCCACAAGCGCGCTG
>RRZL01000042.1:125578-153793 GCA_006782975.1 Chlorella sp. Dachan
GCCAGCAGCAGCAGCTCGCGGGGCAGCGGGGGCAGGGCGGGCGCCGCCAGCGGCGCCGCCAGCCTGCCGTTCACCAGCGGCGGCAGCAGCAGCAGCAGCAGCGGGAGCAGCGGGAGCTGGAGCGGCCCCAGCTTGGCTGCTCTTGCTGCCCCCAATGCCATCAAGGTGTACGAGGCGGGGCGGCAGGGCAACGGCAAGCGCATTGTGGCGGAGACGGTTGTGCAGGCGCCAGTGGATGTGGTGCGTGCAGGGCTGGGCAGGGAGGCCAAGCCAGCGTCGGGAGCACCATGCACGCAAGTGTGGTTGCACCTCGCAATCATGGCACGCCCATGCACCGGATTTGAACAAGCTGCATTCACAGCTTCTCTGTGTCGTCCGGGTTCCTTGAGCCTGGCGGCAGCAAGCGACGCTCATCTTGCCGCCACTCCCCTGCCCGCCCTGCAGGTCTGGCGCGTGCTGACCAACTGGGAGCGGCTGGCCGACTTTGTGCCAAACCTGGAGAGCTGCGAGCGGCTGCCCAGCCCCCGGCCCGGCAGGGTGCGCTGCTGCCGCCGCCACTGCCGCTGCATGGCCGACCGGTGGCACATCTGCCGCTCTCCCCACCTGCACGCCCCGGCGTTCACTTCCGCGCCTTCTCCCTCCTCCCTGCCGCAGACCTGGATCCGGCAGCGCGGCTGCAGCCAGGGCGTGCTGTGGCGGCTGGAGGCGGAGGCGGTGATTGAGGTGGAGGAGGCGCGGCTGCCGCTGGGGCGCCGCGAGGCGCGCTTCTCCATGATTGAGGGGGACTTCAAGGCAAGTGCTGTGCTGGGGATGTGTTGCTGCTGCTGCTCCGCGCATCATTGGTGCATAGTTTGGGAGTCTGTTGGCTGTGCTGTGACAAGCGCCGTGCGTGCGTGTCGTTGTGTGGCTTTTGGCGCACAGACCGCTCGCTCTCCGTCACAGCACGGTTTGGCGGCCGCTCTACTGCCTTGATACACTCATGCTACACCTTTACTTTTGCACAGGTCACCAGCATGCCTGCTGACGTGCGCTGGCCGCCGCCCGCCCCCCTCCACTGTCGCAGGAGATGAGCGGGCGCTGGGTCATGGAGCCCGACCCCAGCAGCGCCGTGGGCATGGCCACCCTGCTGCGCTTCGACATCAGTGTGCAGGTGAGGGGGCGTGCGCTCTTGGCCGCTGGGCATCAGTTGGGAAGCTGTGCGTGCAAGGCCCGCTGCAAGTGCTGCTGCCGCTTCAGACTGCTGGCTGCCTGGTGGCTTGCGCAGCAGCCCTGAACTGCCCGTCCCGCCCGCTGCCACCCCCTTGCAGCCCCGGGTGCCGCTGCCCAGCGCGATTGTGAGCTACGTGGTGCGTGCGGGCCTGCCCGCCAACATCCAGGCGGTGGCGCGCCGCGCCGAGATGATTGCCGCCAACCGGCTCAAGGTGTCTGGCCTGGCACGCTGGGCTGGGACGGAGGACGACCCTCCCATCCCGCCCTCACCCGGCAGCGCGCAGCGGCAGCAGCCGCGGTCTGCCAGCGAGCAGGAGGCGGCTGAGGAGGCGGCGGCGCGAGCGGTGGCGGCAGCATTGGAGGAGGCATCGTCACAGCTCGGGCAGCAGCCCGGGCAGCAGCAGCAGCAGCAGCAGCAGCGCGACGAGGGGCTGCCCAGCAAGGGCCCCTTCTGGCGCCTCAACAGCAGCAGTTTCCCAGAGGCGGCGCCGCTCACGGCGGCGCGGCAGCTGGAGCAGCAGGGCATTTCTGCGGAGCAGCTGGCGCAGCAGGCGGACCAGGCAGCCGGGGTGGCGGGCACGCCCGGCCAGTTCCGCCTGCCCTCGGCAGCACAGCCGCAGAGCTCGTACCTGGGGGTGGTCTCCATCCCGCTGCCGCCGGCCGGAAACCGCGGCGCGGCGGCCCCGCAGACGCAGCAGGAGCTGAACCAGCGGCAGGAGCAGAAGGAGCGGCAGCAGGCCTCCTACCCGGCCTTTAGGGTGGGGCGCCTCAACGGCCGCAGCGGCGGCAGCACCGCCGTGGCAGCGCCACCAGGCACCAGCAAGCAGGCGGCGGCGGCGGCAGAGGTGCACCTGCGGCGGTTGGACACGTTTGACACGCTGCACCGCCGAGCTGTTGCAGCCGTGACCATCGACGCGCCGCCCGAGGTACGATGGGGCAGCGGCTCCGGGCGCTTGCTGGCTGCACAACTGTTTGTTTAGAGTCCGCCTCATCCTCTGCCCCTCTGCCTCCACTGGTCGCTGAGAGGTTTGGGAGCAAACTTGCCCCTCTGCTGCACCTCCCCCTGGCCCGCAGGCCGTGTGGGCGGTGCTCACCGACTACAACCGGCTGGCGGAGTTCATCCCCAACCTGGCGGTCAGCCAGCGCATTGCGCTGCCGCCAAACGCGCCGCCAAACGTCATCCGCGTGCGGCAGGTGGGCAGCTTCACTGTGGCCAGCTGGCCTGCAATTCAAGCAGTTTCACATTGTCCAATGGTTGCTGATGTTAAAGCTACCAGCGTGGCACTTGCCCACTGTGATCTCAAAGTCACCCCCCTGATTCCTGCTGTCCTGGCTCCCCCACCGCCGCAGGTTGGCTACAAGCGCATGCTGTACATGTGCCTTCACGCCGAGAGCGTGCTGGACCTGATTGAGAAGCCGCAGACGTGAGTANGGGGGGGGGCGGGCGTTGCCATGCCGCATCAGAAATGCCTGTGTGCTTTGTGAACCCCACGGCAAGCCGCGCGAGCATTGCACCCGCTTGCCCGCAGCAGCACAAGCACACTTGCACAGGCTCACTCCAGCCCTGTCCTGCTCTGCCCGCCCCCCTTCCTATTCCCGCCAGCAGCGAGATCCAGTTCCGCCAGGTGGCTGGCGACTTTGAGCGGTTCCAGGGCAAGTGGATGCTCCAGGGCATCGGCGGCGCCGCCGGCAGCAGCAGCAGTAGCAGCGGAAGCAGCAGCAACAGCAGCGACGCAGAGGTGAGCAGGATCTTTCAGGAGGGGTGCGCTTCTCTTGGTTTGCGGCGTGCTGCAACTGCCTGTCTCTCCGTGCTTGACCTGCCACCATGGCTCCTCCCCCACCTGTCCCCGCTGCGCGCCAACCCAGCCCTGCTTCCCGGCACCCCCGCCCTCTCGTGCGCAGGCGCTGCCGCCCTGCTCGGGCGCGTCCCAGACGCAGCTCAAGTATGCGGTTGAGATTGTGATCCCTCGCGCCACGCGCATGCTGGGCGTGCTGGAGCCGCTGCTGGAGCAGACGGTGTTTGAGGACGTGCCCGCCAACCTGGCCGCCATCAAGCAGCGCGTGGAGAGCATGCAGGTGGGTGCGGCGGGTGGAGCTTGGGGTGGGGTGGATGTTCGAGGGCCGGAGGCTGGCGGTATGCAGGCAGGCAGGCTAGGGAGCATTGCCGGCTGGCCTGATTCACTGACCTAGCAGCAACAAGTTGCACACCCTCACCCCTCCTCCGTCCCGTTCCCCTCCCCAGGCCGAGTACGACATCTGCCAGCTGGAGGCGGCGGGCGAGCTGGCGGCCGCAGCCAGCCTGCGCAGGAAGCTGGAGCGCCCCGCCCTGGCAGGTGCGCACTTGTGCTTTTCCTGTGTGCTTGGCTTCAGAGGGAACAACGTTGTCCGGCCGAAAGCAGCGTCCGCGCGCGTTGGTTTCCTGTGTGGCCGATTGCACCCCTCCCACCCTCTCTTGCAGACATGGTTGACGACTTTTCTGTGCTCGTGGCCGAGCTGGAGCGCTGCTTTGGCGAGGAGCGTGTGCTGCCCTCCCGTAATGAGCTGCGGGAAATGAACCGGTGCGCCTGGGGACGGCTGGAAACGTGGCTGGCTGGCTGGCTGGTAGGGCATGGTGGGAGTCAGACTGCCGGCCTCAGCATCCAGAGCATCGCACCTGCGTGCCAGGCCCTGCCCTGCCCCACCGAACCGTCTTTAAAACCACACTCATCCACACCCACCCCTCCAACCCCGCCGCGCAGGAGCGACCTTGAGAAGGCCATCTCTGCGCACGGCGGCCCCTCCCAGGTGGCGGCCCAGCTGGGCTGGAAGCAGCGCGCCAAGGGGCGCCGCCCCAAGGGCTACTGGGACTCCCTGGACAATGTTCGGGCCGAGCTGGATGACTTCATTGACGAGGCGGGCCTGCCGCCTGGGGTGAGCCTGGGGCACTTGACTTGACTTACGTAGCGGTTTCAGAGCCAGCGAGGCTCACACTTCGCGTGTTGGCGGCGTAACACATGTCAGTCGTGGCTCTGTGCCTGCATGCTCGGCCGGGGCGTGGACCGGTGTGCGCCGCCTCTGGGTGGCGCTCACATGAGGCTAGCCAGTTGGCCTTGTTTCTGGACCCATCACTGCTCCACCGCCCCCTCCCCTCCCTCCCCCCTCTTCCAGATCATGCCCGCCAAGAACGACTTTGTGCGGGCGGGGCGGTACGACATTGCGCGCGCCGTGGAGCGCTGGGGCGGCCTCTACGAGGTGAGCACATGGGCTGTGGCTGCTGTGCTTGATTTCTGCATGCTATGTGATTCCTGTCCTATTGGCTGCGCCCATGAGCCTCACCATGACATGTTCTGAGGCCGACTCGATCCGCCCCCTCTGCGCCCTCCTCTCCCTGCCCTTCAGCTGGCCGAGGAGCTGGGGTATGCGACGCGCGACCCCCGCAAGCCCGGCTTCAGCGAGTGGCAGGAGCACATCAGCGAGGTGGCGGCCACAACAGGGCTCAGCGGCCGGGAGGTGCGCAGGGGCCGGGCCGGGGCGGCGGTTGCCTCGAATGCTTGGTGTGCAACTGCAGCCGGTGTGCCTGGCAGAGGCTGGCTTGAGCCATGCGGGACAACAGGCACCCAGACGCGCAACCTCTTGCCAGTCACACCTGACCCACCCGCAGCCCAACTCACACAGACCCCCCTCTCCACACGCTCCACCCCGCAGGGCCTGTTTGAGCTGGCGGCCAAGACGTACGCGGCGCGGCGCAGCATGCAGGGCAGCATGGACGGCGGCGCCGCCGACGAGTTTGTTCTGGCCGACATCCTGGCCGCGGAGCTGAGCGCCGCCGCCACCGGCCTCAGCGTTGCCAGCAGCAGTGCCAGCAGCGGCGACGGCAGCAGCAACGGCGCCGCGCCCAAGGCAAAGCCGCCGCCGGCTGGCAAGCGCAACCAGCTGCCCGGCTTCCGCAGCGAAATCGACGAGTGGTAGGCGCACCGCCGCACAACACGCAGTAACGCAGCTGAGCAGCCAGCGCAGCCGAGCGAATCATGTGAAAGACTACGGATGAGCGTGCACTAATATCCATTTTTTCACCTCCCCAGCGCCCATTTCATTGACGTTTCTTCAGCATTCTGTGAACTGAACTCCTCTCGTCTCTCCTACCTGAAAAATGTCCAAATCAACGCCGGGCTGCGGCTACTAACCCCCGCCCCGCCCCCCTTGACGCTCCCACGCTAGCGCGCATACGCTCCTTGCATTTGAGCCGCACAATAACATATGGCAGCCTTGACATTAATCAGACAGTGCCCGACTATAATACGCACCCACTCGCTCTCGCTCAATAAGGAAAAGGCAGGCACAGGCCACAATCAGGGCGGCGCACGTTCCACACCTAACGAGCCGCTGCTGCTGTGCCGGCCCACGCTGCTGCCGACTCGTTGCCGCTCCTGCTGCCATGCCTGGTCGCTGCTGCTGGCGGGGCCCTCGCCGTTGAGCTGGTCTTCCTGCTGCTCCTGCTCTGCCAGCTGGTCTATGGCTGTGGAAGAAAACGTATAGCTGGAGAGCACCTTGTGCAGCCGGTGCTGCATGGCAGCCTCGTCCCGTGCTAGCGTGAAGGCTGCAGGGCGGACAGCAGGAAGGCAGGGGCGGGCAGGTCAGCAGGAGGCCCCAGGCGTTCCGCCCCTAGGGCCGCTGTAAGGCGACGCAAATGGCAGGGCATGATGCACACAAGCAGAGCCCCACAGCCCATCCAAGGCAGCTCTGCCGCTGGAAGGCACCCGCTCCCCCGCAGCGCACCCGTGCCCAGCAGCAGCAGGCCGCAGGGAACCCAGCCCAGGGTGGACAGGTTGAAGGCGCCGGTGCGGCCCAGGCGCTCGATGAAGAAGGCCACAAACACGGGGCCCTGGGGGTGTGGGGGCAGAGGCGGGGACGGGGTGTGGGGCAGCGGGGCATGAGGGAAGCGAGGTGGTGCGCCGATCCCGGGGGACGGCGATCCCGAGGGACGGCTTGCAAAGGCAGCAGAGTCGGCAGGCTCAGCACATGACTCCCTGCCGAGCCAATGGCGGTGGAGCTGATCTGAGCAAACAATGGCCTGTGCCCACGCAGGAAGGTGTAAAGCAAGGGAAGCCCTCACCAGCCCCTTGCCCAGGTCGTCCAGCATCGTCTGCAGCGCCAGCGCAATGCCCCGCGTCTCCGGCTCGTTCACATTGAGCATCATGGCCCTGGAGGGTGGGTGGGTGGGTGAGGGGGTGGCAACCAAGGGCTGGGGGCTCACCCCTTCTGTCAGCGGCGGCTCTGCAATGGGTGCTCTCACCCCGCAACAACAGGGTCAACCAACCACCACAGACCCAGCCCCAGCCCACCCCACCCCAAGGGCCCCGCCCCTGCCGCCGCACCTCATGTTGGGTCCCACAGTGCCACTCATCGCGCCCGACAGGAAGGCAAAGATGACGGTGAGGGCGGGCATTGCTGACACGTCTGCGTTGACCAGCCACAGCATGGGCAGCGTGCCCAGCACGGTGCAGGCGCCTGCAGGGAATGGGTGGCACAGTGGCAACGCGCACTATTGGCGGGCGGTTTGCAGCAGCCTCCTGCCAAGCAGGTAAGCAGCGCGCATGACATGCACAGTGTGAACATGCGCATGATCATGGCTGCAGCGCCATCCGCCCACCCCTCGCCTCACCAATGAAGACGGGCATGCTCCACTTGCGGCGGTTGTAGCACCACTGCCCCACCCAGCCGCCGCCCAGCACGCCCACAGCGCCGCCGATGCCCAGAATGAGCAGGACCTGGGAGGGCAGAGCGGGAAGGGAGTGGGGATTGGCGTAACAGCACGATGCAGGCCAGGGAGACGCGCCGGTGTGTCGGTGCGGCCAGCAAGCATGGTCGACACAGCAACCAGACACCCCAGCAGCCCATTCAGCGCCACCCACCAGTGTTGCGGTCTGGATGCTCAGTCCCTTGTTGTGCGACAAGTAGTCGTTGAGGTAGGTGAGGATCATGCCCCAGGGCAGGCAGCCAAAGAGGCCCTGTAGGGCAACGGGTGGCGCAAGGGGGCTGTGTCACTGGTGCAAGCACGCAGCCCAATCTGCACATCAACAGCTGCAAACACAGACGGCCACAGCACTTCCCTTGTGTGCTGCTCGCCGTTTCCGCCCCGCCCCCCAGCCTCGCACCTGGCTGCTTCCACCCAGCCTCACACCTGGCTGCTTCCGCCCAGCCTCACACCTACCTGGCTGATGACCATCACGTTTGTGGGGATGAGCAGCAGGCGGCCCAGCTTGCGCCACGTCAGCTGCTCCTTGTAATCAAACAGCGAGTGCTCCTGCAGCACGGCAACCAGCCCGGCAAACAACGTTGAGTGCTGAGCAGGCAGGCGTGGCTGCGGCCAAATACGGCGCCCTGCTGGCCACTGCGCAGGTTGGTCGGTTGGCGCCTTGAGTTGCAGTGGCACATCCAGAGTAAGAGTACCCCATGGCGTGCCTGGAACTGCGTCTGCAGCGCCGCCTCGGTACCGCCGCGCTTGGGTTCCTGGCAGCTGTACAGCATGTAGCACGCCGCTGCATGGGGAGGCCATGCAGGTGCGCAGAGTCGGCCACGTTGAATGGGGCTGCCTGGGCCCAGGCAGCAGAACATGTGCTTGTAGTGCAGCTCAGCATGCGAGTTGCCCCACGCCTTGTCCTCTCACATGCACCCTCACACAGGCAGCCCACCTGCCACGGAGGGTATGCTGACGATGACAAAGGGCCATCGCCAGCCCCAAGCGGGGCCCACAAATCCGGCGATGCCCTGCCCTGCCGCCAGCCCCACGCCCGTGGCCAGCTGCAGGGGTGGGGTGGCAGGGTGAGCAGAGTGTTTGCACATGCCTGCATGCCAGCAGCAAGCGCAGTTGCAGCTGTGATGCTTGCGGCACTCGGCGCAGGACGCCGCCACTGACCTGCACCATGCTGGACACGCCGGCGCGGCGTGAGGTGTCGTACATGTCTCCCAGCAGCGAAAACACAACCGGCAGCGCGCCTGTAGCAAGCGGGGAAGAGCAGGACGGCCGGCAGCAGTGTGTGCGGGTCAACAAGTGGGGCAGGAAGAGCGAGCATCAAGAATGCACTGCCCGCAAGCTGGCAGCTGAACAGGCCCAGCAGTTGAAGGGCCCACCAGCCCACCCCACCGCACCTCCCAGTGCGATGCCCGTCAGCAGGCGCAGCGTGAACAGCTGCCAGTAGTTGGTCACGAAGATGGTCAGCATGCACGGCCCCTCGCCTGCAGCAACCCGGCCACATTTCGTGCAGTGTGAGCTGCAAGGCGTGCTGGGAAGGTGCCTTCAATCAATCACGCAGCCATGCGCCGTCCAAGCTGTGCACAGGCACTCCCACGGTGCTCACCCAGCACCACGGCTGCAAACAGCAGGCGCTTGCGGTTGACGCGGTCCGACAGCCTGCAGGAGCAACAGCACCACGCGCGTCAAGCGTCAAGTGCCGGCTCGGGTGGGCACGCTCCTCCGCCAACCTGCCCGCCTCCTTCCACCCGCCGTCGCCCTCCATTCACCAGCCAAAGAGCAGCGCTGCTGGAGCGCCGACTATGTAGAAGGCCGCGGCAATGACGCCACCCAGCATGCGGTCCTTTTGCTTCTCGTCAAAACCAAAGTCTGGGTGCAGGGTTGAGAGGGGTGGTGGGGCAGGGCAAGGGGTGGAGGGGCACGGCAGTGTGTGTTGCGAGGCGGGCAGCAAGCAGCAGGCGCAGGCCATACACCTCAGCACGCAAAGTGTGCGCTCACCCTCTGCAATGGCCGACAGGTTGGGCGCCATCAGGTTCTGGTCTGCACCTCACAGTGGGCAACAGAGAGGGCAACAGTGGGCCCACCGCGTGCATGGATCGCAGGCAGCAGCATGGCCGGCATCCCCCTGCCACCAGGGCGCACCCGCGTACAGAAATGCCGCGGTCACACTAAAGAGGATGACCATGCGCAGGCGCTCCCGGCTGCTCACACCGCCTGGCAGCACCTCGCCATTCTGCCGCTGCTGCGGCTGCAGGAGCCGCTCGGTTGGGTCGGTGGCGGCTGGGCTTCCCAGCAGCACAGGCTTGGCGTGCGGCTCGTAGCTGCTGCCCTCATCGCTCTGGATCTCCAGGGCGTGGAAGGGCGAGCAGGAGCGCGAGGCGTGCTCCCTCAGCAGGCCATCGCGCTCGCCGGCCGCAGCTGTGTCGGGTGGTGGCAGCGGCGGCGGCGGCAGCGCTGCAGGCTGCTGTTCTGCCATCACCGCCGGCTGCTCCATAGTTGCAGCGTGCTGCGCAGCACCGTTTGGCATGGCGGCAGCCGCTGCAAACAGCTGCAGGCCGCGTTTGCAAGCTGAACGTGGGTTATTGAGGGCCGGCGGGCATGGCTAGTGCACTGATCAAATGTGCTGTGCCACTGTAATGAGCCTCGACCTTCTGGGGCCCGCAAGTCCACAGCAACCCTCATGCAGGGCAGCTGATGCGCACCCGCTGCCTCGGGCTCCAGGGCGCAGGTTTGTCCTGTTGCCCACGCTTGCGATCCCATACCAGACTTGTACAAGCTCGGAAAAGCTCCCCGGCACTCGCAACTCGTCGGTCGAAGCTGGCCCCAGCCCTCCCCGGCTGAACACTGCCGGATTCCAGTTGTCTTCCGCCACCACTAATTCACACTGCAACGCCTGGGGCTAAGAAGCTGCTGGGCCAGCGCCGCCGCTGCCGCCGCCGCTGCCGCAGCCAGCACGCGCGCGGGCCGGAGCCGGGGCCTGCCCATTACCGCTGCTCCCAGCAGCCACGCCAGCAGGATGGCAAAAGCAGCCATGCGGTATGCCTACCTTGTGAGTGCTTCTTGCATAGGTATCCTGCACGTTTCGTGAGCCTCTCTCAACCACGAGCCCGGCCGACGCACCACACCAAACCACTGCCTGCTCTGCACACACACTCAACCCCGCAGGACTGCGAAGATGCGGCCAAGTGGGCGGGGCACGAAGTGATCGCCGAGGCGCTGCTGCACCCGGGCGCCAGCTGGCAGCACTGGCGCTGCTTCAAGCGCGAGCTGCCGCCGCTGGACAGCCTGGCGCAGCTGGATGGGGTGCTCATAAGCGGCAGCCACTACTCGGCCTATGAAGGTGGGAGGGAGAAGTGCAGCATTGTTTGCTCAGCGCTGCAACTTTGACACGGAACAGCAGCAGCACGTGGGCGGCCATGCGGCGCCCTGCCACTCCCAACTCCCAGCTGCCCGCTGGCCTCCCTCGTGCCGTGCCAACTGGTCCAACTTACCTGGCCTCCACTTTGCGCTTCCACAGAGCACCAGTGGATTCGGGAGCTGGAGGAGTGGCTGCGGCAGGCGGTGCCAGCTCACCCGCAGGTCCGCTTCCTGGCCATCTGCTTTGGGGCTCAGGTCATGGCCCAGGCGCTGGGTGGGCGGGTGGGCAAGAACCCAGACGGCAGCTTTGTGCTCAAGGTGGAGAGTGTGCAGCTGTCGGAGGGGCTGCGCAGCAGTGCGGCCATGCAGCTGGCAGCGGTAGATGCGGCCGCAGCTGGGCAGAGCAGCGACGGCGGCAGCAAGAGTGGCGACAGCAGCGGCGGCGGCAGCAAGAGTGGTGACAGCAGCGGCGGCGGCCCCAGCAGCGTGCGCATCATTCAGAGCCACGGCGACCAGGTGCTGCAGCTACCGCCCAGCTGCGTGCTGCTGGCAAGCAGCCCCACGGCGGCGGTGGAGATGTTTTCCAACCCAGCCGGCAACCTGCTGGCATTGCAGGTGCGTGTGCTGACCTGTGGTTGGGTCCTCGGCTGTGGTTGGGTCCTTGGCTGTGGTGAACATTCTGGCTGCTGAGGGTGCATGGCGCTCACCAGCTGATGCCAGCGGCATGTCAAGCAAGTTAGTCGGCTCCCCGTTGCATCCGGCTCACTGCAGGGCCACGTGGAGCTCAGCCGGGAGGACACGCTGGAGAAAATCTGGCCCGCCATCACCGCCTCAGGACGGCTCTCGCAAGGTGGGCCCTGCTGGGAGCGCTTGCTTGGCTGTTGCAGTGGCGCTCCGTTCTGACTCTGCAGGCTGGATAGCTAGCACGGCCAAATGCAGCCCCCGCCCCTCAAACTCACAACCTGCAGAGGAGTCGGAGGAGAGCCGGCGGTCGCTGGCTGAGGACCCCTTGGATGCGCCGCTCATGGTCTGCCTGTTCCGCCGCTTCATGGAGCGGGGCCTGCCCGAGGCGGCGGCAGCGGCAGCACCTGCCAGTGGCGGCGCCAGCGGGCGCAGCAGCTCCACGGCGCTCGAGGCGGACGGCCAGGAGGGCTGAGGGTGGTAGGGTTCACAGCTGTTCGATTGCACAGCTCTCATTCCATGTCTGTCCGTGGCGTGCCCCCGCTTCATTTCATATCTTGCTTGACATGCCTGCTTCTACACGAATCTCAGTTCTGACAGTGTTTTACACTCTCATGCAAGCAGCTTCACTTTAGTAATACACAAGCTCCAGCACCTGGGGCAGCAAAACAGGCTCGACCACAAATCGGCTAGCAAAGTAGAAGACGACTGCCAGAGCGATTGAGATGGGCAGGGCCGGCAGCGCCTTACGCGCCATGGCCAGCCACAGCAGCGTGCAGCCCAGGCCTGCGCAGCAGGTTGCGAGCCGAGCAGTCAAGTTGGGCAGAGCAGTGCAGAGCTTGCTTGCTCACAACAACCAACGGAGAGCAGTCACCAGCTGCATGCGCCAGCACAGCCAAGCACTGCGGCGGCAAACATGCAGCGGCTGAATCCAAGGTAGGCCCCGCCCCGTTCCGCCCCGGGCGTGCGCCCGCTCCTCACCCGCGATAATGGCCAGATATGTCGCAAAAACTGTTAGAAAGTCGTACATGGCTGCCCGCCCCACCAGCACTGAATAAAAGATGAAATCTACGGGAGGTTGCGGCAGAGAGGGGCTGGGATGAGTGGTTGGTGCTACCAAAAACCCAGGCTCCGCTCCCTGCGCGCTTCCATGCGCACTCGACGCCTTCACCAGCAGCAGCTGCACCCGCCTCCCTCACCTCCCAGCCCCAGCTTGATGGCCTCGGGCAGCTCAAAGATGCCGTCGTCCTCCTCGCCCTCGCCCGCGCCTGCCGCCGGCTGCTGGTCTGCAAGTGGAGGGACACAGCGGCGCAAGGGCAACTGCATCATCCATCCATGCATGGCCGCTCGCAACGCACTCGGCACGGGCATCACCACCTTGCTTGCCCTCCGGGTAACAAGCAGTAGCCCCATCCCAGCCAGCCTGCTCACCTGGTGCCCCTGCCGCCACGCCGCGCTGCCCAGCCTCCGCCTCCGCAGCGCCCGCTGCCTGCCCTGCCGGCGAGTGCGGCCGCAGTGCTGCTGCCTGCTGCTGCTGCTGCCGCTGGGCCTCCTGGGCACGTATGAGCGGCGTGTCCGATGTGGCCTCCCCATCCAGCCCGCTGCTGCCGCCCGCCGACACAGTGCTGCCTACAGATGCACGGCTGATGGCGGGCGCCCCGCCCGGCCGCACGGTCAGCTCTACTGGGAGGAGGGGAGGGCATGGAGGTTGGGGCATGCAGATAAGTGCATCCAGCAAGGAAGGATGGTGCATGCAAGCCACCTGCATCAATCCGTGACAACCAGCCTGCCACTGCGCACCCACGCTCACCTTGCTGCAGCTGCCCTGCTGCCCCCATCGTCTGCGGCAGGGGTGCTGCGGCCGCTGCAGCCCCCACAGCTGCCGCCGCTACTGCAACTGCTGCTGTCTGCCCTTCGCCCGCTGCCGCCGCCGCTGCCAGCTGGCCCTGCGTGTTGTCGCGGCGCACCGGCCGCGCCTCATACACCAGGGCAGGGATGGTCTCCTCCCGCTCCTGGGCCAGCTCCACAAGCATCTTCAGAGGGCCACCGGGCACCAGCACCGCCACAACGTCGTAGATTGCCATGGCGACTAGCAGCACCCAGGTCGTCCACTCGGGGATCCAGGTGAACACGTAGGCGGTGACCACGCCTGTGGGTGCAGGCGGCAGGCATGCTATGTTTCTCGCGCATGCAGGCTGGGAAGCACGCGGCAGCGGCTGGCAGACGGCTGCAGTGCGGAGTTACGCCCAAGCCTTGCAGGCGTGCCTGTGATGATGAGGTAGGTCTGCTTCCAGATGAGGGGCGCCGGGAAGAAGAAGAGCGTGACGGAGCCCACCATCTGCAGCAAAACAGAGGCAGAAGTGCCGCTGAGTACTGGCAAGTGCGAATGGCCTGCGTGCTGCATCATGCAACCAGCGCTGTGATGCACCCAGCACCGACACCAGCAACTTGTCTGGCGCCTGCTGAGCACTCACCGCAAAGTTGAATAACATGTAGGTGAAAGATATGAAGTCTGCAGGGCAGGACAAAGCAGAGGGCCGCCGTCCGTTGACCGCATGAGCGATTGCAGGCCAATTCCACAGCACATGCTTGCCCTGCCTGCCTGCCTGCCTGCCCGCCCTGCATGGCTGCCTGCACTGCCTGCCCAACCGGCCGCTTCACTGCACTCCGCTCACCTGTGTGCACGTCCCACTTCTGCAGCAGCTCCAGCGCAATCACTCCCGCCAGCACGAAGAAGATGGAGAAGCCGGCAAAGCCCATGTAGGCTGCGGGGCGGGGGAGGTGGTGGGTGGCGGTGTCATGTGTGGGTGGACCTGCCGGTAACTTGCATGTGCCTTGCTGGACAGGCACAGCAGCGCCTGCTGTTCGCTGCCACCCGCACCGCCGCCCGCCTGCCTGCCGGCCGGCCTGCCTGCCTGCCTGCCTGCCTGCCTGCCTGCAGGAGCAGACCCCCCGCCGCCAAGGAAGCTCACCGTAGATGAGCTTGACGCAGCCGTACTTGAACAGCAGGACCAGAATGAAGGTCATGGCCGCCACAACGCTGATGAAGATGAGCGCGTTCAGCAGCGCACCGCTCAGCTTCTTGCTGGTGCTGTCGCCCTCCTGCGGGGGAGAGGGAGGTGGGGGGCAGGGCGGCAGGGTGGCTGGTACACCGGGGCTCGGCAGAAGCTGCGGCTTAGCAGCAGGGGCCAGGCAGCCAAACCAGCAGCACCCACATGAAGGAGCAGCACCCAGCAAGCAGAAATAGTGGCGCCTGTAGGACCACACAGCTCGCCACACTCACCGACTCGCTGTAGTAGGCGGAGGCCAGGAAGACGGCACCCGAGTTGCTCTCTCCTTCCGGGTTGAGGATGCGCACCTACAGCAGCGAGAAGGGAAGCTGGCTGGATGCCTGGCCAACTGTGCGCACGTGCACCACGCACTCGCAGCAGCACGGCACGACGCGCACCAGCGCGACGGTGAGCGCCATGCAGATGGAGACGGGCGACACGATGCCCGTCACTTCTTCACCGAGGTCGTCGAGCACGGAGCGCCGCATGGTGGCGGGGCTGCGGGGCAAGCAGGAAGCAGGCAGGTGGGCAGCGTTCGGGCGAGGGGCGAGTGAGCGGCGGCGGGTGGCAGCGGCGGTAGCGCCACCCACCTGGGGCGGCCCACAGGCCCTGCAAGGTCTTGATCAAGTTCTCTGCGTGGGTAGACGAAGTTATCGGGAGCAGCCCCGCGCCAAGGCGCGGGCTTTGGCGCGTAACTGGAGCTCCGAGTCTCGTTCGGGCTGCCGCTGCGTCGGTGTGATTGTTGATTAGTCCAGTAGACTGCAGCCGTCTGTGGCTCGTGGCTCCACGCTCGCCAGCAGCAGCAGCAGCAGCAGGGGCAGCGAGCGCTCCATGCAGCACAAAAGTTCCCCCATCGCCACTACGCATACCAATCGGCACTCACACCTCTCACACATGCAGCAGAGCAACCAGCCAGCTGCTCAGGTGCGCCAGAGAGGCGGCGCATATTGCTTGCTGGCGCCTGCGCTGCTGGATGCTGCCAGCCACAAGCTGCCTGCATTTCTGACCGAGTGGGCGCAAATCCAGCAACGCCATGCATGCGCTCGGTGGCCCTTCTGACCGCCACCGCTCCTCTCTGCTGCCGCTGCCGCCGCCGCCTGCAGAGTGTTCGGCTTCTGACGGTTGCCCGTGACGAGCTGCTCCACTTGAAGCCGGACCGGGTAAGAGCAAGGCACGCTGTACGTGTGCTTGGGGCAAGTTGATCAAGAGGCGCAGCCACTGAGGGTCTTTCACCGCTTTTGGGTCCTGCACGTGCAGGCGGTGTATCAGAAGCGGGGCGAGCTGCTGCTGCTGACCGACCGGCGTGAGGCTCTTGCACGGGTGGAGCAGCAGCTGCAGGAGGCTCAGCAGGCGCAGGAGGTTGCAGGAGGCAGCAAGCAATCCCGGCAGTAGAGGCGAGGTGGCTGCCAAGGCTCGACCCCCAGGATGCCGCACGTCAAGGTGAGGGTGGAGGCAGGACTAGACAGAGCAGAGCGTTCTTACTTAGCACACACACATGTCGTTGCTGCCAGCAGCCGCGGGAGCAGCATTCTAGCCTTACAAACTGCGATGCTGCAACACGCCCCTCCACCGCAGGGCAACAAGTTCAAGCCCAAGCTGCCACCTGCGGAGCCAGCGCCCGAGCCGCAGGCAGAGCCCACAGCCGCGGCACAGGCGGCTGAGCAGCCAGGCGGTGGCAAGAAGAAGAGGAACAAGAACAAGTTCAGGCAGCAGCAGGACGTTTCAGCTGGGGCTGGAGATGTGGCAGTAGAGCCAGCGGTGCCGGCCGCCGCGCCAGCGCCTGCAGACGGCGTGGCAGCAGCAGCAGCAGCAGCAGCAGATGGCAGCCAGCGGCTGTCGAAGAAGCAGCGGAAGTTGCAGCGGCAGCAGCAGCAGCAGCAGCAGCAAATGGTGCTGCCTGCCGTGCAGACGGTAGTGGTGGCAGCACCCAAGCCGGGAGCCGCACCCGCCGCAGCGGCGGCGGCAGCCACCAGCAACTGGTGAGCGAGTGGAGCGAACGTGCCTAATCGTGCGGGAATGCTGTGGGCGGTGGTATCGAGGCAGTATGCCTGGTGCTGCGAACAGCTGTGCAACTATGTGCTGTCTCCACCTGCGCAGGGCGGCGCTTAAAGCAGCAATGGATGCCGCCAAGCAGCAGCAGCAGGCAGCGCGGCCGCACTGGCACAAGAAGCGGAAGGCAGAGGCGGCAGCAGAGCCAGCCGTGCCTGTCAACCGCCCTACCGGCACTGGCGGCGACACTGGGCCCACCAAAGTAGGCTGGCTGGTTGGCTGACACGTGAGGCGCGTGACATGGCTGCAGGCATCTGCTGCCTGCACCATTGATGGCAGAAGATGAAGACCATGATGTGTTCCTACGTGAATGTCCCTCCCGCAGGTGCTGGCCATAGATTGCGAGATGGTGGGCGTGGGCCCCAACGGCGAGCGGTCGGCGCTGGCACGGTAAGCAAATGGTGCGGCAGGGCATTGCTCCTTAGCTGCAGTTGTGCGTTCGGCGCGCTGCAGGTGGCTGGCATGCAGGCAGGATCAAACAAGCTCAGTCGTTTTTGCGCTCCAATCACACCTGCGTTGAGGGCTGCACCATCACCACCCCCTGCTGTCTCTTGCGCAGCGTGTGCGTGGTGAACAGCGCGGGCAACGTGCTGCTGGACCGCTACGTGCGGCCCAAGGAGAAGGTGACCGACTTCCGCACCAAAGTCTCCGGTGAGCCGGGCTGGCCGGTTGGCTGGGGAGCTCTGGGCCAGTGCGCTTGCGGCCAGTGCGTCTGCCTTATCTCGGGCTTGGACATTCAGCAGCAGGCGCCCTTCATCAGCTGGCCCTCGGTCAGAAGTGCCCAGGAGTCGTCACCCTCCTCACCCCCGCCGTCCTGCCCCGCCCCAGGCATCCGGCCGTCCAACCTGCGGGAGGCGGCCCCGTTTGAGGAGGTGCAGCGCCAGGTGGCGGACCTGCTCAAGGGGCGCATCGTGGTGGGGCACGCCATCGCAAACGACCTGGAGGTGAGGCGGCGTGCTGGGCGCGTACTGCGTGTGCGGTAGGTGGGCAGGCTGGGTGGCAGGCACCTGACAAGCGCCTCAGGCGATCCAGGGCGGTTGCACCAGGCAGTGCCGGTGGATGTGTGATGTGTGTTACATCATGTCCAAGGTTCCTGCGCGCCTCCCCCTTCCGCGCAGGCGCTGCTGCTGAGCCACAAGCGCAAGGATGTGCGCGACACGTCTCGCTACCCGCCCCTGATGAAGGAGCAGGCGCGGACGGGCAAGCTCAAGCCGCGTGCGCTGCGCCACCTGGCGGCCGAGCAGCTGGGGCTGACCATCCAGGAGGGGGAGCACAGCCCCGTGGACGATGCGGTGCGTGGGGCGGGTGTGGGGCGGGGGCAAGTTTTCGTGGCTTGAAAGGTGTGGGGCATAGAGCTCCCGACCGAAGAGGCAGAATGGGTTTGTTGTCGTCGGCGTCGACAAACGGCTCAGCCTGGCTGACTGCCCTGCCTGCTCACCCACCGGCCTGCTGCAGCGCGCGGCCCTGCTGCTGTACATGCGGCACCGCAAGGAGTGGGAGCGCTGGGTGGCAGCGGGCGGCCGCCAGGACCAGCACCCGGCGGTGAAGAGCAAGAAGACGATGAGCCTGGAGGAGCTTGCCCAGAAGGCTGAGCACCTGGCCGACCTGTAGGCTGAGCAGCAACCCACTGCCCGCACTTGCTAACTAGTTATGACAGTCTTACACAGCGTGCGGTTGTTCAACCCGTCGTCCCCTGTGCTACTTGCACTTTCAAACGGCAGAGTAGCAAACAGATTTTGCATGTACATTGACGAATGTAACTAGAGCAAAGCATTGGTGGGCAACGCAAAGCATTGGTGGGCGCAGCAAGCTGTGCATCGCAGAGGCGGCACGAAATCACACGCAGATTTTGAGCGGGCAGACTGGATTGGGAGCTGAGGTGGGAGGGGCGGCAAAGAGACTGCTGGCTCGACGGTTGCTGGCTGGCTGGCTGGCTGGGCTGGCATTTCCGAGGGGTGACCACGTGCTGCGAAGCATCACTGCCTGTCGGCTGCAGCTGCGCGTCGCGCCGCTGCGAAGCGGGTTGGCTGGCTGGGCCCGGCCTCAGGCTGCTGGTAGCTGCTGGTGCTGCCATAGGTGGCCCCAGCAGGCATGTCCACACTGTCACGAGTGAACAGGGCTGGGTTGCCTGTGCTGCTAAAGGAGTCTGAGGAGAGGAGGAAAGCGTCCAGGCCGGAGGGACGGCTGCCCGGCTGGCTGCGGCTGGGGCCAGCTGCTGGCAGCTGGCGGGACGGGGGCTGGCTGGGCGGCGGGGCTGTGGGCAGGCCGTGCTTGATGTGGAAAGGCACCGCGCCTGGGGGCGGCCGCATCTCATCTGAAGAGAAGCTGCAGCAGGAAGGGCAGTTGGGATGACGGGGAAAGCAGGGTTCAGCCGGCAGCTGCTGAAAACTGTCCCCGCCAGCACTGCCAGACCACCCACCGCCCCTCCATCCCCGGCCCGAGCGCGTCCTCACCTGCTCACCTGCTCACCTAGCTCCGCCAAACTGGCCCCCGGGGAAGCTGCTGCCACTGCTGCCCGCCGGCGGCGAGGCGGAGGCAGTCTCCAGCTTTTGAGGGGAGGTCTTCATGTCGTAAGGAGCAAAGCCGCCGCCGCCCTCATAAACTGGGCTCCCAGCCATGGCACCACCGCTGTGCGCGCTGGCCGGGGCCAAGCCCGCCTGCTGCAGGCCCTGCGACAGCAGCGACTGCTGCGCTGCCGGCTGGGGCGCCCCCTCGCCCTCATTGCCAGGGCCCCAGAGCAAGGCCTCCTGGTGGTACGGCGGCTGCTGCTCATCAGCCCACCAGGCAGCCAGCGGGCCATCGCCGTGCTGCGCCGCCGCCCGCGGGGAGGCCGGCAAGGGGACGGCCATGGCATAGGAGGGAGGGCGGGCGCTGCCGCCCCTGTGCACTGCCGAGCGCATGGAGTCCAAAGACAGGGCGGGGGAGTGGGTGGCGCCAGGCAGGCGGGAAGCGGGCAGGGCGGCGGAGAGGGCGGCGGCAGATGGGCCGCCACCGGTGAGGTCGCTGGTGGTGAACATCTCGTCCTCGTGCAGCGTGCTCATCAGGTCACGCTGCTTGGGGAGGAGAAGGGAGGGAAGGTGAAGTCAGGTGGTGGCCATCAACGAGCGCAGGTGCAGCACAGCTTGATGATTCAAATAGAGAGCAGCCTGAGCCGCACCGCAGCTCGCTGCCTCTGAGCACCGTTTATGGGACATGCAGCCGCCCTCACCTGCGCCGCCTCCTTCTGCGTGGCGGTCAGCTGGCCCCACTCCGAGGTGGAGCGGAACACCGCACCGCTGGTGGCGGGGCGCGGCAGCGGCGGCAGGCCGCCTCCCAGCACGTGGCCCTGGCCCCCAAACGCGATGCTGCTGCTGGGGCGGGTGGCCATGGGCGGGCGTGGCGGCAGGGAAGCTGAGTAGCCGTGCTGCAGCTGGGAACCATAGCCAGCAAAGGGGGCGGTGGAGCCATGCAGGTAGGGGTGGCCCACGGGCGCCGCGGCTGTGAAGGCGTATGGGTCGTGGCGCTGCTGGTGCAGGGAGGCTGCGGCTTGCTGCTGCACCGTCAGCCTGTCCTCGTCATACGTGCTGACTAGGGAATCCAGCAGCTGCGGGGAGGCAGGTGGGGAGGTGGGGCTGCTTTGGGAAGCACACAGGCAGCCCTCCTGGTGCCAGCAGCTTCCACCACCTGCAGTGCACCGCAACTGCAAACCCAACGTCGTCTGGGGGCCTCAATACCAGACCACCCATGCCCAGCACGTGCCTGGGAGGTGCCGCGGTAGCTGACGCCGCCCTGGTCCAGCGCAAACATCATGCCCTGGTCACCAAATGTGGACAGCAGGTCTGCGCCGCTGTGGGCCCTGCAACCAGGCCGGCAGGAGTTGTGCCACTGTACGCGCAAAGCGGCCTATGCGCACGCATGCTGGGGAAGCATCCACCTCATCAGGCGTGTCGTGCCACACTGCCACACGTAAGGCCCCACACAGCACTCAGCTAGCCCTCACCTGCCATATGCATACTGGTGCTGCACGGAGCCCGTGCCGCGGCGGCTGGGCGGCAGGCTGCCCGCCATCTGGTAGGAGTTGCTGCCGTCGTCCCAAACAGGTTGCGCTGCTGCCACGGCTGCCGCAGCTGCTGCGGGGGCCAGCTGTACCTGGCCAGCATGATATTCGCCCTGGCCGCCCACCTCGTAGTCCTGGCTGCTGGGCTTGCCAGACGAAGAGCTGCCGGCTGCAGCGCCGGCGTGCCGCCGCTTGCGCCGCCCAGCAGCTGCATACCAAACAATGGCGGCCAGGCCAAGCACCACAGCGGAGCCCACTCCTGCACCCACAGCTATGCCGACCACCGGAGTGGAGCTGCCATCATCGGACGGGCCACTGGCTGCTGCCTGGTCGGCTGGTGCACTGGCCGGGGCCGGGAGAGTGGCAGGAGGAGGCTGAGCCGCCACAGCGGCAGCCGGCTCGGGGGCTGGCTCAGGCGCGGGGGCTGCTGCACCCACTGCGCCAACCGGGGCAGCCTCCGCAGCAGGCGAAGCCGCCGACTGCACTCCGGCCGGCAGCTCCGAGGCAGGGGAGCTTGCCAGGTTGGCAGCAGGCTGCTGGCTGGCTGCAGGTCTGCTGACGTTGAAGTCCTCGGGCACAGTGGCTTGGATGTTGGTGGGGAAGGTGCCCGTGGCGCCGGCGGTGGGAACGGCGGCCCTGTGGCAGCAGCGTCAGGGGAGAACTGGGAGCATGGGTGAGCTGGTGAGCCAAGCACGGCATGCAGGAGCAGCTTGCTGTGGCTTGGGGCACACATGGCAAGTAGACCAGCCAGCCCGGCGCTCACGAGGCCAGGAGCGGGCGGCCGAGGTCGGGATAGATGAGCAGGTCCAGAGGGGGCTTGGGCACGCCGCTGTGAGGGGTGTGGAAGCAAATGGGAGCAACTGTCATGCTTTAGGTCTAATTGGAGCATCGTTTTACTCCCATGCTCCTATGCACCATGAGTATCATGCACAGTGCGCAGCAAGCCTGGTGCACCTGAGCTCCCAGGCGGCGGTGCCGTTGAGGTTGGTGAGCTGGCGCCACTGGGACTGCAGGCCCGCCAGGGCCGCATCCGTGGCGGCATCCGCCCCATCCGAGGGTGTACTGCGCATCCAGATCGACCGAATGCCGCCGCTGCCGCCCACCTGTGCATATGGCATGACGTGATGGACGGCGGGCTGTGAACAGGCAGCCGAGCATGGCGACCCGCTTCCTCTTCAACATGGCTTGGCAAGCAAAGCAGGGCCGCAAATGCCGCCTTGCCAGGCACATGCTGCATCCCTGCCAAGGAACCCACGCGCACCTGCTCCAAGTGGAGGCGCAGCCAGCCGTCCCCACCCAGGTTGTACGCTTCCACCACCACCTGCATGTCCTGTGGCGGGTCGCACGCCACCTGAGGGGAGGCAGGGCGGAGGTGTGGGCCTTTGGAGCAAGGCCAATGTGGCGCACGCATTCACATTTGATGCGCCACCCGCCAGCGCTGCTGAGCATGCGGGGCTCTGCCGCCGGGCTGCGACTGTCGCGCGCCTGGCGGTAGCGGACGGGGATGGCGTTGCGGCTCAGGTTGGCCAGGCGGGCAAAGGCCAGCGGATGCAGGGCCAGCTCGCCAGCTGGGCAGCCGGGGCAGGCGTCTTGTACTGTGATCACGACGCTGCTGCGGCTGCCACCAGCGCCGGCAATGCAGGGACCCTGCACATGTGTGGTGTGGAGGCAGCGGCAGTGGTGCCACCAACCGGCCATGCAGGGGACATGAGCGAGGTCTGCCTGCAACTCAATGTTTTGCCTTCCAGCCCACCTGTGCGAATATGCCGTTGCCCTGGCCGCACTGCACTTCAAAGCAGGCACCGCAGCCGCTGGTGGCCAGGTCTTGAGCAAAGGGGTTGCCGGCGCCCAGCGCTGGAATTGTTGGGGCGGGTGGCGGTTCATCATGCTCGGAGCGCAGGCAGAGGCGATGGGGCGCAGGCATGGTGCACTCAGCTGTCATCATGCGCCACGCCAGACCACATGCCACTCGCCGCTGCAGCTGCCTACCTCCGGTGTTGATGCCGGGCCAGCTGCTGTACGTCCGGTCAACAGCAAAGCCGCAGGCGCCCAGCCGCAGGGCCGATGTATTGCTCGGCGCCGTGCCGTTTGGCAGCGCCTGCGCATGGGCAGCAAGGCAGGCCGCTGGTGAGCTGTGGCAGCAGCGTCCAAGGTTGACAGGCCTGACCACGCGGCCCGCCTCGCTTGACGCATGGTGGCGGCGGCGGCTCCCGCCTCTGCGGCCGCCGGCGCGCGGCAGGGAGCCGGGCAGCACCTGCCGACCAGTTGTCCTGCCTTGGCACCCCTGCACCGTCGTGGCCCTCAGGATGATCCCAAACCGGCCTCACGGAGCCGCTGGCGGCCACTCACTCCGAGTGCTGCATAGCTGGTGACGTTGGCTGCGATCCACTGGCTCAGGGGCTGGGGCTGGGCTGCCTGGGCTGCAGCCGGGTGCAGGGCCGCAGCAGCGAGGCCGAGCGCGAGCAGCGTCCACTGGAGCCTCCCTGGCATTGCTGCAGTGCGGTGGAGGCAGTGATCCAGGTGGAGGGCGAGCAGCCAGGCCAGGCAGAGAGACAACAGAATGCGGGCGGCGCTGCACCGCCGTGCGCTTTCCACCTGGCGTCGCTCATGAGCCGGCGCAACCAGCGGCTGTTTTCCTCGCCTTTCAGCACACGTGAGCGTCATGCAGGCTTGTTTGCGCCCATGCCACGCTCTTGGGAGGGCAATCACAGCGCCCGACAGGCGAGGCAGCGGACAAAACCAGGATTACATTTCAGGCGCTCATGTGTCCGTGCAGAGCGCTCAAAGGCTTGATGAAGAGGTAAGAGATGGATGGACTGTTGTAGCAGGACAGAAGGCGGCGGGTATGTACTCGAGTGTACCGCACTCGACGGGACTGGGAAGGAAACAATAGGAAGGGAGCAGGGCGGCCCTAGCGCCTGACCAGCATGCCATACCCTGCCCTGCGCTGCTGCGAGCCGCTCACGGCACGAGCGCGCGTGGCGGCGGCGTGAAGCGTTGCCGCACCAGGGAGCGCGACAGGCTGCCGGAGAAGATGCCGATGTTCTGGGTGCTCTTGAGGCTGCCTCCCAGGCTGGTGGAGATGGGGATGCTTCCAGAGGCGGTGCCGCTGGGGCCAGCAGCGGCCGCTGGGATGCCCATGGCAGTGCTGGAGCCAACCGCGGGCAGGTGCGGTGCGCCAGTAGCCGCCGGCTCCTCCACATCTGCATCGTAGTGTCCCTCGGCAATCTCCTCGGCCACAGCCTGCTCGTCTCCCTTGCCGTACACAACCGTGCCGGTGACCAGCACCACAAAGCTGCGGCGGCGGGGGAAGGGGTGGGGGCGATAGGCGTGTGTGGAACGTATGGCGGGCGGCTCGACCTGATGGCAACTGGGGATGGCACGCAGGAATCGGGTCCAAGCGCCAGACTGACCTTTAAATGCCGCCCCCCTCCCCCCAAACGCCCCGGTGCTGCTCACCCCGCCGCCTGGATCCAGCTGTACACGCTCCAGCTCTCGCCCAGCTTGCCCAGGCCCAGAGGCGTGTAGAACAGCACCTGCAAGGGACAGCATGGGGTAACTTTAAGTGTTTGGTGGGTGCTTAAATGGAGCTAGGTCAGCACACTCATCGTTGGAGTTTGTGGGTGCATGCACAGCCATGGCGTGGGCTGCCTCAGGTGCCAAGGGGTGGCCAGCTAAATAAGGCAGCATGCGATGCATTGTTCGACCAACAGGACAATCCAAAAAGTCCAAAACGGGTCCAAAGCTGCCTCACCAGGTCCACCAGCCACACAAACAGCGTGCGCATCGTCTCCAGCACCGTCCTGCACGGCACGGCGCAGCGGGACATGCTTCAAACAGCCTGTTGGAAATCGTGCCTGGTGGCCGGCTATCTGTCTCATATGTGCTGTGCTCCACATGCCCTGCCACAGTGTGCTGTGCTCCCACCAGCGCGTCACCCACCCGCACCTGAACACCGCGCCCAGGTGGCCCGTCACGCACATGCCCGAAACGTTGTACATGAGCAGCGCTGTGGCGTCCACCACCAGCACAGCTGCGATGACTTTGGAGTGGGTGATCATCTGGGGACGAGGCAGAGGTGAGGGCTGGGCTGAGTGGATGCGAGGTTGGTGGGGTGCTGCTTGTTGGCCGGCATGCAACGCAGAACCGCCGGCTGACGCCAAGCCCACAGTCCGCAGTCTATCCAGCCGCCCACCAACACGACCCCAGCCTGTTGTTCCAGTTGCTCACATGCCAGGTGTCCACCGAGTCCTCGTGCAGGCCCTGGCCGTCAGTGCCCGGCAGGCGCTGCACCACGGGCAGCACCAGGAGCAGCATGGTGGCGGCGCCCAGCACGCCCTCGTAGCCCACAATCTTGAGCGGCGGGATGGCCAGGTCGGCCATGAAGAAGTCCTCAAACGTGATCTGGGCCGCCTGCACGCACTGGCTGCGAGGTTGGGGCGGGAAGGGGGGGAGGGGAGGGGGGGTGCACTCATGGGAGGCAACGCGGTCAGGCATGTGGCCTTCAGCAGGCCACACGTGGCAGCTGCAGTGTTGACAAGAGGGGGTGGTACATGCAGTGTGAAGTAATGAGTAACCCCCTGTGTCCTTCCCTGTGCTGACCTGGCAATGATGAGGCCCATGCCGGTGAGCATGGCCCGCGGCGACACCTCGTGGCTGGCGCTGCCCTCGCCTGCGTGGCAGAAAGATGGACAACACGTTAGTGCCAGGCTAGCGGCCACAGCACAAGCACATGCACACCGCAGGCTGCAAACAGCTGGGGCTCAAGACCTGCTTCCATGCCTCCCACCGCTGCCCGCTGTTGCCCCGCAGCCACCCACCCCTCCCCCCCGCCTCACCCGACAGCATGCTGCTGACGCCCACCAGCGCAATGCCCAGCACGCAGCAGCCGATGCCGCCGTAGTGCCAGCGGTTGAGGGAGCGGCGCAGGAAGATGACGGCAAAGAGGGCGGCGAACAGCATCTCGGCGCCACGCATCATCTGGTACACAGAGGCGGTGACTGCGGGCAGGGCAGGGGTGTGGCAGGGAGCAGGTGACTGTGGTGCTTTGGGCGTGCAGCAACAGTGTGGGCGTGCAGTAACAGAAACGGCAAGGGCCTGGGCTGCAGAGCACATGAGAGGGCTGGCGAAACTGCCAACCCAGCAGGCCGCACATCAGGGGAAGCGGGTAGGCGCCCTGCGCTGATTCCTCATTTGCAGCCGCAGCACCTGGCCTCAGCCACACTTCTATACACCTACACCCACCTGACAGCAGGCCCACATTCATGAGCACGGTGGCGATGAGGTCAAAGGCGGTGGGGATGAACAGCATCAGCGCCTGCGCCAGCTCGCCGTGCTTGGGGCCCACCGGTGCGGCCTGGACCAAGGGCACAGGTTGGGCAACATGTGAGGGCCAGTGAGGTGAAGAGGAACGCATGCACTGCTTGGGCACACAGCAGTCGGCGCGGCAGCCAGGTGCTGTTTTAACAGCATGCACCTGCTGGCTGAGCAGAGTAGCACCACCCTTGCCGCTCAACCCATCGCCCAAGCTCACCCCATCGCCCAGCAGCGGCTCCGTAGCGTCGCCGTTGGCGGCAGCAGCGGCTGCCTTGACAGCGCGCCGCCGCTCGCGCCGCTCGTTCCAGAATGCGAGCGGCAGGCAGAAGCTCATGGCCACAAACATGACGGTCTGTGCAAGCCGTCGCAGAGCAAGATGCAGGGCTCAGCAGCGAGTGGACAAACACAGCAATCCGGTGCTGCGCTCTGCTCCTGTTCCATTGCAAGCTCAGATTGCCGACACACACTGCACACGGCGCCCCCAACACCCCATCTAGCCCGCCTCGCACCGTCATGGCCCACGGCTGCAGCAGGTGGGGTGGGAACAAGTGGGGGCCAGGTGAGGGCCGCGAGGGTCACACCGTGAAGGGCGGCGAGCGGGCGGCGGCGGCGGCGGCAGCGACCCTTGCCTTTTGGAAGTTTTTGACGGCTCCATCGCGACCGGGACCATCCAGCTCGTACACTGCGGGTGGAAAGGACTCAAACAAGTGAGCGCTGGGCCTAGGGCAATGGCGGCCGCGCCATAGGGTGACTGTCGGGCGGCCTCACCGATCTTGGCAAACAGGCTCGTCAGCGTCCCGAAGAACAGCAAGCCCGTGACGGGCAGCACGGCCATGGTTGCAAGCGGCCGCTCGCGAACAGGCGTGCCGGTGCTGCTGGTGGCCCTTGCGCGACTCTCAACAGATGTGCAAATGACAATGAGCCAATCGGCAGCCCACCAGGGCCTGATGACCGCTCCCCGCTGCCACTGCATCTCGCCATTTGGCAGGGAGAAGCCAAGCGCGCTTGATCAGCCGATCGCCGATCAGTGCAAGATTGCTGGAGGCGCTGACCGATCCTGCACAGCCGCAGCGGCGTCCCAGCCGGCCTGCTTGAAGTGGGGCTGCCTCCCGGGGCCCTGGCGGGGCCTGGCCCCATCGTCCATAGGTCCGGACAGGTCGCCAGCAGCAAATACAGCAGCCATGGCGCCAGCTGTCTTCGCATGCCGCACCTCCCGCCTGCCGCCGGCCACCCTGCAGCGACCGCCGCCGCTGGCCATTACCCACCGTCCCTCCCTTCGCCTCTCCCACAGGCAGTGCTGACGCGCACCCCACATCATGCTGTCTTGGAAGGAGTGGGGCGAGTGGCTGGCGCCACGCGCCCTGGATGTGGAGCCGCTGTTGGAGCGTGCCTTCAAGGGGACGGGCCTGCTGCAGGGCGGCGTCTCTGACTACCTGGTTGCGCTGGCGGTGGCCTGCGCCTTCCCCATCATGCGCTACCTCATGGACCGTCATGTGTACGGAGTGAGTGCGGCGGGTGGCGCGGCACAGGGTTTTGTGGGGCAGCCAAGCAAGCAGGGCCCGCGAGCAGGAGCTGGACAGGAGGGGCAGGACCGTTGCTGCATCTCGCCTGCCCACCGGGGCAGGCGCTCGGTCCCATGTTTGACTGCTACCTTCAACCTTCCCTTCCATCCCTGCACAGCCGGTGGCGCACTGGGTGCTGCGGGTGCCTCGGGGCGACCCCAAGAAGACGGATGTGTGGGTCACCCAGGAGCAGCTGGACACTCTGGACAAGTTCAAGGGTCAGCGCTAGGGCTGCTGCGCATTCCATGTGCCTGGGCTCTGCTCTGTGTTCACACCTGGTAGTTTGGGGCCGACGGATGGCCATTGGCGCCGTTCCCGCTGCTGCTGTCGCTGTCACTGCCGCTGCCCCTGGGCAGGAGTGCTGTTGACATCCTGCTTGCGCGTCGCAATGCCTGGCCATACCTCCTCGCTGCCTTGCCCTGCTGCATGTGGCCTGCACATGGGATGACATGGGCGGTCGCCCGACAGGCCATGCTGCTCGCCCACTGCCCTCTCTGCAGAGTCGGCATACAAGTGTGGTGTACAGGTCTGCTTCACCTTGGTGCTGATGCTGATCGGCCTGAGCAAGCCGTGAGTGGGGCGAGGGGAGCGGGTGTGAGGGGCACCGCAAAGGCATGGCGGCTGCAGTGCAGGCGGGGCGCAGCTAGCATGCACAGATGCGCTGGCATGCGTCACGCTGCCTCTGGTTCAGCTCCTGCTCTCCGGAACGGGCATTATGCATCATTGGCGCTCTCTCTCTCCTCTGACACCCCACCCCACCCCACCCCGCGTCATGCCCGCAGCTGGTTCTACGACACAAAGCTGTACTGGGGCGAGTGCAGCAGCTGGCCCTGCGACGTGCCCGTCAGCTACGGCGAGCGCTTTGTCTACTGCTTGGTGCTGGGCTTCTATGTGCAGGTGGGTGGCCGGTGGAAGGGGGAGGGAATGCACGGCGGGTGGGCTCGTGGCGAGGCAGCAGCCGAATGGTGCGCATGCAGGTCTGCACGGCGGCTCTGGATGAAACTAAACTCGCCTCCAAGCCTGCTACCTCCCAGCCGTCCATCCCCGAAATGTCCCGCCCCCTTGCCTGCGGGCCGGCGCAGGCGGTGCCCATGCTGTTCCTGTGGGAGACCAAGCGCAAGGACCGGCTGGAGGTGTTTGCGCACCACGTGGCCACCATCATCCTCATCGCCTACTCATACTACCTCAAGTGAGGGAGTGGGGGCAGGGAGGCGGGGCAGGGAG
>RRZL01000042.1:153823-202204 GCA_006782975.1 Chlorella sp. Dachan
AGTGGGGGCAGGGAGGCGGGGCAGGGAGGCGGGGCAGGGAGGCGGGGCAGGGAGGCGGGGCAGGAGGCGGGGCGGCAGGCGGCGTGAGAGACGGGTTTCACGGAAGGGCGTGACATCGGACGCTGGGCGTGCGCATGGCAAGCGAGAGGCGGCAGGCGGGGGGTCGCTCTCTACGCGCGCACATGGCTTGGCCTGCCCATCCTGCCTGCCCCTCGCAGCCTGACGCGCGTGGGCGTCATGGTGCTGGTGTGCCACGAGAGCAATGACATCTTCCTGGAGGCGGCAAAGGTGGGCTGGAGGGTGGCAAAGAGCTGCAGCATGAGGCCGCAGCGGGCAATGGGGGTTGAATGCGACCCCAGCACCGGCACATGGCAGTTGTCACAGTCGGCGGGGCATGGCGGTGAAACCACCTCTTGCTGGCTGGAACCCAATGCTGCAGATGGCGCGGTACGCAAAGCATGAGACGGCGACCACCTACATCTTTGTGGGTGAGCGCATATGTGACGGCGATCACTGGGGCAAGCACCAGCACTTCTTCTCGATGCCAATGGCATGGACTGGTGGTCATACTCGAGTGCTGGCCGGCGCCCTTCCAAGCCTGCCCTCCCTGCCCTCCCTGACCCGCACTGCCCTCCCCACCCCCGGCCCGCGCAGTGTTCATGCTGAGCTGGTTTACCACCCGCGTCTTCATGTTCCCCGTGTTTGTCATCTACAGCACGCTGTTTGAGTCGGTGGTGAGTGGCAGCAGGCCACGCCTGGGTGTGTGCCTGTTGAGACATCCAGCTTTGCAGCGCCGGGCACCTTGTCGCTAGAAGCGGCTCGCCCTCTGTGCTTAGGGCTGCACCCCTGTGCCCCTCGATTGGTGCAGGAGCGCGCCCAGCTGCTGGGCGTGGCCGACTCCATCCAGCCGCACCACAGCATCCTCAACGGCTTCCTGATCTTCCTCTATTGCCTCCACGTATACTGGTGAGAGGGGTGGGGGTCAGGGGGCAGCGTGCTGCCCTGCCCCCTGCCTTTGGCATCCGCAGCTGCCGCCCCGTCCTGCCCTGCTCCGTCGGTCCCATCCCAGCCCCCGTACACGTTGCACGGCCCCCTAATCAACCACGTCGCAGGTCGTACCTCATCCTGCGGATTGCTGTCAAGCAGCTGACCACCGGCGGCGCAGGTGCGCGCTGCAGCGCTGTGAACAGAGCGGCACGTGGTTTTGGTTGATTGCACAGCGGCAGGGATCTTGGACGTTGGGCGTTAAGCGGCTTGTCGCCTGTTCATGCTGAGCAGCCCCCTCCCTCCCCCCACTCTTGGTGCAGAGGACATTCGGGAGGTGGAGGAGGAGGCAGCCCGACAGCGGCAGAAGGCCGCCACGCCCGGGAAGAGCACGCCCAAGGGCAAGCGCGTGACCTCGGTCGGCAGCATGCCCACCCCCGACTGATGCCTCGGCGCAGCGCCGGCAGCCAGTGGGTCTGAATAAGGCGCTGCCAGTCCAGCAGTCAGCTGAGCCATGCAAGCAGCTGCTGTCTGCGGCTTGCTGGGGGTGCGTCCTGCTGGCACCCTCGCCCCCCGGCACCACATCCCTCCCAGCTGTGAAGCCATACTTGTCTCTTCCAAGCCATCTTACATGTCGCACCATGTGAGTGAACACAGCCGAGCGCAGATGACGGTCACATCAGGGAGCATGCTGCCTGCCTAGGGCAGGTGCGCCACTTCGGGCGGAAGAGCGGCGGCAGCGTGGAGCAGTGCATGCTGTAAGCGGCGGGCGCACACGCTGCTCCCAGGCACATCCTGAGCACATACAGACTAAGCAGACGCACGAGGGCCCACCCAGCCTCGCGCCAGCTCGAGTTCGCAGTGCGACTTTGCCAGAAGCGAATGCTTTGCAGGCGGGGCGGCGCTAACACATTGATGATGCTCTGCTGACAGTTTCGAGCCCGTCGCAGCGCCACCGGGCGCCGCCGCAGCTGCCACCGCCGCCGCCGCCACCACGGGGCCATGCCGCCGCCCAGGCGGTGCGGGCACTGCGCCACCTGTCTGGTGGACAAGAAGAAGAGGCCGCCCTGCCTGGAGCTGCAGCGCCAACGGGAGGAGCGGCAGGCTGCAACGCATGGCAGCAGGGGGCGTGATGATGTCGACGACAAGCCGCAGGCGCAGGAGGGCCGACGCGCCGGAGGCGTGTCTCGAACAGCCTCCGGCCTGCCAGCTTCTAACTGGGACATTACACGGATGCTGTACACCTCGCAGTATGACAGAAACGTGAGCAGTGGACTGCTGGGCTGGCTGGAGTTGGGGCCTGCTGCAGTCGCAGCGCTGCTCATCAGCCGCGTGCCTGCCCCAACCCCATTGCTGGTCCACCTCCCTCCCGCCCCCCAGACCCGCCGCCAGCACCTGGCCAACCTGGTCTTCCTGCTGCGCCATGCAGTGGCCACGCGCGACTGGCGCCGCATGGCGGCTCTGGCTGCTGCCCTCCTGGCTTCAGATGTGCGCACCTGCTGCTTTGCTGTGGTTTACGCCCTGCAGACACCTGTGCCTAACTGTGCAGCCACGTGGCTGCTGCCTCTGCCTCGCTGAAACACCCTGCCTGACTGCCCGTTGTTGTTGCTTTGTTCAACCCTCCCCGCCACTTTCGCAGCGGGCGGAGAACGTTGGGGAGCGGTGGATGTTCCGCCACCCAGACAGCCGGGCGCGGGTGGCCGAGGCGCTGGAGGCAGGCAAGTGCTGCATGCGGGGGGAGGGTCGGGTTCAAACCGGATGCCTGACGCTGTGCATGCCAGGCATGAATGCCTCTGCGCTGCCATGCTGCAGCAGCAACCCTGGTACGCCTACTCCCTCCTGCCTCTGCGCCCTGCAGGCTGGCTGCTGCTGCAGCACGAACGCGATGCGCTGAGCTACGAGCAGACGCGGCGCTACCTGCAGCAGTGGGCCGTCTTCCAGGCGCGGGACCGCTGACTCCACTTGTGTTCGATTTCACAGCCTAGCTTGTGGACTGACTGCACCGCATGTGGAGGCAGCACCCGGCGGTGCCCAATCCCTCCCATGCCATCCTCTGCTCACCACAGATTGCCCCTGCGGGCAAGGACGCAGTGCTGCTGCAGCTGGCACGGTACTGCCGGGAGCAGGTGCGAGCCTGGGTTCAGGGCGGCTGCGCCTGCTGGCTGCTTGCCATCCGTGTCCTCGTGGCCATGTGCTCGGCCAGCTGGTGCTGAACGCACTCCACATGCAACTGCAGCCTTGCCAATCAATTTGGCGCACCCTCCCTTTCTCTTTCTGCAGGGCTATGCCACCGACGCCTGGGACTTCCTGAGCACCCAGCAGTTCTCCACTGCAGCAGCGGAGGCGCAGCGACACGCGCTCATGGGCGGCATACGCGCCGAGGCGTGGATGCAGGTGGGCAGCCGTGGTGCGGTGCTATTGGCCTGCAGCTGAAACTGCAGGGTGCATGTTGGTTAGACCGTGTGTGTGCTGCGCTGGCTGCTCTGGGTTCATGCCGGCATGCCCACTCGGCTCGGTATGTGCGCCCCACATCGCGGCCCCCACTCTGCAGGCAATGCGTGGGGCAGCGGAGCAGATGACGGTGGTGCAGCACCCCGCCGGCAGCCCCAACAAGCGGCGGCGGAGCGGCCCGCAGCGCACGGCGGCCTGGGAGCCGTGGCAGCACAATGCGCAGGTGGTGGCGCGGGCGGGCAGGATGGCCCGGGAGCTACACGAGCAAGCGGTGCAGTCGTGCCAGGTGGGCTGGGTGCTGGCCGGCGGTACCATGATGCGTTGTGTTGCATTGTGTTGTGTTTGAGTTGCATTGTGTTGCATTGTGTTTGAGTTGTGTTGTGTTTGCTTGGCGCGGTTGAGTTGGCAAGCATGCTGGTGTGCCATGCACGCCTGTGCTGCCAAGCACTGCAGAGCAGCGGACGCAGCAGGCGGCATGTGCTTGTGGACCGGCATGCTACTCCCTGCTCGCTGCCTCACGTTGGCGCTGCGCTGGCCTGGCCTGCCCTGCTGCAGAAGTCTCTGGAGCAGCAGCAGGAGGCCACCCAGGTGGCACACATGCTGGCGCAGCTGCAGCTGGCGGCAGGCGATGCCAAGGGTGAGGCCCTCAGCTCGCCGGGCAGCTGCTCACCTGCTCCTGATCGGGTGCTAAGGACTGGTTGTATTCACGTTGCATGCTCAGCTGTGCTCCTCACCCGCAGGCGCCCTGGCCACGGCGCGGCGGCAGCGCGAGCAGGCACCCGTTGATGCAGATGCTGCTGGGCTGCTGGCCCTGCTGCTGCTAGCCCAGCCGGCGCAGCGCTCGACAGCTCAGCAGCTGTCACAGCAGGCATCCCAGGGGCTGGAAGAGGGCGGGCAGCAGCAGCCAGCGCCCCTCAGCCCAGAGACGGCTGCAGAGGTAGCCAGCTGCCTGGTTCAGCTGCTAGCTGCCGATCCCAGCAGCCACACAGCGGCGGCTGGGCTGCTGGCGCTCCACGGACAGCAGCCCATACCGTCAGCGCTGCTTGTTGAGGGCTGCTGCTACTACGTGGAAGGGCAGCCGCCCAGCTGGCTGCCGCCGCTGCTGGAGCTCAGAGGTGCCCAGGGGGTGTGGATGGGGTAGGGAAGGTTGTTGCACACTGGACCTAAGGCCAATGAATTAGTTTGCATTGCTTTCAAGTCCTGCTACTTTCTCATGCCGCAGTCTGGCAGCACCTTGCGGCGGCCCTGGTCCAGGCGGCAGCTCTGGTGGTGCAGCATCAGCATCAGCTGAGCGAGCTGCAGCAGCGGCGCCAGGCGCTGCTGCTGCGCAGCCTGCATGAGGCGCAGCAGCAGCTGGAGCGCCGGCAGCGAGGCGAGGGCAGTAGCCGCGAGCAGCAGCGTTGGGCAGAGCTGCAGCAATTGACCGGGGAGGCTGTGGAGGCGCAAGGGCAGCTGCGGCTGGCACTGCAGGCGTACAAGCGGTGCTGTGCTATCATGGAGGTGGGTGAAGGGTGCAGCTGCACACTGTGCTCGGCTGGGCGGGTCATTTATACGTTAGGATGTGCGGTTGGGCTGTCCCCCACCATCCTGCTGCAAAATCGCTTGGCCCTGTCCCTTCCCGTGTGCACAGGGGCGGCTCTGGTGGCGGGACGCGCACCTGCTGCCCCAGCCCTCAGAGACGGTGGCAGCAGCGCTGCAGACTAGCTCGGCAGACCCTGCCATTGTGCTGGCCCTGGCGGCTGTTAATGCCTTCCTGCACCCGCTGTGGCAGCGCCAGGCGGTGCAGCAGTGGCGGTGAGCCTGGGGGAGTGCGGGCCTGGGGTGGGGGGTGCATGCGAGGGAGGAGGCCAGCTGGGCACCTCCAGGTGCCCAGAGCAGAGCTTGCGTAGTTGGACCCACCTTGCCATATGTGGCCACTTGCCCTCTTCCTGGCAGGGCCAGCGGGGGAGCCACTGCACTGCCGCACTTGCTACGCAACGTGCTGACGCGCCACAGCGCCACCGCATTGCGGGCAGCAGGGCATGACAAGGAAGCGGCAGCGCTGCGTGCCGCTGCCAAGCTGTGCCGCAAAGCAGCAGCAGTAGCAGCCAGTGCGGCAGAGCCTAGCATCTGCGGTGGGCACGCAGCAACAGCAGCAGCAGCGGTTGCATCGATAGCGAGGCAGCGGGCGGACTTTTGGCGGGCGGCACGCCGGCCCTGGAAGGTGGGTGGGTGCCCTGGGGTGCCAATGTCTGGTTGCAGTGGAGCAGTGGCGGTGCACACCCGTCACAAGCAGAGATGTGCTCCATCTGCCCCGCTCTGCCTGTCCCCGACCCGCCCTGCAGCCGCCCGCAGGCTGGGTGCCCATTCCCCTGGGAGCCAGGCACCCGCAGCTGGGCCGCATCGACCCGCTGCCTGGCCAGTGGTGGGCCTGCTTCCCGCAGTTCCGCCGGCGGCAGCGGCAGGGCCCACAGGGCAGCCAACCGGGAGACGCAGCAGCGGAGGCAGCAGGGGAAGCAGCGGCACAGCCGTGGGCTGCAACAGTTGCGGCAGCAGCAGCGGCAGTCATGGCAGCGGCTGCAGCCTCGCCTGGCCCCACACCGGCCTCGCAGGTGACAGGCCAGCGAGCCAGCGGCGATCGGCGGCAGCCGCAAGCGCTGCGCCGGCTGCAGTCGCAGCAGCCGCCGGGAGTGCGCAGCATTCTCAAGGGCTCACAGGAGCAGGTACCAGATGGCGAGTTGCTTGGGGCCTCCCAGCCGCAGCAGACGCAGGCGCCCGGCTCGGGCAGGGCCCCCCGCAGGGTGCAGTTCCAGCTGCCGCACTCGCCCAGGGCGGGTGACGGCGAGGGATGGGGCAGCCAGCAGCAGCAGCAGCAGCAGGAACAGCAGCAGCAGGCAGAGGGCATGGCTATGGATGACAGCGGCAGCCAGGAGCAGCAGCAGCATAGCGGTGCAGCTGCCGCGACAGCCGCAGCAGGCCAGGGGAACGGGGGGGCAGCCTCTAAGCATGGCAAGAAGCGGCGCCGCCTGCTGCCCCAGCTGCCTGCTGACCTGGCGGAGGATGACGGGGATGGCGGCAGTGGCATGGGCGCAGGCGCAGGCGCTTGGCGGGCCAAGCTGCAGCGGCGGCGCAGCAGCCTGCAGCAGCAGCAGCAGCAGCAGCAGCAGCAGCAGCAGCAGCAGCAGCAGCAGCAGCAGCAGCAGCAGCAGCAGAGACAGCCGCATGGCAGCGGGTGGTAACTGGCGTTTTGTATGCGGGCCGTGCTGTAAGAATGTGATGTCGCGAGTATGGGTCATTACAGTGCGTCAGGGTCAAGCAGTCAGAATAGCGGTCAAGTCACAGGAGGGCTAGCACAACGCGCAGGCGCAGCTGCCAATCAAAGTCACCGGTGCATCGCGGCACCTGGTGCCGTCGCGGCTGCGCACAGTTGCGCCCCCTCACACATCGTCCAGGAAGTCAAAGCGTGCGCGCAGCGTGCCCTTCATCTTGTCCGCCTCCCGCTCCGCGCGCTGCGCCTGCTTGATGGCGGCTTCGCTGACCAGCTCCAGCCCCGTGGGCGGCTCCCGGGCCGGGTCCAGCTCGCCCAGCAGCACCACGTTCTCGCCCCTGCGGCAGGACAGTGTTTGAGGATGGGGGCAGGGTGGGCGACAGCACATTGCTGCGCGGCCGCCTGAACGGCTTTTCATGGAGGGTTGCAGCCACACTGTAGCAGCAAGGGTTAACGCATGACACCAGCAGCCTTCCCTACCTGACTACGTGCAGCCCCAGCGGGATCTCTGCATACTGCGCCCCCACAATGATGCGCTCCTTGGCCCCTGCACGGCACGTGTTGTGATGGGCCAAGCAACACCGTGAAGAAAGAATGCAAGCGCTCACCGGCGGTGCGCTGCACGCAAGCTGAGGACCGGCACAGCCGTGCTGTCCACAGGGCTGTGCATTAAGGCTGTCCCCTGCAGCTGGTCCTATGCGCCTGGCCGTACCTTGGAGCACCAGGTTTGCAAACTGGTCAAACGACCGCAGCGTGCCGATGATTTTCCGCCCGTCTCTCAACTGCAGCAGGGGGACAGCCAGGCGGGGGATGGCAGTCAGGGGGTGAACTACCACTGCAGCAAGAAGGTGCAGGCATCAAAACAAGCAGCCAGAGTGAACGCAGCAAGCGACATGCGGCAATGCGCGGCAACAGCAGCGGTGCGCGCCAAGAACGCCCTCTCCCCACCTGCACCAGCAGCAGCTTGTCTAGCTCCTCCACCAGCGCCAGCCCTGGTGGCGGGATGTCCTCTATGTTGGGAGGTAGGAGCACCTGGTCCTCCATCGCCGCCCCTGCTGCTGCTCTGCAAGCCCCAGGCGGCAGGTGGCGGCGGGGCGGTGAGGCGATGGCGGCAACGACAGGGGACTGGCGGCGCTGCGGCGATGTCATCGCAGGCAGGGCGGCCTTCCGATCCCGCTGCCGGCTCACCAGGCTCAGCCTTCAAGCCTGTCGAGCGGGCCGGTCGCTTGCCTCTGCTACCGCTTGTCTGTTGACCGTTTGCCGATGCCCACGTGTTGATGGCGGTCTAAAGTATGAGTGGGACACTTCACACACGCCGATGGACGTGGTCGCCGGTAAATGCGAGGACTGGCGCGCCATTTCCTTTCGTTCGCCTTCTTTGACCCTCTGCAGCATCCCATCAGTGATCGCAACCTACATGCAAGCAAATTGGAGCTCCTAGATCCTCACACCACGCCCTGCGACGCACCCTGCCAGCCCCGCCTCTCACTGTGCACCTCTGAGCCAGCTCCGACCCCCAGCCATGCGCCAGACCACGGTGCTGTGGGTGCTGGGCCTGCTGGCCTTGGCTTCTGGCGCACTGGCCGTGCGGCCAGAACCCGCCGGTGCCGGCGCCGGTGCCGAGCTGCACGTCGGCGGTGGCGGCAGCGAGAAGAAGCTGCCCTGGTTCTGCCACAACCTCCAGTGCCCCAAGTTTACTGTGGTCAATGCCACAGAGGATTATGAGGTGCGGCGGCCTGCAGGGGGCATGGCACAGCGTTAATGTCGCACCCAGCACTGCACTTGCTCGTGCCACCGCCGCAGAGATGCCGATGTTGCACTCGTGTGCGCAGGTGCGGTACTACGAGGCTGGCGCCTGGGCGTCCACTGGTGAGCTGGCTGCATCTGCTCACACGCCGCTGTTGGCTGTGCCATGTGCGAGCGCAGCCAGCTAGTGCTGAGGCTCGACGGGCAGCGTGCCTGGGTGCCTCCATCCTATCGCCTCCCTTCCGCCGCAGACGTGGAGGCGTACGCGTTTGCGCTGGCTGCCAACACGGGCTTCCGCCGCCTGTTTGGCTACATTGATGGCCAGAACGAGGATGCCGGTGTGTGCTTGCCATCAAGACTCCCCGCTGCAGCCGCTGTGTCCACACCTCTTCTACCGTCGCGGTTGTTGTGCTGCTGCGGCCAGTGCTGCAACTGCTGCTCCTGCTTCTTCAGCTTTTGGTTGTGAGGACATTGCACCGCGTGTCCACTGTGGGGGCGGACAGCATGCTGGTACCTGCCAGCAGCTGCACCCCCGAGCAGCTCGCACTCGGGCCGCCTGACTGTAACACCTCTCTGCTTGCTCCCTCCCGCCTCCGATGCAGTGAAAATACCGGTGAGCCTGCGGCAGCAAACAGGACAGCAAACGTCACAGCGGGGTGCCAGCTGCCATTCATGTGGGATGCTGCTCTGGAACAGTTCGCGTTGAGGCTGTCTTGCAGGCCAGCTCATGCATGGTTCGGCGCCTCTCCGCCGCAGATGACTGCGCCGGTGCGGACCAAGATTTCAGCCGCGGCCGGGCCCTTCTGCAAGGTGCGCCAAGGGGACGCTGACGACGTTTGGACGCAGCGCTAGTGTGCAGCGAGTGGCACACAAGCACAACCTCTTGTGTAATTGAAGACTGGCCTTGCTGGTACTCAACCTGCACGCGCACGTCCCTCCCCTGCAGAGCAACTTCACCGTGTCGTTCTTCCTGCCATACCGCCTGCACCACCACGCCCCCAAGCCCAACAACCCCGACGTCTACATCCAGCCCAGCGACGCGTTCACGGCATTCGTGGCCCAGGCGAGGAGGGTGGAGAACTGGTGGTGCGCCTAGCTTGCAGGCGCAGGTGTGGGCGGGACACATGCCAGCTTGCCCATGGTCCCAACACCGCAGAGTAATTGCTGCCTCGCCCCACGCACCCCACCCTGCCCACCCTGCTCCAGAAGGGCGGCTATGTGATGGACGACTGGCAGATTTCGGGCATGGCCAAGGGCCTGGCCGACAAGCTGGACGAGGCGGGCATCGCCTACGAGAGCGACTCCTTCTACTTTGCCGGGTGGGTGGTTGTGTGTGTGGGTTTGAAAAGGGAGCAGGCGGGCGCTGCCCTTGGTATGTCTGAGGTGTGAGTGGCAGAGCAAATCTTCCAACCATGCCCCCGTGCGCAGGTACGACCCCCCGTTCCGGCTCACTGGCCGGCACCAGGAGGTGTGGCTGGTGGCCAAGGAGGAGGCTCCGTCTCGCACACACGCATAAGCCATCCTCCGTCACGCCTCACCCTTTCCTGCATCACGCGTCAAGGCCCCCCCACCTTCTCCTTTTGACTCTGACCCCAGCAAGCCCCAGCTTTTGAAATGCCCATCTGTGTTAAGTAGCGCCCGTTGCGAACAACCAACACACTCCTGGCCACACCGCAGCAGGGTTGCTCTTCTCCTACCCTCCCCCCTGCCTGCCCTGCTGCCCTCACCGCCACACTGGTTGTCGGGGCCGCGGGCATTACATGTGCGGCAGCAGAGCGGGGTCAGCATTATCCATTTGAGTCATTCGGTCAGAGGGAGCAAAGAGGGGAGCAGTGCGAAGCGAAGAATAAAAACAGGATCAGAAGGCCTGCCTGCTGCCTACAGCTAGTATAAAAGGTTGAAAAGAGGTGTCTGTTGGGTGTGGCGCGGCGGCGCCGCAAGCGTCTCAGCTACAGGTGTCACGGGTGGGAGGCAGGGGCGGCATGCCCCTGCTCTACGAGAGCCGTCGCAGCAGCGCAACTCACTGGCGGGCTGCCGAATCAGTCGTAGTGCTTCTGGAGGAAGGGGTCCAGCGGCTTGCCGATGGCATAAACGATAAACCCAATCTCCCTGCAAGAGGGCAGGAGGGTGGGCAGGAGGCAGTGGGGGTGGTGCGGGCGGGCAGGAGGCAGTGGGGTCAATGGCAGCAGGGGCGGAAAGCGGGCTGTGCCGGGCCGGCGGCAGCAGCTGCGCACCAGCTGCTGGCACTGCAGGGCAGAGGCGGTCAACAGGCCCAGATGGGCATGTGGCAGCCCCGCAGCAACCACCCAAGCCCCACCACTCAGCCGCCCTGCCACCGCCACCCACCGCAGCTTGGCGTGGTCCAGAATGTTGCGGCCGTCGAAGATGAAGGCGGGCTTGACCATGGAGTCGTAAATGGCCTGGTAGTCGTACGCCTTGAACTCGTCCCACTCGGTCAGCACGCAGATGGCGTGCGCGTCGCGGGCCGCCTCCATGTGGTCCTGCGGCAGCGGGCAGGAGGGGGGAGGGCCCAGGTGGAGGGCAGCCAGCGCAGCAGCAGGGTGGGGTGTCCAGACACAGCATGGGCCAGCAAAGCGCGCTGCCCATCACGCCTCCACACTTGCTTCATCCGCCCAGGCACCCGCCCAGCGCACCGGCGCGATGGCGATGGCGGTCTTGGCGATGGGCGGCGAGCGGGGGGAGGGGTGGTCCCACTCAAACTTCTCGGTGCCCAGGTCCTGGTACACCTGCTGCTCCTCCACCTGCGGGTCGTACACGCACACGCGCGCGCCGTCCGCCATCAGACCGCGGCACACGTCGATGGCGGGCGTCTCGCGCGTGTCGCCGGTGTCCTGCAGGCAGGTGCATGGGTGGGTGGTGGCGAGTCACCGGATCAGTGGGGTTGAGCACCCAGCTGACCAGCAGGCAGCCGCTGCGCAACCATCAGCAGCGCCTCCAACAAGACGGCCACACGGCGCACCTTCTTGAAGGCAAAGCCGTAGATGGCGATCTTCTTCTTGGAAATGGTGTTGAACATGGCGGAGATGACGCGCTCCACAAACCGCTGCTTCTGGTAGTCGTTCATCAGGATCACCTGCGGCGGTGCGTGGAGGGGGCAGGCGAAGCCAGCCGCTCAGTGCCATGCACCTCACACTCCCGACAGCCCTCTCACACGTCAACCGCTGGTTGCAAAGGTGGTAGGCGTGGCAGGGGCGGGCGGCCAGGCCCAGCGCACCTGGTGCCAGTAGTCGGCCACCGTCTGCAGGCCCACGCTCTCGCAGATGTACACCAGGTTGAGGATGTCCTTCTGCGGCAAGCGGAAGGTAGAAAGAGCAGCCCGGCAGGAGTGGGTGCCAGCTGTGGCAGATGCCGATGGCGACCGGCCGCACAATGCTTGCTCCACCCAGACTGCGCCTGGTCACTGTCCCCACCCACCTGGAAGCAGCTGCCGCCAAAGCCCACGCTGGCATTGAGGAACTTGGGGCCGATGCGCGAGTCGGTGCCGATGGACTTGGCAACCTGCTGCACATCCGCGCCTGCAGGGCAGCGCAAGACAGCACAGCACCGCTTCAGCGGCGGTGCAGGCACAGCAGCCCCCTGCATGCAGGGCTGACTGCGGCCTGCACCACTGCAACCCCACCGCTGCACTGGCCACCATTGCTGGGCTCACCAGTGGCCTCGCAGAGCGCGGAGATGGAGTTGACAGAGGAGATGCGCTGCGCCAGCATGGCGTTGGCCGTCAGCTTGGACAGCTCCGCGGACCACAGGTTGGTGCACAGGATGCGCTCGCGCGGCACCCAGTGCGCGTACACGCTGCAGGAGGGAGCAGCGCAGGGTGGGTGCAAGGCACATCAGCTTAGAGTTTGGCAGGGCAACAGCCCGCAACAGTGACCGCGGGCAGCCTGCATGGTAGCAGGTGCATGGCCCCAACCGCCCCGCCCCGCACCTGGCCAGCGTGGCGATGGCGGCGCGGCCGCTCTCGGTGTCCTTGCCGCCGATGAGCACGCGGTCGGGGTCGTTAAGGTCCTCGATGGCGGTGCCCTCCGCCAGAAACTCGGGGTTGGACAGGATCTCAAACTGCACGTTGGGGTCCTTGCAGTTGCGGCGCAGCACCTGCGGCGGCGATGGAGGGGCACGGGGGCAGTTGGGTGGTGAGCCGTCTCCGCCTGGACTGCTGGCTTGCACACGAGTGGTTGGCAGGGCGTTGTGCTGCGCCGCAATCGACTGCACCCGCCCGCCGCAGCAAGCCACCCCCGCCCTTCAACGCACCTTCTCAATCGCATCCGCGGTCTTGACGGGCACGGTGGACTTCTCCACAATGATCTTGCTGGACTTGGACACGCTGGCAATCACGCGGGCGGCGCCCTCCCAGTAGGTCAGGTCGGCGGCCTTGCCGGCGCCCACGCCGCGGGTCTTGGTGGGAGTGTTCACGCTGCAGGGGTGGGATGGAATGGATGGTGCGGCCTGTGACCACCGTCACACACCAGCAAGCTGCCAGAGCAGCAGAGCACTGCATGGCTCCTGCGCACACCGGAGCACCCAAGCCTGCACCCCAGCCGGCCCGCCGCGTGCCGCCACAGCCTGAGCCTCCAGCGCCCCGCCGGCTCCACACCTGACAAACACAATGTCCGCCTCCGCCACGTGCTTGGTCACGTCGGTGGAGAAGAAGAGGTTGCGGCCGCGCGCCGTCTTGACCACCTCATCCAGGCCGGGCTCGTAGATGGGCAGCTTGTCGCTGTTCCAGGCCGCGATGCGCTGCTCGTTAATGTCCACAACCACCACCTCGATCTGGGGGCACTTGAGGGCGATCTGCGGCGGGGGCGGGGGTTGCGGGCGAGGTGGGCAGCGGTGGCAGGCGGCAGCGTGGCGGGGGGCATGCTGCAAAGGCACATGCGGGTGCTGCATGCATGGCCCGCCGCGGCAAGCGAATTTCACTCACCATGGCCATGGTCGGCCCGCCTGTCGACGATGGGAGGGAATGAGGGTGGGCAGAGGGAGCAACCTCAGTTGGGTGAAGCGCACGCGCGTACCAGACTCTTCCCCCTTTTGATTGGCGGCGGCGGCGGTGGCGCAGGGTGGGCGGCCGCCCCTCTAGGGTGCCAGCAGCCCGCCGCGGTTTGATGCTGCATCAACCAACTGATGTGCGTACAGCCGCTGGCATGCGGAACTACAGCCACCAGCCCAACTGGCGCGCGCTGCAGCAAACTGCGGCAGCACCCGCCAGCGGCGGCGGCAGCGCCCGGCGTCGCCACTCACCCACATAGCCGGCGCCTGCAGGGGGCGGGGATGACGCAGGGGGTGCAGATCAGCACGGGCAGCAGGAGGGCAGGCCCCAGGGCGGCTGCCCGAGCAGCCAGGGGCAGTTGAGGGGGGGAACTAGTGCTGACGCTTGGCGCGCCGCCGGTGGGGCGTGGGCCGTCCCGCGGGCCAGTGCATCGGGTGCACACCCCGGAGGGGCGGGGGCAGCGGGGGCCAGGCCCCAGGCGGACGCGCCGCGTCCCAAGTCAAACTGCGCTGGCTGGGTGCATGCTAGGGGCCGTAGCGCCTCGCCATCGATCCCAGCAGGATCTCAGGCGCCCCGGCTGGGCGCGGGGCGGGCGCCAGGGGCCCAAAGCAGCGCCAGCGACCACCCCACTCGTGCCCCGCACCCACCAATGCAGCAGATTTTGGTCGCCATGGTGCCCGATTCGAATGCCAGGATGGGTGGAGGCAGAGGAGGGCCTCCAGAACCCAACTGAAGACTTGGGATGCCACGTCCGTCGCCCATGTAGGAAGCCAAGGGACCCCAGGCAGCACCCTGCCACTGCACTGCACTTTGGACACATTGAACTTTGATCACAACTGGCCGGAGACCCCTCTCAGCAGCCCCCAGAGATGCTAGCCGCCGTATGTCCCTGAGAGCCGGCTGGCGGCCCCTGCACAGCCTCCTCATACGCTCTGCATCCCCCAACCCAACGCTCGCCCTCGCCGAGGGGCCAGCCGCCATGCAGCAGCGCCGCTGGGGCGGCGGCGGCGGCACGCGCTCCCGCGGCCCGTCCAACTCGCCGCCCTGCATCTACCACCTGCGCGGCCACTGCCGCTTTGGCGTGCACTGCAACTTCTCTCACGACGTGGAGCAGACAGCCAGCGCGGCGCTGCCCATGCACCACCGCCAGCTGGTGCACTCGGTGGCCGTGCCCGCCGGCGCGGCGGGCAGTAATGTTGCGCCCTGGCACTTCCGCGTGATGTCGTACAACGTCCTGGCCGACTGCCTGGCGCACGAGCACGCCGCGGAGCTGTACACCTCGGTGCCCCGCTTTGCGCTCGAGTGGGGCTGGCGCTCCGGCCTCATCCTCAGGTGTGCGCCGGGTGCCGGTGGTGGGTATCTCCTCGTGTGGCGCCGCTGCTGAAACGCTGGCAGGCTGGGCTGCACAGGGCGGTGCGGTTTCCGGTGCCATCACGCAAACACACCACAGTCAACAGGCATGCCGGCGCCGGCTCGAGCCCTCACACCATCTCCCTACCCTGTGCCGCCGCAGGGAGATCCTGCACCACCGGCCCGACGTGGTGTGCCTGCAGGAGGTGGACCACTTCCGCCAGGTGGGGGCCCGCAGGCCTTGGGGAGTGTGCTGTCCTGCTGCTAGCAGCAGGGAGTGCACGGCTTGCCTGCAAGCATGGCGGGCGGAGGCGGCAGCAGCTGGTGCTCGTGCGCCCGCCTGCCTTCCGTGGCTGCGCATTGGCCATCAACACGCCAATCCCTGCCGTTATGCCTGGATGCAGTTTGAGGAGGCGCTGCAGCCGCACGGGTGAGCTGGGGGATGTGCGTGATGGGGCGTTGCACAGGCAGCTGCAGCGCTTGTAACTGCACGGTGCGGCGCAGGGGGAATGGGCTTGCTCGGCCTCCGCTGCCCAGCAGTCTGTCTGTTGCCTCACCCTCTGCCCAGCCACATGCCCCTCCCGCAGCTACGAGGGTGTGTACACCAAGCGCACCGGCGACCGGCGGGACGGGCTGGCCATGTTTTGGCGCGCCGAGGAGCTGCGCCCAGGTGCGATGCCAGGCGGGAGGGGGCACGCGCCTGCGCCGGCTGGCTGAAGCGGCTGATGCTGCGCATGCTGGGCATCGGTGCAGCATCTGCCCCCTGCCTGGTCGACCTGATGCGCTCCCGTTCCCCCTTTCCCTGCACTGTGCCACAGTGAAGCAGCGCATGATCAAGTTCAACCAGCTGGGGCTGAAGGACAACGTGGCGCAGCTGGTGGTGTTCCAGCGGCGCGGCAGCAAGGGCGGCGGCGCTGCCGGCAGCTGCTGCAGCAGCGAGGCCAGCGGCAGCAGCCTGTCGGGCCAGAAGCGGCGGCAGGATGACGAGGTGGCACCACGTGCCCGCCACATGCGGTTTGATAGCGGCAGCGAGGGCGAGGAGGGCGGCTCACTAGGCGCCGCGCGGCGGCGCAGCGGCAACCAGCCACGCGGGGCGGCGGTGGCGGAGGCTGCTGCTGCTGTGGAGGCGATCACAGTGGAGGATGTGGTGGATGGCGCGGGCCATGATGCCTCTGCCTCCTCGCTGGGCGCAGTCGAGGGCAGCAGCACACAGCGGATCGAGGGCGCCACCGAGCCAGTAGATGCAGCCGAGGCGGCAGACAGTGGGGAGCCGCCTCGCCTGCCGGAGCTGCTGGTGGCCAACATCCACGTGCTGTTCAGCCCAAAGCGGGGCGACCTCAAGCTGGGCCAGGTGCGTGTGCAGGGCTGGGGCTGGGGCTGGTGCGGCCGCCGCTGCCGCTGTCGCTGCCGCTGTCGCTGCTGCTGCTGTGCCACAAAGCTGGTGGCATAGCGTATTAGCACACAGCTCAGCCCGGCAGCTCCCGTGACACCTTTTTCCTGCTGCCTCCCGCGCCACTGCGCAGGTGCGCACACTGATGGAGCATGTCGACAGCCTGTGCCTGCAGCGGCAGAAGCGGTCGGGGCGGCGCGCCGCGGCGGTGGTCTGCGGCGACTTCAACAGCGCGGCAGGTGTGTATGGTGGGCTCTAGTCGGGGTCAGCGGAGGGAGCTGTGTGGGGAGGCCACCATGTTACCACACCTGCACAGTGTTGCTGGCAGTCATGCTACTGCCATGTCGCGTCCGCTTGGGAGGTAGGTACGTCATCTGTTCAACCCCCATCCCACCCACCCACCTCCTCGCAGGCTCCCCCATTTACGACTTTTTGCGCAGCGGCCAGCTGGACCTCAGCCTGCACGACCGGCGCAAGATGAGCGGGCAGGTGGAGGCGCACGGGCACAACTGGCGCGCAATGCAGGCGTCCTTCCTGGCCCGGCAGGCGCAGCAGGCCCAGCAGGTCCAGCAGCAGCAGCAGCCGGTAATGGCAGGCGTGTTTGATGCGTCGTCGATACAAGCTGCCCTGGAGCAGCAGCAGCAGGAGGAGCAGCAGCAGCAGCAGCAGCAGGCGGATGGCGACGGCCGCTGGCAGCCGGCTGGGCCTGGGGCCTGGCCAGGCGCCGCAGCCCCACTCAATGTGGACGCCGCGGTGGCGGCGATGCAGCACCCGCAGGCGGCGCCGAGCGTGGTGCCGCCCTATGCCCCACCGGATGAGGCCACCGCCCACGCCTTCAGCGGCCGGGGTGGCAGCAAGCCCATGCGTGCCTGGACGGCAGAGGACCTGCGCCTCGCAGCTGGCAGCAGCCTGGTGCGCAACGGCAGCGGGGCACTGGTGGCGCGCCACCCCCTGCAGCTGGCCTCCGCCTACAGCACGCTGACAGGCAGCGAGAGCTGCTGGAGCACCGCGCATGACAAGTTTGTGGGCACAGTGGACTACATCTGGTTCACTCCCGCAGCTGGCGGCAGCACCAACTGGCAGCTCACACCGCTGCGCGTGCTGCAGGTGCGGCGGGAAGGGCCCGTGGGTCTGAGTTGGGCGAGGGTTTGGACCACAGGCGTGGCTGTGTCGGTTGCCTGCGTGGTGCTGGTAGTCACACCTCCCTCCTCCCAACCAACCGCCTGCCTCCCTGCCCCCCCCTTCTCCTGCAGCCGCCGCCCTTGCAGTCGCTGCACTGCTCGCTGCCCTCGCCCGCCTGGCCCTCGGACCACATCGCCCTGGTGTGCGACTTTGCACTACAGGCGGGCGCTGCGCAGCAGCCGCAGCAGCCAGGCAAGAAGGTGCCCAGCTTGTAGTCGTTTCCGGGTGGCGTTGCTGCCGGACCCTTGGGTGCTCGACCCTCCCCTGCCCAGTTTAAGCCTCCGTTTCATACCTCCTGCCCATACATGCATCCGCTCCACGCCCCCTGCTCTGACTCGGCTCTGCTCTCTCCTGCTTGCTCCTCTGCTCTCCACGCTCTCCTCTGTGCATGCTCGCAGTTTGTAACAAAAGGGCTGATTGGTTCCTGCTTGCCAATTCCAATGTGGGGCACGCAGCATGAAACAAGGGGCTGGAACGGAATGTGGCAAGTCAGCTTTTTCGATTTAATTTTTCAAGCCGGACCGCATCGCCGGTGCAAACGTGCAGGTGCGGGCTGGCTGGCGCCCGAAAAGCTTGGGCCGCCCTCACAGCCTGCTGTGTGCACTCGTAGATCTTCACTCGTAGATCTTCAGAAGGCAGCGGGGCAGGAACAGGAACAAGTGTTCAGTAACAGCGCAGCAGTGGCACAAGCAGGAGTGCTCCAGTGGTGTGTAGATGAGATTGGGATGTGAGCGTGCATTGTGACCGGCGGTTCAGGGAGCATCGCCGCCAGCCGGATTAGCGCGCCCTGGGGGCTGCTCTGCTCGGGGGAGGTTTTCCCACACCGGGAGCCATAGGGGAGGCAGCCGGTGTCCCTTTGATACCCGAGGTGGCAAGATGTGGGTGTGTGTGCGTGGCGGCATGCAATGCACATGTGTGCGCGGTATGCAGCGCCAGCAACCGCTGGCCGGTGCATACAAATGGAGGTAGGCGTGCAGCTGCTGTAGAGCAAAGTGTTGGAGCTGCCAAAAACTCGCACAATGCAACTGCAGCACTCGCAGCCCCGCCCCTGCCGCCCGCCGCACCTGGCCGCGCAGCACGGGGGTGTTGTCCACCAGGCCCTCGGAGAACCACAGGGCCAGCTCCTTCTGCGCATTCTCCACAGAGTCGGAGCTGTGGGCGGAGGGGAGGGAGGGAGGAGTCAGTAATGCAGCAGTGACATGGTTGGAGATGGGGGCAGACGAACACCTCCCGACTGGCGTCGCATGCTGGCACCACCCGTGCTGCACAAATGGCGAGCCGGCACGAGCACCTGCCACCCAAGCAGCGCTCTGAAGCAGCAGCAGCCCTCATGAGCCCCCGCTCCTGCTCACCCGTGGATCACGTTGCGGCCAATGTCAATGGCGTAAGCGCCGCGGATGGTGCCGGGGTCAGAGGCCAGGGGGTTGGTGGCACCGATGATCTTGCGGGCCTGCGGGCGGGAGGAACCAAGCGCGGGACCAAGTTGGATGGCAAGAATGGCCACATCTGCGCCCAGCTGCAGCACGCGAGACCCCACGCATGTGGCGGCCGACTGCCCACCCATGCTTTTTGGCAAGCATGTGACTAGCCGCCAGCAGAACCGCGCAGCATCATCCCCAGCCCCCCACCTGGGCCACCACGTCCTTGCCCTCCAGGGCGATGGCCACCACGGGGCCGCTGCAGATGTACTCAACCAGGCCTGCAGAACAGGGGGAGGGGAGAGGGGCAGTGCGGGGGTGGGCATGCCGCACGGGACAGCAGGTCGGGCTCCAACAGGGGTAGATGCAGCATGCTGAGTCAAGGGCTTGCCGCCACTGTGTGCTGGCCCGGCAGGCCAGCCACTGGCCCAGCCGGGCCAGCCGCCGGCCCATCCCACTCCAGCCCTCCACGCACCGCCGAAGAAGGGCTTGGCGGACAGGTCAGCGTAGTGGGTCTCCGCATGCTGCTTGGTCACGTTCATGAACTTGAGGCCGCGCAGGGTGAAGCCCTGCAGCAAGAACACAGGGCACTGATGAGCATGGAGGTCCAGGTGGATGGAGAAAGGCGTGGCAGGTGGCACGGCCGACGCAAGCCGCAGGTGCAGGACGTGCCTTGGCCAGGAAGCGGTCCAGGATGGGCGCAATCAGGTTGCGCTGCACGCCGTCAGGCTTGATCATCACAAAGGTGGTCTCCTGCGGCGGAACAAGAGGCACGGATGCAGCGCTCGGTCAAGGGCGGCGGCAGAGGCGGCGGCGGCCGCCGCCGGAGGGGTGACTTGCTGCAGCGCTGATAGGCCACTGCCCCGGCTGTGGCAGCATCTGCTCCATCTCCAGCAGTGCTGGCAGACAACTGGTGCTGTGCAGGCCAGGTCGTTGATGATGTCGCTGCCAGGCCTCTGGGCCTCGCTGCCCCTGCTGCGCATCGGGCAGTGCCATGGCCATCAACAGCCTGCCGGGGCTGCGGGGTGCGGGCAGCCACCCGGCATCGGCATGGTGATGCTCGTGGCGGCGCGGCGGCTCACCATTGTGGCGACTGGTGCTTGTGATGAGATGGGCCGATAGGTGGGTGCAAAGGGACGGCAGCTGGGCCCCCTGCGGCCTTTGGCAGCCGGCCACACGCAGCAGCATGACATGCATGGGGGCCAAGTAGGGCTTGCAGCACGCCATCGTGCATCCACCGATCGCAACAAGCCATCGGCAGATCACAGCCGCCCGACAGGCGCCTCCAAGCCCGCTCCCGGCGCCCCAACCTCGCACCCAGCTGCCCATTCCGGCTCTCGATTGCCTGGCACGGTCACTGGTACACCCCCGCAATGGCAGCCGAGGCGGCGGTCGCAGCCACGGCAGTAGCAGCTGCGGTGGGAGCGGCGGCAGTGGCGGCGGCGCCGCCCCAGACGACGGCAGCAGCACCAGCGGAGCAGCAGCAGCAGCAGCAGTCAGACAGCTTTGATAGCAGCAGATACACCCTGCACAGCCAGGGCGCAGAGGCGGTGAGCGATCACGGTGGTGCAAGTGCCAGCTTGCAAAGGTTGCCCATGAGCATGCGCCCCCTTGTGCGTGTGTTGGTTCACCGCATCTGTTGCATTGCCGCCGCCGTTTTGGGTTGGCCCAGCATGCTCAATGCTTGTGCACCAAGAGTCGCAACGGGCTGCAGGGCAGCACGCGTGCTTTCGCACTGCACAGCCAGGCTTACGCTTCGCTGCTGCCTCCACACCCTGCATGCAGCGCGTGTGGGAGGGCACGTTCCTGTCCCGGCCAGCCATCATCAAGCAGCGGTTTAGCAAAAAGTACCGGCATCCACAGCTGGATGTGAAGCTCACGGCGGCGCGGCTCAAGTCGGTGCGCTGGCAGGGCAGGCATTTGCAGACGCTGCACTCCACCCCAGCAGACCGGGCAGGGCATGCAGCAATGCAGTGCCCGAAACGCGGCTGAGGCTGTGCAGCTGTTTGACTGCTATTCTTGTTGCGTTGGCTTTTGAACCTGCAGGAAGTGCGCAGCATGCTGAAGGCCCGCAAGCTAGGAGTGCTCACGCCAGGTGCGCCCTGCTTCTCTGGCATGCCTCCTGGCGCTCCTGTTCTGCTTGCCCACAACCGCCCACACGCACACCCTTCCCTGCCTGTCCTGCTGCCTGCTGGCCCCGCCTGCATACTCCACTCCCACCCGCTTTGCCCAATGCCGGCTCTGTGCCCCAACCGCAGTTGTGTACCACGTGGACAATGCCACCAGCAGCATCTACATGCAGCGGGTGGAGGGGCACAGCCTCAAGACGCTGCTGCACGGCGGGGACCTGGGCGGCGCTGGTGAGCGGCGGGCTGAGCATGCAGCGTTGGTTGGTGTTGTCATAGCGCATCAGCAGTAAGCAGGCATGGCACCTGGTGGTGCCGGAGCTGGCTTTGCAAGCCGCCTGCGTGCCTGCCCCTGGGCGCGCCTGCTGCGCCACCTGGGCACACCCCGTCCTCGCCGCCCTCCTCACCTCAGATCTGGAGGAGCTGCTGGTGGCTGTGGGGCGCGCCATTGCCAAGCTGCACGACGGCGGGCTGGTGCACGGCGACCTGACCACCTCAAACATGATGCTGCGCACCGCCGACCGCCAGCTGGTGGGTGCTGGCGGGGAGCTGCGAGCTGTTGCTGGGCAGCAATGGCCTTGTGTGGGCTGATCGCATAGTTTCACACAAGCTTGTAGTGAAGTGGGGCAGCTGGCTTGCCCGCATGCAGGTGGCATGGGCTGGTTGCTCTACCCCCACTGTGACGACACGTGCTCGCCACCCACCGCCCCCCTGCTTCCCATACAGGTGCTCATCGACTTTGGGCTGGCCTACAACAGCACCATACCCGAGGACAAGGGCGTGGACCTGTACGTGCTGGAGCGCGCCTTTGCGTCGGCGCACGCAGAGGAGGGCGCGGCCATGGTGCGAGTGGGGGATGGTCGCGAGGCGTAGGTTGTGGGGTGGTGGGTGCTGCACCGGAGCTGAACGCTGACGGCAAGCAAATCGTCTGCAAGACCCTTTTACAAACTCGCATCGTCTACCCTCAATACCCACGCAGTTTGAGAAGGTGCTGGAGGCGTACCGGCGGGCGTCCAGGCAGTGGAGCGCCACGCTCAACCGGTTTGCCGAAGTGCGGATGCGCGGGCGCAAGCGCGCGATGGTGGGCTGAGGCCGCGGAGGTGTTTTTCTCTCGATAAATTTATTGTAAATATAGCAGCGCCTCCAGGACTGATGTAAGGTTCCGGGAGCAGAGAAAGGCAAGCTGGCCGGCCGTAGCCTGCTCGCACCTGTCTGCATCTGCCGCGGCATGCCATGCGGCGGCGGCGGCCACACTGTGGCCTTTCATTCATCGCGGCGCGCATCATTTCCCAGTTCGCCCAAAAGTGCGCGAAGCGTGCTCAGCCCCTTCAAAACCGATCAAACAGAAGAGGAGACAGCAAGTGCGGCCTTCGAACTCTGCCGACAACTCTTTGAGCCCGCGCGGTGAGCTTTTCCGGTCGGTTGTAACACGCTGGAGACGCCCGAAGCTGGCCGCCTCTGCCGCCGCCACCCGCCGCCGCCCGCCGCCGCCGCCACCTGACGCCGCCACCCGCAACTGTGCGCACCGCCCAGCCTCAACTCCCATCCTGCTCCCCTCAACTCCAGGTCACAAGCTCAAGCTGGCGCTCGTGGGGAGCATCGTGATGCTGCGCAGGCTGCTGTGCTGCCTCGCGCCGCGCAGCAAGCAGCGTGACAAGAAGGGCGGCGACGGCGGCTCTGCGGCGGCTGCGGCAGCGGCAGCGGCAGCGCTAGCCGGTGCGCCGCATGCCGCCGTCTTCGACAACTGTTGCCAACATCCACGTGACACACGCCTCCCCTGGCACCCCGCCTTGCAGATGCGGCCCGGGCAGCCTCGGGCAGGCAGGCACGACCGGCCGCCGCAAGCAGCGAGGGCGCACCCCAGCCCTCCTCACCCTCCGCAGAATTCTCCTTCGGCTTCCCGGCAGCAGGGCAGGAGCCGGCCTCACCACTCCTGACGCCAGGAGACGCTGCCACGCCCGCGGCCAGCCTGACGCCGGAGCTGTTCCGCCGCTCCGTCACGCCACTGGGCTCCAGCAACACGCAGGGGGCGGGCACGCCGGCGCTGTGGGGCGGCGCTGGGCACAAGACGGTGAGTGGGCGAGGGCTGGAGAGGCACGCAGCCATGAAGCCTGGTACCTGCTGCCGACGGGTGGCGAGGCAAGCACGCCTTCATGCAACCCTGCCATCCATGACCTGTGCAGGTGCTGGGGGCCTCGTGCACACCGTCCTCACTCACGCCGGAGCCGCGCTTCCTGTTTGACGTGGCCTTCTCTGGCACGTCCCCCATTGTCACCGGCATCCCCAACTCGGGTGCGTGTGGTGTGATGGGGCGGGCCAGCAGCAGCAGCTGAGCAGGCACCTGCTGGGCGGTTGCTGCCTCGTGCCTGAGGTGTGGTGGACCGTTGCGGCGCGAGTACCAGGTTGCAACAACACCTGATCAGCCATGATCCCTCCCCTCTCCCATCATGCCCTTATGCTCTTGCAGTGGCCAAGTACTCGCAGGAACAGCCGGTGCGCATCCACACCACTCCCATCGACCAGCGCATCGAGCGAGCGCTCAAGGCAGAGCAGCGGGCGGTGCGACGAGCCAAGGCTGCGCGCTCGGCGGGCAGGGCACCGTGAGGGGCTGGGGCAGCAATGCTACCGGAGGCCTGCTTTGCTTGTCCAGAGAATGGATTTTGTACAATTTAATTCCGTATCATGTGCGTGCGCGAATGCTGTAGTCTGAATGGCAGTGGGATGCATGCTAAGCTGCGTGTGGGGCATCCAGGCCCCCCCCCAGGTCACAAGGCCAGGCCAAGTGTCACAAGTCGGCTCCTCTAATGCTTGTTCCAGCGTGGCAGGCGCTCCTTCAAAGCTGCTAGCCCATCTGCGAGCCTGCTGGCCATCCTGCGCTTGTTGCTCTTGCTGCTGCTGGTGCCGGTGGGGGCAGTGGGCACACTGCGCACCAGCTGAGGCTCAGTGGGCTCCTGCAGGCAGACGGAGGCACGTGTAACAAACTTTGATGACAGCAGCAGCCTGCATGGCACGCCTGCTGCAACACCTCACTAGATTCAACGGTTCACATTTGAACCTGCGGTGGCATGAGCGGCCCACACCTGCATGCGTACAGCTCACCGAGAAGTCGAGCACCACAGTCTTGTTGAGGGGCGGCTTCAGGAAGCCCTGCTTGGCGTCGCCAAACCGCTTGACAATCTTGCACTCCTTGCCCACCACGCGCACGGGCGTGGTGTGCTTTTTTGTGCAGGACGCAGGCGTCTTGATCAGGCGCACACGGGGCGGGTGGCAGGTCACGGAGTGGTCCTTGTGGCTGATGGTGCAGCTGCCGCCGTCGATTGCCAGGGTGATGTTGTGGCCCTGCGATGGGCAGAAAGCGTGGACTGGTGCATCACTTAGCGCACCGCCCTGCAGCGGCATGAGCAGGGTGCGGCCGTGGGCAGTGCACTGTGGCCCAAGCCCTGGACACAGACTGCAGCCAGGCCAGCTCACGTCGCAGTGCGAGGGCACGCTCCTGCCCCACTCAATGTAGGGGTGCTTGCACACATGCTCCTCCACTTCCTGCGGCGGCAATGGCACGGCACACACGGCATCTACATCTCCGGCAGCTGCCCTAGGGCAGGTGCGTGCGCATCTGCCGCAAGGTTGCATGGCAGGACTGGCCCAGACGCCCCAAAAGCCGCCGAGGCACTGTGCGCACCTCCATGGCCACCATCACCTCCCGCAGCACGGTGCGGTTGGCGCTGAAGAACCTGGTCAGGTCCACACCTGCGGGGGTACAAGGAGAGGGGCGGCAGAGCATGCAATTGTGATGTGTCTTGCACCTCCAGCCGGCAAGCCAGGCGCCAGAAGAGGCGCGCACAGCAGGGCGGGGCAGGGCGCCCCACCTCCCAGCAGGTCGTCCCAATGCGGCGCCGCCAGGACGGAGTTGGCCTGCTCCACAGCATCCGCCAGCTGGCTCAGGATGGAGCGGGTGGAAGCCACCGGCTGCAGCAGCGACGAAAACGGGTTGCTGCCTGCGGCGGTGCCGCCGCTGCTTGTGCCCAGCAGGCTGCCCAGGGAGCTGCGCAGGGTGGCAGTGCCACTTGTGCTGGCGGCGGATGCGGCAGCCCCGCTGCTGGGCCCCAGCAGGGCGGCCAGCTGGCTGCTCACGGCGCCGGTGTTGGCAGCGGTGAGAAAGGTGGACAGCGGGCTGTCTGTGCCGCTGAACAGTGCGCTGAACAGATCAGCTGCGAGGGATGCTTCGGAGCCAGCGGTGCCAGGAGGGCTGGTGGGATCGGTGCCTGGAGTGGAGGGGGCGGAGCCACTGCTGCCGCCCGTCGCGGTCTGGATGGCCTGCATCGTCTGTGGGCTGCTGCCCGGGTTGGTCAGCGCCAGGAACAGGCTGGTGAGGGAGTCGTCGCCCAGCAAGCTCACATCGCCGTTCATCATCTCGATCAGGGCCGAAGTTGCATCTGCAGCATGGAAAGTTGAGTTGTGTGTGACTGGCCCCGCCTCGCAGCAGCGCTGTGTGCCCGCAGCCCACCGCTCACCGTCGGCCGCGGCGGCACCGCCTATGAGCAACAGCGCCGCCAGGGCGGTGGTCACCAGGACTCGCAGCCCCGAGCGAGACATCCTGTCGATGCTCCCCCCTGCCTGGGAGGCTCCGAGGGCCGGGGAGGCCCCGCCGCTCTGCACTGGCGACCTTGCACGCTGTTTGCGACAGATATAAACAACTTGTGGCGTGGTTCAAGGTGGATGGACTGGCAGAGACACAAACGAGGTGCCTTCAAGGCTTGTTCAAGGCTTGAGCGGCCTGCGTGGCGCCCATGCGCAGCCCGCGACGCAACGGCAGGGAGTTGGCCCACCGGCAGCGCAATCCCGATGCAGTTGAAGTGGTCGAGAGCCCACAAGCTGCCCCCATCGGACCCAAGCGAGCGACAGCTGCCCCCGAGCAGCGCCTGCAGCTCGCGCTTCAAGGTGGGCGGCCCTCAGACAATCGCAGCGGTGATGCACTTGTGATCTGGCACCGCCCAGTCACGCTGCGGCGCACCTTCCCACACCACGGCCGCACCCGACCGCCACCCGCAGGGACCCGATGTCGGGGCGGGCTGGCGCGCCCTCCCGCAGCCAGCAGGCCTTCAGATGGCTGCTGCAGGGCGACGATGATGAGGAGCGCAGGGGCAGCGGCAGTCAGGGCCGGCAGGCAGGCGGCAAGGGTGGCGGCCGCGGCACAAAAGATGGCGGCAAGGGCGGCGGGCGGCGGCGCAGCGGTGGCGGCGGCAAGGTCCCCTTCATTCCCGGATTCAAGCTGCGGTGCGACGCCGAGGCTGAGGAAGCAGCCAGCAGCAGCGCGGCTGCGCCAGGCAGCGACCTGCAATCGCTGCAGGAGGCGTTTGCTGGGGTGCTGGATGCGGAGCTGGTGGCGGATGTGCTGGCCAGCACCGGCGGCGATGCGGCGGCGGCGATGGAGGCGCTGCTCAGCTTGACCGGCGGTGCTGAGGCAGGAGGGCAGGTGCCACCAGCAGAGGAGTCAGCGGCTGCAGCCAGCGCAGGGCCGCCAGCTGCTGCGCCTGCTGCGGTGCCAGCGGTACAGCCCTCTGGTGCTCCCTCCTCGGCTGCGCCCTGCTACTGGGATGCGCTGCCCCAGGAGATGAAGCAGCTGGTGTTTGAGCAGCTGTCCCTCAGGTGGGCCTGCTGTGGGGCTGGCGCTGCTGCTGAATGGCACACCTGGTTGCACAGCTGCTGGCATGACCGATGGCCGTGGCACTTTGGCTGGGCTGCCGACTGGCCACCTGTGCACACTCGATTCGCTGTTGCACAACTGTTGCAGGGACCTAGCGCGTGCTGCGCGTGCCTGCCGCGAGTTTGCAAGCTATGTGCGGGAGCAGAGGCGCAGCCTGCGCACCGTGGTGGTGCCAGAGGGTGTATCCTACGCAGCCGTCAGGTAAGGGTTGCTTGCAGAGGCAATTCAAGGGCAGCAATGCATCCGTATCTTGAATGGGCACCTGATACAAGCCAACAATGTTGTGCTGTCGGTACGAAGCCTCATGAACGACCCTGCCTCTTCCTGAAGGGGGCTGGTGGCTGCGTTTGCGGGCGCCGAGGGTGTGGTGCTGTCGCGATGTGCCGCCCAGGTGCGCCCTTTGGCTTGCTTTTGGCAGCAGGCCGCTGCACACTCTCGACGCTGCTGCACGCTGTGCTGTCGGAAGTGAGCGGCAGACCAACTCCCCATTGTCAGCTCCCCCATGCGCCATGCAGCTGCGCTTCCCGCACGAGTACGAGGCCATGCTGCGCGCTGTGCAGCTGGGCGAGCAGGACAGGCAAGCCGGGGCACACACTGGACAGTCCAGTTTGACTTGGGTTACAGGCCCAACACTGCGCCACGCGTGCCGCTCCCCAGCAGCACTGGAAAATTATCCACCCCAAGCCTCCCACTGTGCGCGCCTCCCTCACCTTGCCCCCCGCCTGCAGGCAGGGTGGCATGCCCGTTCGCTCCATGAGCCTGGCACGCTGCGACCGCATCACAGACGCAGCGGTGGGCGAGCTGTGCGACACTTTTGCCTCGTTGGAACGGGTTGACCTCACTCGCTGTGTGGAGGTGGGTGATGCAGCCATGACGCGGCTGGCCGCCTTCACTCGTCAGCTGGGCGGCGGCAGCTGTGCAGCAGGAGGCAGCAGCGATGAGGAGGCAGAGGAGGAGGAGTGGGAGGCTCAGGCGGCGGCTGAGGCAGTGGGCGGCATGCAGCTGGCGGGCGACGCCTCGCCGCCAGCGGCAGCGGGCATAGCAGGCAGCAAGGTGCTGGAAAGCCCCGACTCAGCTGTGCGGCGCATCGCGGCGCAGCGGCACGCCGACATGGTGGCACGCTCTGCCCGAGCGGGTGCGCTGCTGAGGTGCTGCGCTTGCATGGTCGTGAGTGGAGGGATGGCCTGCATAGTGGTGGCTGCAACCCAGCAGCATGAAGGTTTCCAGCAATGTGCACGACCATGTGCTCTGCCACCCATGCTTCCTCGTTGTGTTTGTGCAGCCCGCAAGCAGCACGGGCAGCCTCGGGACGTGGGCCTGCGTGAGCTGGTGCTCAAGGAGACCTCGGTGTCGGCACGCGGCACCAAGCTGCTGCTGCAGCCGGGCAGCGCCACCAGCAAGAGCCTCAGGGTGAGGTGGGGCAGGAGCCTCAGGGTAAGGTGGCGCAGGCTGGGCGGCTGGCTTGGATGACACCCACCTTTTAACCGTCGCACCCGTCCCCTCAAAGTGGTGCACCCTCTCATGCCGTCTGCTCCGCGTCTGCTCCACCGCACAGGTCCTGGACGTGTTGCGGTGCCCCAACATTGGAGGTGACGCGCTGGACCTACACCCGCGCTGCGTGCTGGAGAGCCTGCGCGCCTCGGGCTGCAACGGCCTGCGCTCCGTGGTCATGCAGCTGCCGGCGGAGGCGCCGCTGCGCGCTCTCAACCTGGAGAGCTGCCGCCAGCTGCACGAGGTGGGCTCACTGGGGATGGCCTCGTTGCATTGGGAGCCATTTGCACCCGTCGTCGCAGCGGCGTGTTCAGCACGCATGCACGCGTGCAGCGTTCTGCTGCCTGCTTGCACATCGTTCTCGAGTGCCGTCTTGGCCCTACATGTTCCTGACCACCACCCCTGCTGCCCTCCGCTGCCCCTGCTGCAGGTGGTGCTGGTGGCCCACCACCTCGAGTCGGCCAACTTCTCGCACTGCGGCCAGCTGCGCACCATCTCGCTCAGATGCAGGTGCGCCCCTTGCAGGCAGATGCCGTGTTGGTTTGCGAGGGTGCCCAGCTTGAATGGTGGGGTTGCCCTGCCGGCATGCCCGCCCACCTGCCAACCAGGAATCAATGGAAGGAACAGCCCCATTATTTCTGTCCCGCTCACACATCTGCAGGCGCCTGCGTGAGCTCAAGGCCGTCAACTGCGGCTCCCTCAACCTGGCGGCCAGTGAGCTGCACTGCCCAGTGCTGCAGGAGGCCAACTTCTTCGGCTGCCGCCAGCTGGATGCAGAGGGTGAGAGGGAGTGGGCTCATGCACGGCGGGCATCTGGCACACACCTTGTTTGGCAGGAGGAGAGGCAGTTGCGATTGCAGCCTGGATCGGATGTTTACTGTGTGCTCGCATGTTCCTCCCCTGCTGCCAGGCCTGGAGGCGGCCGCCCCGTCCCTCACCAAGTGCACCAGCCTGGACCTCACCGGCTGCACCGCCCTGTCCCGCCTGCTGCTGCCGGACGCCACAGCGCTGCGCTCCATCAGGTGGGGGGAGTGGCCCAGTGGCGCGGCATGAGGTGTACTTGCATAACACCACGCGTGAGGTGTGAGGCAACCTACTTGCGGCACCGGGTGGCAGGGCGGGCTGAACAAACTCCTCAATCTGTTCCAACACCACGCTCGTGCCCACGCAGTGTGGCTGGCTGCGGCGTGCTGCGCCAAGTGCTTCTGGCCTCGCCGGTGCTCAGCCAGTTGAGGGCCGCCGGTTGCAGCCGCCTCATGGTGAGAAGGGAGGCGGTCATTCAGAGCTGCATGGATGCCTGCCAAGCTTGAAACGTGGCAAGCGCCGGTGAAAGTCGGCTGCTCTATTCGTGTCAACCCCCACCCACCCTGCCCCTCGCCCAGGAGCTGCGCCTGGGCACCGCCCCGCTTTCGCACCTGGACCTGGAAAACTGCGGCCACCTGCGGGAGGTGCAGCTGAGCGAGGGCCCCTCACGCGCCTCGCTGGACGGAGGCAGCCGAGCAGCAGAGGGCAGCGCGGAGCGCAGGCGCAAGGTGAGGGGAAGGATACAGGGATGGGCAGCGCATACTAGTGTGCTGTTGGACATGGGGCGCTGCTTGCCTCAGACACGCCTGGCATGCCCTATAATCACCAGTTGGCTCCCAACCCCTGCTGCCCTTTGTGCAGCCGGCGCTGGTGCTGCGCGGCTGCACCAGCCTGCCCGAAGCAACCAAGCAGCTGCTGCGTGAGGCAGTGCTGGGAAGCTGACCCGCCCACAGCCTGGCTTTTGTACAGCTTTTTGTGCCCGCTAATTGGCCCTAACTGGGGTGGCAGTTTTGCAAAGCATGTACAACCATGTAACGTGTATCATTAGAGACAATGAAGGTAGCAAGAGCAGGTGGAGGGGGGTCAAGCAATCCCAGAGGCCTCAGCAGATGTGCCGCCATCCAATAGCAGGCAGTGCACAACCTGGGCACAGCAAGCAAGCAGGACAGGAGGCAGCCTTGCAGCTGCCTGGGGCGTGGTCACAACGCAGCAGTCACATCCCAATGCACAGCAGGCCCTCACAGGCCGGCGTGGCTGTAGAAGCGGCGGTACTTGAACCGCAGTGCTGCAATGTCGTGGTGCCTGCGTGCCTCGGCGTCCGCCAGCACGCGGTGCGCCTCGCTCAGCAGCTTGAAGATGGCGTGGGCGGCCTCGGGGCCCAGCCCTGCTGCGCCCGCCGCTTTGTCGGGATGGAACACCTGGCGGGAGGGAGGCAGACAATGGATGGGCTGGGTGGTGAGCCGCGGCAGTTGAGCCAGCATGAAGTGGCTGGCTGACTGAGCTGGCTTGCTGTTCCACGGTGTGCCACAGCACACCCCACAGCGTGCCACAACACACCCCAGGAGCCCGCGCGTCGCCCCTCACCAGCGCCAGCCGCTTGTACGCCGCCTTGATCTCCCCGGGCGTGGCCGCCGGCTTGACTCCCAGCACAGCGTAGTGGTTGACCGGCTGCTGTGCTGTAGAGCGCCGCTGGGCGTCGGCCAGGCGGGCCGCCACCTCCTGGCCGGCGCCCTGCTTCAGCAGGTGCGCCAGGTCCTGCTCAAGTGGAACAGAGGATGCAGCGTGTTGGGACCAGCCGTGCAAACGTGAATGGCTGTGAACCAGGCCCACCGGCCCCAAACCAACCACCATGCCTAGCTGCTCCGACCGCCACTTACCTGCGCCGCTGCGTCATAGGCGCCCAGCGCCCAGAAGGCATCCGCCCGGCGGTGGTACACGCGGGCATACGAGGCATCCAGCGCCTCGGCCCGGTAGCAGTCTGCCAGAGCGTCCAGGTAGCGGCCGCACGCATGGTGCGCCGCCGCCCGGTTGCAGTGCAGCACTGCTGCTAGGGTGGGCTCGTCCCCTGCAGCCCCTGAGCCCAGGCCCGCACTATAGTGCGCCGCCGCCTCGTCAAACCGCTGCGCCTGGAACGCTGCGTTGCCAGCCTGCTTGGCTGCCTCAGTCGCCCGCCGCCGCTCCTCGCGGGCTGCACGCTCCTCTGCTGCTGCATTGACCAGTCGCAGGCGCTGCAGCTCAGCCTGTTGGGTGGATGAAGAGCAGGGTGGACGTCTTATGTCAGGAGGGATGCACAGCGTCAGGGTCGCAGACTGAGGCTGGTGGGCAAAGCACCTTCAAACAAACTACCCACCTCCAGCTCAGCCGCGCGCTGCTCAGCTTGCTGCAAGCGCTGCTGTTCAGCTGTTGCCTCCAGGCTACTGCCGCTGCATTGTGCTGCGTTCACGACCGGGCTGCTGCCGGTTGGCGGGCTGAGGAATGCCTCCAGGGTCTGGCTGGCGCCGGCAGACGAGCGGGCACGTGGGATGGGCTGTCCCTGCGGCTCCTCTCCCTCCTCAAGGCTGGCAACAGCCGAAGCGGTTGGTCGGCTGATGGGCGTCTGCTCCTCGCCCTGCTGCTGCTGCTGCTCTGCACCAGCGGCCCGTGGAGGGCGCACGCTGGGTGGCGAGGGCGCCCCCGAGCGCGCCAACGACTCAGGCGGCAGCGGGCTGTCAAACACGGGGTGTGCTGCCACCGTGGGTGAGGTGCCCTCCGCGGCAACCTCCTCTGCACTGGCCTCCTCAGACACCGCGCTGCTGCCGCTGACACTATCAAACGAAGCCTCCAGACTGCTGGCTGCCCGGCTGCTGCGCTGTGCAGTCGCGGGCGTGAAGGCAGCGGGCTCTGCGGTGCCGCATGGCACTGCGCCTGCAGCTGGCCCCTCCTCTGCTGCTTCTGCTGCTGCTGCTGCTGCGGCGGCCACCTCAGCATCCTCCTCATCCTCCCCACCAAACTGCGGCTGGTAGAATGGTGAGGGTGGGGGCGCAGCGTGCTGCCGCTGCGGCGGCCGGCTGCTGCGCCGGGCGCTGGCCGCCAGCTCAGCATGTGCCGCCAGCTGGTCCTGCAGGCGCTCTAGCAGGTTGAGCAGCTCCGACCGCTCCTCATCCCATTGGGCTGTCTTGCTGCCCCCCTGCTGCCGCCTGCCGCCAACACCAGGCGACCAGTTGCCGCCCTGGTTCTCCTTGTCTGGCAGCGGCGAAGCGTGCTGCGATGTGAACCCAGGGCTGCCTGCCATGCCGCTGCTGCTGTAGGGTGGTGACTGCTGGCTGTGCTCGGGGTGCGGCTCGCAAGGCACTGGCTCACCGCTGCCAGCTGGCGAGGCCGGCTCCGAGTGGGCAGGCGGGCTGGGCGGCGGCGAGCGCAGCTGGCCCACTGCGGCACCTGCCTGTGCTGCCCGCAGCTGGGCTTGCAGGCTGCGGATGCGGGCCTGAAGTGGACAAAGTGGGGTAGCAGGGAGCAGCTGGGTGAGTGCGCAGGGACAGGTGCACCGCCTCTGCCAAGCCAGCTGGCCGCTCATCTGCCAGGCTGGTGCATGCGGCACTCCCCCTCCTCACAACCCCACCCACCTCAGACTCGCGCTGGTGGGCCGCCAACGCATCGGCTGCTGCCGCTGCCTCCCGCTTCTTCTCCACGTAAGCGGCCAGCAGGCGGGTGTTGTGGGCGCTGACGTCGGCGAGGGCATCGCGTGCCGCACGCCGCGCCGCAAGCATCTCCCGGCACACCTCCTGGCTGTGGGCCAGCTCCTGGGCCAAAGCATCGTTCTCCATGGCGAGCCGCTCAGCACGCGCCGACGCCTCCGCCTCGGCAGCGCTCAGCCGCTGCACGCGGTCCAGCAGTGCCCGGCGCTCCGCCTGTGGGCAGGATGGGCAGGTGCAGATGCGGGTTAGCGGGCAAACGCGTTAAGACAACCCAATCCACCACACACACGTACACAAACACCTCTCAGCTTCACTGATGCTCAACCCATGCCCCAGCGCAGTAGCTGCTCACCAGCAGGCGCTGCACCTCGCGCTCGGCGCCGGCGCCGCTGGCCCGCAGCCGCTCCAGCTCCGTCCCCAGCTCCTGCTGCCGCCGCTGCGCACGCTGCGCCTGCACCAGCAGCCCCGCCTTCTCGCTCAGCATCCAGTTGAGCAGCTCCTCTGACCAGGCGGGGGCTGCCTGCTCATCAAAATCCACATCTGCTGCCTCTGGCGCGCCAGACAGAGGGGCTGCTGCTGCCGCAGCTGCTGCTGGGCCAGCTGGCTCGGCCTGTGGCGCAGCAGTCGGAGGCTGCGCCCGATCTGGGCTGCTGTGCCTGCCAATGTGTGCGGCAGCCTCAGCGGCAGGGTGCAGCTCCAGCTCAATGGCGTCCTCCAGCTCGCCCGCTGGGCCGGCAGGCTGCTGCTGGACGCCGGCAGCGGCCCGGGGGGCCGTGGGCCGTGGCACATCCTGCCTGCACGGCGACGGCTCGCCTGCAAAGCTGAATGCCCGGTTCAGGGGTGGGGAGCGCCCGGCTGCCGCCGCTGCGCCGGTCGCGTCTGCATCGGCCGCCGGCGCCGACCGGGTGCGGGGCATGCCGCGCTCAGTCTGCTGCCGCTCGCGCTCCATCCTGGACGCTGTGCGCAGCGGCTTGAGCCCGCTCATCTGGAACAGGATGTCGTCGTCAGGGAAGGGGCTGGCTGCCGAGCCGGGGGTGGCGAAGCGGGCCGCAGGCCGCGCGCCCGTTGGCGGAGTGACGCTGCCGGCGGCGGGCGTGCCACGATGGCGTGCCTGCAAGGGGGCGGACAAAGTAGATCATGAGGCGCTAACAAGCTGGCAACTCAACTCGGACGCAGTGGTACGCCCAGCATGCATGGTCAACGCGCAGCAGCCAAACGTCTCCCACCTTTGCGTCAGGCGCCTGGCGGAAGAAGGCGCTGCGGCCGTCCCGGCTGCCCGCAGCGTAGCTGGTGCCGCTGCTGCGCCCTGCCGCTGCCATGCCCGCATACGTCTTGCCCTGGCACGTGCCCCCCAGGGCGCGCAGCTGCTCCAGCAGGTCGGGCACGGGAGCTGGTGGGCTGGCGGCAGCGGCGGCGGCGGCGCGGCCGCTGGAGTGGCGCCTGCCTGCGGGCTGCATGCGTGTGTGTTTGCCGCGCTGCCAGCCACTCCCACGCTGTGCTCAGCGCAGCTGGTTGGCCTTCTCTCGCAGCTGTCAGGCGGACCGCCTGGCTGCACGGGCCGTCAATTCGCGGGCCCCTGGGGCGGGGGTATGACACAGCAGCTGGCGTCGGCTGGCGGGCTTGCATTTCAAGCCGCCAAAATAAATGCACGCTGCTCTGCCGCAATCATCGGTCTGCCGCGATCACACCAGCGGTAGCTCCGGTCTCTTTGATCAGCGACAGCAGCCATGCCGGGCCTGGCAGTGGCGACCTGTCGGCAGCCGGCCCTTCCAGCCCCTCGCTTGCAGGGCCTACCCGCCCTGCCATGTCGCATGACCACTTGGACGCCGGTGCAGCAGCCCAACCGTGCAACCACTGCCGGGAGATGCGGCAGCACTCGCCGGCGCCCCGCTGCTGCCGCTGCTGCCGCCGCTGCCCCGACGCGCGACCTTGATGTGGACGTGTGCATCCTGGGGGCGGGCATCCTGGGCCTCTGTACCGCCCTGGTGCTGCTGCGCGAGGACGAGCATCTCAAGGTGGCGCTTGTGGACCGCGAGGTGCCGTGCAGCGGCGCAACCGGCGCAGGTGCGCTCGTGGGAGGCGGGTAGCGCTCCTTGTGCTCGTTGTGCCACCTGCAAGCCGCCATGATTTGCGGTTTGCTGTGCATCAATCCTCCGCCCATACGCCTCCGCAGGTCAAGGGTACTTGTGGCTCTGCCACCGCGACGTTGGGACCCCGGCCTTCAAGCTGGCGGCCCGCAGCAAGCAGATGTGGGCGAAGCTGCTGGCGCCCACCGTGCCTGAGCTGTCCAAGCAGGCAGTGGAGTGGCAGGTGAGCTTCCACAGCACACGCCAAGGCGGCATTGCTGCGTGCTTCCTGCTGCTGCAGCACTGAACCAGCCCCTCCTGCACTCGCTTGCTGGCTGGAGCCTGTGGGTTGCGAAGCGCGCGCTCACACAGGTCCCCCAACCAAACCGCTGCAGGCGGTGGGCTCCATGCTGTTGGCAACCAGCGAGGCAGAGGGCGCCGCGCTGCGCGAGCGCCGCGACCGCCTGGCGGCAGCGGGCGTGCAGGGCGCCGAGGTGCTGAGCGCTGCCGAGGTGCACCAGCTGGAGCCGTCCCTGGCCACTGGGGCAGTGCACTCAGGCCTGCTGGTGCCATCTGACAGCCAGGTCAATGGCAAGGCCACCGCGGCGGCGCTGCTGCGGGCCTGCCAGGCGCATGGCCCACGCTTCAGTGCACTGTTCCATGAGGCGGCGGCGGAGCTGGTGACCGGGCCGACGGGCCGGGTGGAGGGCGTGGCCACCGCGGCGCGCCGGTGAGCGGGGTGTGGGTGGGTGTGTATGCCGCGGCAGGGCCGGTTTGCAAAGGGTTGGCTGTGATGCAGTAGACACAGCGGCAGGCATCATCAAGATGTGTGCTGTGCCCAACCACCAGAAGCCCCGCTCAAACCTGCATTGGCACGCAGTGTGCGTGCTGCGCACGGCGTGGTGGTCACGCTGGGTGCCTGGAGCGGCGACTTCCTCGCCCAGCAGCTGTCGGATGCGCGATGGGAGGGCGCATTCCGGCCGCGGCGCGGCCTGCTGCTGGAGATGCCTCGGCCGCAGGGCATGCCCGCCGTGCGGCACGGCCTCATGGAGGCAGGTGGCTGCGTGGGTGGGAGCAGCCTCTATGGGACGTGCATGCATTGGTGAATGTGGCCAGACAGGCTGAAAGTGGTTCAGCCGGCATTCAATCGAAAAAGCACCTGACACGAACCTGGTGCCCGCCCTCGCCGCTCAGATGGGGTACACCGCGCACTATGCCCACAGCAGCTCCAGCAGCAGCGGCCAGCCAGCAGCAGACGGCGGCCTGGACATCACCTTTACCACCACCACCTCAGCATCTGGCGCGCTGCTGGTGGGCAGCAGCCGCGAGTTTTGCGGTTTTGGGCGAGGAGGCGAGGACCAGGTGGTGGATGCCATCATGCAGCGGGCGGCGCACTTTGTGCCTGGGCTGGCAGCTGTGAAGCGGCAGGACATCAACGTGCGATCGGGACCACGCCCCTGGGCTGCGGTGAGTGAGCGTGTGGCGGGTGAATGTTGGGAGACAGCATGGCTGTTAAGTTGCGGGACACATCGGGGTTGGTTGGGTTGCGGAACCTGAAGTGCGGCCTCACACCCCTGCTCCGGCTTCCCTGCTCCGAGACCTGAAGTGCGGCCTGTACCTGCCACCTCTGCCCTGTGACAGGCCGGCACGCCGTGGGTAGGCCCCGTGCCAGGCGTGGACGGCCTGTTCCTGTCTGCCGGCCACGAGGGCAGCGGCCTCACACTGGCGCCAGCATCGGCGGCGCTGCTCTTGCAGCTCCTGCTGGGCGAGCCCTGCCACCTGGAGGGCGACGTTCTGGCCCACCTAGCTATCCCGTCCAGCATGGCCCCCATCCTGGCAGAGTGATGGACGGTGTTATGTAGCTAACCCTGTAAGAGTGTGTGGCCTTCAGACCTGAGCAGGAGAAGCCAGTGACGACAAATGCCGAAGACGGCCAGGCGGGCAGCGCAGGGAGCCCTGAACAGCACACCGCACCGTTTCACCTCGCTTTGTCGCGTGATCGCGGATGTCCGCACCTTGCTACAAGCGTCACACAAGCACCCGGGTTGCCAGGAGCGGCCCTCTACGCAAGCCCTTGTCGGCGCGCCCACACGCTACACTGCAAGACCGCTGTCGCCTGCATCCAACATCAGCCGATAACAGCCGCGTCATCGGGACAGCGCTATCGCGGGGTGGACCTACCCACTGCCGCCGCCGCCTGCCACCGAGCCGCGGCCTTGCCGCAATGGCCGCGGCGGCTAGCACCCCTGGCGCCCTCAAGTCGGCCCTGCTTGTCATCGACATGCAGGCAAGCCAGCGCTTCCTTGTGTATGCGCAGTTGCTGCCGCTCAGGGAGAGGATGGACCAACAGTGAAAACAGTTGCCTGCCAGAGCACTGCCGCGCCCAGCCTGCATGCCCGCCTCGCTGACACCCTCCAACATACACCTTGTGCGCCGCAGAACGACTTCTGCCTGCCAGGCTCCGTGCTATGCGTGGCGGGCGCCATGGGCTGCCTGCCCAACGTGGTGGAGGCGGTGGATGTGGCGCGGTCCAAGGGCGTGCCCATCATCTGGGTCATCCGGGAGCATGACGCCCAGGGTGGGTGGGTGCGTGAGTGGGTGGATGCGTGAATGGGTGGGTGGGTGCGTGTGTGTGTGCGTGCGTGCGTGCATGCATGCATGCGTGGAATTCAGGTTGGCTGTGTTCAAACAGTCGCGGCGCTAGGTTCTAAGCTGCACACAACAGCTTGGGACCAATCGTTGCGTCCGGGGTGTTGCTGCACTGTGTTGCCTCATGGATGAACACCCCTCGATTCCTTGACTGGCGCAGGCATGGATGTGGAGCTGTTCCGCCAGCCCATGTTTCAGGCGGGCAAGGCATCCACGGTGCCGGGCACACAAGGTGGTTTCTGCTTGACATGGAATGAACTGCTGTGACGGTGGTCATGCCTGGTGGTCCTTTGCTCAGCTGCGCTCGTGCTGTGCAACGAACTGCTGCTCTCATGCCTGACTGCGGCAGGTGTGCAGCTAGTGCAGCCCCTGGCGGCAGCACCCGGCGAGCGCACCCTGGTAAAGAAGCGCTTTTCGGCGTTTTTTGCCACGGAGCTGGACCTGGTGCTCAAGTGAGGCTGGGCGCTGTAGCGCGGGGTTTTCCTGCCATTGCTGCAAGCAGCTTGGTCAGCGTGCTGCGTACTCCCCTGCGTACTCCCCAATGTTCCATGTTTTCAACCCTTCTGTGCCCCTGCCCGCGCTCGCAGGCGCATGGGCGTGCAGCATGTGGTGATTGCGGGGGTGCAGACGCCCAACTGCATTCGCGGCACAGCCTGGGACGCGCTGGCGCTCGACTATCCGCGAGTTACTGTGCTGGCGGACGCCACCGCCTCGCGCTCCGAGGCGGTGCAGGCAGCAAACTTGGAAGACATGCGGTGTGCGTCGGTGCACACGCCCACGGTGGTCGAGTGGGCCGCACAGCTGTGACTAATTATGTTATACACGGTTTTGAAGTAGTCCTGGCCTTGAGCTGCTAACGAAGGCAAGGAGCAGGGTTGCACAGCGGTGCGGCGCAGTGCGGACCTCCAGCGTCCGCCAAGGTTGAGCTGGCTTGCCGGTGCTCCTTGGCCATCTGCAGGCGCGGGTGCGCTTGCCGCTCTCACCTCATTGTTCTGAGCCCGGCCCGCACAACCTAGCGGCCAGCTTTGCTCCGGCGAACACTGCCACGGCCAATTCCGATCGCTTGGGCGCCTCTGGCTTACACCTACATCTTCTGGCAGCTTTACACAGCCCTTCCGCGCCGCGCAAGGCGGCTCTGAAGCCCGCAGCAGGCAGCCCCGATAGTGCCGGCGCGCAGGGCGGCCGGAGCACGCTGCCAATATGGCGAGCAAAAAGGCGGTGCGTGCCGCAAGCCTGCCGCCACAGCTCAGGCTGCTGCGCGTTAGTGCACCAGCCTGCCGCCGCCGCTGCTGGTGCCGCGCCGCTGCCGGCAGCGAGCCCTGCAGACAGCCTTTGCTATTGCCGCAACCTTGCAGGTAGAGGAGATGATTTTGGAGGTGTGCCGCAAGCACCCAGAGGTGAGCGCTCGGGCTGCTGGCATTGTTGCACTTGCCGCTGCAGCTGCTGCCGTCATGCCGCCGTTCTCGTGCGCTGCCCACGCCGCCACTGCTGCCCGTGCCGCCACTGTACCTCACCTGCACAACTGCACTTGTTGGTTGTGCTGCAGGGCATCCAGGACACGCTGCTGGAGAAGGAGCTGCCGGATGTGCCGGTCAACGATCGGGCGATGGCCATCAACGCGCTGCTGTCCTCGCTCAAGCTGCAGGTGGGTGCGGGGGCGCATGCTCAGCGGTGGGCATGCTGGAATGAGTTTGGCTGGAATTACTGTGGGGGGGGTGCAGCTGGCGGCAGGCTGCCTCAAAGGTGCGGTATGCCAGCTGCTTGGCCCATGCCCTGGCTGCCCGCCCGCCCACCCCGCAGATCCTGGTGAACCCCGCCGACCCCAGCAGCCACATCTACAAGGCCAACTCGGTTGGCGATGCAGCACGGTGCGCAGCAGCTGGATGTTGACAGCACGATTTGCAACATGCAGCCAGCAAGGCGATTCCCGCTGGACACTGCTTGCGTGTGGAATCCCGGAGCATGCACCTCTTGTTGCCCGGCCTGCTCACCAAGCGTCCACCCGATTGCAGGTTTAAGCACCTGAATGCGGAGGACATGCTGGTGTACCAGTGCATCCAGAACGCCGGCAACATGGGTGAGGGGACCTTTGGCGGAGGCTGCTGCCGGTGCTGCTTACTGGCACGGCACACAGGCAGCAGTGGGGGGTTGAGGGTGTGTGGCGCTGCCCGCTTGCCTGCTGAGGCACAGCCCGACTGCCGCTGCTCCGCACAATCTCATGCTGTCGCAGGCATTTGGACGCGCGACATGAAGCAGCGAACAAACCTTCCGCAGGTGCGCAGGTTGTGTTGCGTTCGGCTCAGCATGGCTGGGCGAAACCATGCCCAGTCGTGCCAGGGGCGTGCCTTGGCATGCACACAACCCAGCTGTCCTGTTCCCCATGCCCCCGTTGGTTTTCCCGCAGCCCAAGATCAACAAGATCCTGAAGCAGCTGGAGGAGCGCCTGCTGGTGAAGAGCGTGAAGAGCGTGCAGAACGCGAGCCGCAAGGTGGGGGAGGGGCGATGCGGGTGAGGGAGGCGCAGCATGCCGAAAGTCGTGCTGGTGATGCTTCCGAGGGCGAGGCGGCAACGGGAGCGCCGTGCCCCTTCAGCCAGTCGTGCTGCAAGCTGGAGCCGCCGACTGTCCCTCTCTGTAGCCCACCCCTCACTCCACCCACTCCATGACGCGAGTTGTCGTCCGCCCTCCCATGCAGGTCTACATGCTGTACGAGCTGGAGCCGGCCAAGGAGCTGACGGGCGGCCCCTGGTACGGCGAGAACGCGTTTGACTCGGAGTTTATCAGCGTGCTCCAGGAGGTGGGCAGCAGGGGCCTGGGGGGCTGGGGCTGGGGCTGGGTTGCTGCAGGCCAGGTGGGCTGCTGCCCCCTGGGCCAGGTGAGGCCAGCAGTGCGGGCGCAGTGCTGGCGCAGCGGTAGGCTGCAGCGGAGGCCTGCCGCAGCCCAGCTTGCTGCATACCAGCACCGTGCCAGCCTTCATCTGAACCACAATTTATCTGAACCACAATGTTCTGAACCACAACGAAACCCCGCCCAGGCCACCATGAGCTACATCAAGTCCAAGGGCGACGCCACGCTCCAAGACATTGTGCGGTTCATCAAGGAGACGGTGAGGGGGGTCCAGGCGCCAGCACAGCGTGTGTGTGGAGCAGTGGCACCGCCGGTCCTGACCTTCGAGAGCGGCGCAAGTTTAGGTGCACGTCGCACCAGGCTCCCAACACATGCTGCCCTGTCCTCGACTTCACCCCACCCCTGGCCACATGTTCCGCTCGTGCTGCGCAGGGCATCAGCAAGCAGGCGCTGCAGGAGGATGACGTGCAGCGCATCATCAACGTGAGCCGCTGGCGGTCGTGGCCTGTGTGCCATTGTCTTACTTCTGGTCATCTCAGCACCCGCCGCAGCGGAACCAGCAGCTGGGTCTGGGCCGGCCTGCCCACCCACCCTCACCTCCCGCTGCCCACCTGCTCCTGTTGCACGCTCTGTGCCCCGCAGACGCTGGACTACGACGGCAAGATTGAGGGCATGGAAATGGAGGACGCGGATGGGGACCTTGCGGTGCACTACCGCCTGGTGAGCGGCAGCGCAACAGCCCCTGCTCGCTGCTGGTGGGCTGATGGTGTTGGGCCAACAGCGCCTTGCTTGCACTCTGCATGTGCTTTAACTGGGGTCATGTGGCTGGTGTCCGTGCTGCCCTGTGTTCCTCCCCCTTACCCTCTCGCCCCGCCCTCCCACCCGGCGCAGCCGCTGATGCGCCACCCCGCCACCACCGCCTTCACCTCCATCCCCTGCGGCGTCTGCCCAGGTGCGCCCAGCAGACGCGTGTTGTTGTGCTGTATGTCCCTTCATCTACCACATAACATGCCCTTGCGTTGCCCCTCTTCTGTCACCCTCCTCTCAACTATCATTGCTCTGGCTCCCACCCTGTCCACCCCTGCAGTTTTCACCGAGTGTGTGGAGGGCGGCAAGATCTCGCCGCAGACGTGTGTATACTACCAGTCCTGGCTGGACCAGCTGGACTTTTGAGGCGGCGGCCTTACATGGGTGTTTGTGCACCGCTACTTGTGCATGCCTTGCTGGCTGCCCTAGCCAGCTGCTCCTCCCCCGCTCGCCTTTGCTGCTTTGCTGTCCCTGTCCACTGCCGCCTGCTGCGTTGTCCCCTGCTGCTGCCCTCCACTGCTACCCCCCTTCTCCCGCTCTACACTCGAGCTGCCAATAACTTGCTGCACATTCCTGATCCCCTTGAAATCCTGTGGTCATTACAGTCGCCGCCCAGCCAGCGCGCGTCAGGTCAGCAGTCACGGATAGGTTGGGGCCGGCGGCAGGTAGGCAACACAACTCGGTCCAATGGTCGTTTGCTTTCAGGTCTAGGAGAGTGGGAGTGTGCTGCGAGTCAGAGTGTACAGTGTGCTGCCCGCCTAGGGGAGGCATCCAGCGGTAGGGCCCCTGCTTGCCACTTGCTTGCTCAGCGAGCGGAGTAAAGAGCCCCCCGTGGCGGTGGCTGGCTGCTCACGCCACCAGCGTCACCATGCCCTGCTGCACCCGCACAATGTCCTCCTGCGGCAGCCGGACATTCGGGCACAAAGCAATCTTTAGGTTGGGTGGTGAGCGCAGGCTGCGAAGCCACCTAACGCCACCCTTGCCCCCGCCGCCAGGACGCATGGCCCCACCTCCGCCGCCACACCCCACCCACCCTCCTCCACCCACCCTCCTCACCAGCTCGTTGAGGGCGAGGCGCAGGTCCCGCTCCGTCACGCGCACGCTGGCCTGCGCGTTGATGCCGTCCAGCACGTCGGCGATGCGCATGCCGCTGGGGCCCACCTGCGGGTGGAGGGCGAGGCAGGGTGGCATCACGTGAGGCTGTGTATTAAATACGTGTTCATGCCCAAAAAAGTTAACCGGGTTGCGGTGGTTGGAGGCAATACGCATGTGTCCACAGCATCCCCACGGCATCCCCTCCTAGGCCAGCGCCCACCACCAGGCACCCGCAGACCCAAGCCCACGCCCCCACCTTGTGCGTGAGCATGGTGCGCAGCTCCCCCACCAGCTGCGCCTTCATGGTGCGGTCGGCGGCCGACACGCCCGTCTGGATCACGTCCTGCACTTGAGACACAAGCCATGGCCGGCGGGAAGGGTCAGCAGGTTGGCGAGCCAGCAGCATGGCCGCCCAACCGCCACTCCGTTGCTCCCTGTCGTCGCCACCACGCCACCCTTCCACCACGCCCTCCACTCGCCATGTCTATCTGGCCGGTGCGCGGGTCGATGGACGACTGCTGCATGGCCACCTTCATCAGCCGCACCGCCTCGCCCACATCCTGCACGGTCACCGACTCACTCAGCCGCATGCGCGCCAGCGCCTCTGTGGGGACGGAGAGAGAGGGTGGGAGGGAGGGAGGGGGCAGACAGGTGAGGGATGGGCTGGTGACGGGCCGGAGGTGGGCGGCGCTGCAGGGAGCCTGGCACAGTGCTGAACCAGGCACCGGCGCTCCCCGCCGCTGCCCGCCCTGTGTGCGCACCCGACAGGCGGATGAGCGACTCGAGCTGGCGGGGCGTGGCGGACACAATCTTGCGGCTCATGCCCATGCTGCGCATCTCCACGTATGCCTGGGACAGGGCCTGCAGAACGCGAGGGGGAGTGGGGATTGTTGGGGGGCAGGTGAGGCAGACCAAGGTTGTCCGTGTGGTTGCTAGAAGGTGCATTTGCACTGGGCAGTTTGAACTAGGTAGAGGATACGCACATGGCGGGCTGGTGCATACCACAGGCCCCTCCCCCACCGCAACCGGCTCACGTTTGCGGCCTCGGGCTGCAGCTGCGGGAAGCAGGTGGCGCGCGCAAAGGCGATGTAGTCGCGCAGCGTGTCCATGGGGATGATGTCGGCCTGCAGGCGTTGGGTGGGGAGGAGGAAACAGGGGCTAGGGTGGGTCACAGATGGTTGTGAAGGCAGGGCTAGATTGCAGCTGCGCCAGGCCAGCCCATCAGCAGGGTAGGGCTGAGGGGCAGGGCAGCCTCCTAGGCTGCGCTTCACATTGCCCCTCCTCCCTCGCACCTCGTTGCCCAGGCGGCCTACGCCGTTGCCGTAGAGGGACACCAGGTGGCGCGCCAGCTTGCGGTCGGTCGCCTCGTTGGCCTTGTCAAGCAGCTGCAGGGGGCGGTGGGAGGGGGTGGCACACACACAGCGAAGTTGGCGTACGAACTGGTAGCCGAGGCTCTATGTTAGCAAGCACTAGCAAGATGTCAGCCCCGCCATCAGCCCGCAGCCCCCCCCTGGACGCACCAGGTAGATGAGGTCGAAGCGGGACATGAGGGAGGGCGGCAGCTGGATGTTCTCCACCACCGACATCTGCGGGTTGTAGCGTGAGCCCACGGGGTTGGCGCTGGCCAGCACTGCAGTGGGGAGGGGCAGGGTGGGAGAGGACAGATTAGCATGGCCAACCGGCCGATATCAAGGAAGCCAGCTTGGCGGCGCAGATGAACACACGCAGAGTGGCTCGAGCCAGCTGCCAGTGAGCTAGCCGGAAATTGCCAGCCGCAGCTGCCCTCCCCACCCACCGCTGGTGCGGGCGTTGAGGGTGGCAATGATGCCCGCCTTGGCCACCGAAATGGTCTGCTGCTCCATCACCTCGTGCAGCTGCAGGGCAGGGCGGCGGGGGTTGCTTACTGTTCAAGCACACGCACTTGAAGGAAGGGCTTCAGGCTGCGTGATGTCGCGCACAGCGCAGCTGCTGCCATCGTCCATCGGCCCACTCGCTATCCCTACACACCCTGGAGCTGCATGCCAACTGCCGCCACTTCCGCCCCGCCCCGCCCCAGCAGTCGCCTCACCATGGAGCGTGCAGCATCGCTCATTTTATCAAACTCGTCGATGCAGCAGACGCCCTTGTCGGACAGCACCAGGGCGCCGCTCTCCAGCACCATCTCGCGCGTCTCGGGGTCCTGAGCAGCGGGGGCGGGGGGTGGAGGGCAGGGAGAGTTGCTTACAAGTGGAAATGGGTGGGTGGGTGGCTACCGCAAGCAGCCTGGGGAGGGGTAGCGGCCGTCGTTCACATGGCCGCATGCCCAGGCAAGGAGAGCAGCACCAAACAGGCCACCCAGGGCAGCACACCTTGGTGACGTATGCGGTGAGGCCGACCGCAGACGAGCCCTTGCCGCTGGTGTAGATGCCGCGGGGAGCCAGCTTGTGCACGTAGCTGCGCAGCAAGCAGACGCGTGGAAAGCAGCTTCAAGGTCGCACAGAAGCGGCCTGCCAACAGCAGACGGCCATCATCAGCAGTTCACCTGCCACACCTAGCCGTCCAGTGCCCAGCCCGCGCTCTGCCCCATGCCCCGCACCTGAGCAGCTGCGACTTGGAGACACCGGGGTCGCCCACCAGCAGCACGTTGATCTCGCCGCGCGTCCGGGCGCCCGGCAGCACCTGTACAGGGTCCAAAATGGGACAACAACTCAACAGCAGTGCATGTGGCTCCGCAGCTGACAGCATCAAAGCTTCCCAGGTTGATGCCCAGCCAGACCGCCCTCTCCACCGCCGCACCCAAACACCTCCCACCAACCCACCTTGGACACGCCTCCAAACAGCTGGCACAGCACGCCCTTCTTCACGTCCTCCAGCTGCCAGATGGAGGGGGCGATGGATGCAGACAGCCGCTCGTAGATGGTGGGGTCGGCGGCCAGCGCCTGCGGTGGGTGGGCGGGTGGGTGGGACGGAGGCAGGATGGGCAGGGCTTTGGTGGTGTATGGTTGCGATGTGCAAGCAGGACGATGCCGAGCACAACACCATTGCTGGCCAGCCCACGCCCCAGTGTCTACAGCCGCCACCCCAGCCCTGCTGCGCTCACCCTGAACTCGGCGCGCTTGGCCTCCATCTCCTCCCGCGTCATGTTGCTGGTGTGCTGCAGCGCGCCCTGGTCCTGCAGGCAGCAGCACGGATAGTAGCGGTGCGGTAGGTGGCGGGGCAGAGGAACGAGCATTGCCGCTGCAGAGGGAAGGGCAGAGGAATGGCTACTGCTGCCTGCTGGCCAGGGGGGCAGTGCCAAGCTGCCGAAAGCAGCCCAGTCCGCCATGCCTGCACCACACCACCCCCGCTGCCCCCGCCAGCGCGCACCTGGGTCTCGGCCACGTTGCGCTCGCCCTGGCTGAGCGCCTCCTCCGCCTCCTGGCTCTGGGTGTCGCTGGCAAACATTGAGAAGAGGTTGGAGGCCTCGTCCTTCTGGATGTGCACCACATCGATGTACGTCTTGTACACCGCCTGGCAGGGTGAGGTGGCGAGGGCAGGCAGACGGGGAGGGCGGTTGGGGCGCTGATGTGCAGCTCATGCCAGCGGCGCAGGGCAGGCTGTCACTGTGCGCCTGCCAGCCAGTGCGACAAACGGTTGCACACGCCCAGTCCTCCGACCCGCCTGATTCCACCCTGCACCCCCAGGCCCGCCCCCGCACCTTGAGCTCGCGCAGGCGCGGGTTGGTGCGCACGCCGGTGGCCTTGTACACGCCCGTCACCGTGATGCGGTCGCCGGGCTTGGCCAGGTCCACCAGGTCCTGTGGGGGGGAGGGGGAGGGGAGGGGGAGGGGAATCAGGTGAGGGGGAGGGTGGGGGAAGGGAACACGTGAGGGAAGCCACAGGACAGTGAGACTGGGCACCACCGCGCGCAGGGGTGTGGGTCGTCAATGGTGCCGTCACACCCTGCAAAGTGGCGGCAGTGCACGCCACTGCCGCCCATGGCCTGCCACTGCGCTGCCCACCTGGCGCGCAAACATGGATACGGTGTGCGGCGTCTCCCCCTCGGGGATCTCGTTGGGGTTCTCCTGCATCTTCATCAGCTGCTTGTCCATGAACAGGCAGCGGTTGAACACCATCTGCATCGAGAACTTGGCCTGCAGGCGGTGGGAGGCGAGGGGCGGGGGAGCAGGTTTGATGGGTGGGGCGGCACGCAGGGCACAAGCTGGTTCGTCCCCAGCCGCACAGAGCTGATTGTGCAGGGCGCAGCGCAGCCTTGCGGAGCACAGCACAAGACCTTGCAAGCGTGCCGGCCCCCTGAAGCCCTGTGGAGCCACCCGGCCGCCCATGCTTCTCACCTGGCAGGCGGGGTTTCCGCACTTGGTGGGCTCGTTCACCTTGCCGCGGTCGTTCCAGGACATCTCCTCGTGACCGCACTGCGTGCACTGGAACAGCGCCAGGCTCTGGTCGGGGATGACGCCGCTGGTGCGCGTCACCTGCGGGGCGGGGGGAAGAAAGGGCGAGGGTGAGTGTCAGCGTGCGGGCAAGCAGGAAGGCAAGCACAAGTGCTCTGCGGCAACAGCAACAGCGGCAACCAGACACCGCGCCAGCCACGGCCGAGGGGACAAGCTGTGCACCAAGGCCACCCAGCCTGTTCCACCCGCCAACCCCACCCCAGCCCCCCGCACCATGCCGGACACCGAGATGAGCTTGTTGATGTCCGCGGGGTTGAGGTCGCGGATCACCTTGGTCTCCCGCAGGTTGTAGATGCGCGACTGTTGCACGAGGGCGGGCGGCGGGCGGCGTTTCGGGAGGGCTGGGTCGGCAGAGTGAGCGCCAGACAGTTGCAAGCCGCCAGCTGTGCCCCTTGCCCAACCCGGTGCTGTTCTGCCGATGCCACTCCAAATACGGCCCCTGCTTTGCTTGCTGCGCCCCCCGCACCTGCAGCATGATCTCCTCGGGGTCCTTGTTCTCCAGCTCAGCAGCAATCGCCGACAGCTGGCCGTCAAAGATGGGCACTGCACAGCGGGATGCCGGGCGGGGGGCAGCACACAGTGAGGCCTTGCCTCCTGGGCCGCATGCAAGCCATGCCCACCTATCACACACATGCACGGGGCAGACCCCATGCAGGCAGCATTGCAGCAGTGCCCACCCAGCAGCACCACAACCTCATCACCCGCGGCATAGCAGCCGAAGCCCCACTCTCCCGCCGCCTCTCACCTGTCTCAATGGGGTAGCTGACCGCCCAGTTGTACAGCGTGCGGTCAAAGGTGTACATGTGGTGGCCATCGATGTTGAAGCTGACCTCGCCGCGCGCACGCACCTGCCGGGGGACACAGGGCAGCTCAGCACGGCAACAGGGCGGCAATGTTGCAGTCGCGCATGCCACACACCCGGTGCACACAGCCTCCAAGGTCTGCCTCATTCTGACAGGCAATGGCTGTGCCTCTAGACCAGCAGCTGCTGCCCACCTCCTGCAGCAGCTGCATGTACTTGGCCTCCTCATCCGCGCCGTTCTCCTTGAAGGTGCGCACAAACGCGTTGAAGCGCGCCTGCACGCGGCTCACTGCAGGCGGCAGACCAGGGAGGCAGCATTCGCACACTGGTGTGGCACCAAGTGTCCTACAACTGCCCAGCAGGCAGGTTGGAATGTCCCTTGTCAGCAGCCCTGCACGCTTCATGCGTGCCACAGGGTGCAGGCCAGCGACCGCCACCTGCCACGTGCCGCACCTGACAGGTTGGTGCCCCAGATGTAGGTCTGGTCGGCATCGGCATCCATGTCGTTGGAGGACAGGGGCACCGACTCCTGCAGCGCGGCAACAGGCGGCAGCTCAGACCCCAGCTGTCACGGAGCAGGGCATGCATCCATGGCAGCGAGGTGCTGCGCATGCGCACTGCGGCAGCCGGGGCCAAGCTGGCGCTGTAGTGTGCTCCTGTGGCATCTCTGCCTTAATTCGCGCCAAGATACAGCATGGAAGGCCCTGCTGGGCATGCACACGGCCCTGCCAGCATGCATGCCACTGGGCTGTCGGCGGCGGCTGTCCGCATCTGGCACTTGCCACCGGGGCCCGTCATGCAGCTGCCAGTGCGGAGCTGGCACACGCCGCTGCTCACCGAGGGCGCCAGGCTGGTGCGGCGGCTGGCCGAGGCGGGCGGGCCCCGGAAGCCGACATAGTGGCCCAGGTCGGGCCGGCGCATGGAGGCGGGGGTGGGCTGGCTGCACACGCCGCGCAGGCCGGTGCCCAGCTGCTGCGAGGGGTTGAAGGCCAGGCTGCCGGGCGTCTGCATCACGGACGCTCCAGGCGTCTGTGCCGCCTGCTGCGACCGCGAGGCAGTGCGCGCCGCGGACATGGGGGCAGGGCTGGCCGCGGGGCCTGCGGGCAAGGCGGCGGC
>RRZL01000042.1:202229-221679 GCA_006782975.1 Chlorella sp. Dachan
AGGCGGCGGCGGGAGCGGGCGGTGGGCGGTGGGACAGCAGCCAGGGCGGGCGGCGGGCGGCGCGGCGCGTGCCAGCGCTTCTGGCAGAGATGCTGTGCAGGTGGGGCTGGCCCGCAGCGGCCCAGGCGGCCGCCCAAAGGCTCGCCAAGTTTGAAGGCGCCGGTCGCAGGGTGCACCCCTGGGCTGGCCGGCTTGCAGAAATGGTTGCACTACCGCTGTGATCGCTCACCAGCACTGCCGGAGGGCTGCGGCGCGTTTCCTTGGCTCGCCATAGTGCGGCGGCAGCTCCGATCGGGCCCCCGCTGCCTCCTGGCGCCTGTGCAGCGATCAGGGTGTTCCGCGCGACGTGGCGATCGCAGATGGCAACAGCCACTCAGGCCAATTCCTCATGCTGGGAGAGCACAGCACACCAGATGAGCCTGCCAATCACGCTTGCAGCGCGCCATCGCGCATTGTCTGCACGCCATTCAGTGCTCAGGGACGGCAGGCGTGCGAACAGGCTCCGGCACCCTCGCACAGGGCTCCCCCACCCCCAGCGCCCGCCTGCCAGGCCCCCCAGCACTCCACACAGCCCAGGCACCAGAATGCAGTCCACAGCAGCAGTGCGGGGCCAGCCCCTGCGGGTGGCGCAGCCCCGCCGCGCCGCTGGTGCCGCCCGCCGCGGCGCCGTGCAGACGCAGGCGCTGTTCTCCTTCCTGGCGCCCCCCAAGGCCAAGGCGGGCCCCGGCAAGGCACAGGTGAGCAGGCTGGCAGCGGTCTGTGCAGAGTTGGGATTGTTGTACTTTCTGGATCGCTGCAAAGGCCGCCAACCTGGCACCGCGGCTGCTGCGGTGCAGCGCATCCTTGCGTGATGCAGGTGCACCGGCCGACCCCTCCGGCTGTCACCCCGCCGTTCTGCTGTGGCTTGGTGAATGTTTGTTGTGCACCTCCCCTCACCGTGTGTCCGATGCACCGCCTTGCAGGAGCTGGTTGACCAGCTGCTGGAGCTGTCCAGCCGCACCGACGGCGGCCTGAACGCCACCCCCGCCAAGCGGCAGCAGATTGAGGAGCTGGTGGATGAGCTGGAGGCCTTCTGCCCCCGCAACCCGCTGCGCTCCCCCCTGCTCTTTGGCGACTACGAGGTGAGGGGCTGCGGGTCACACCGCGTGCTGCGCAGCCTGCGCATGGCTGCCGTGAGCGCTGACGGAAGGAGCTGGAGCGCAGGGCGAGGTGGTGCGGCTTGCAAGTTGCAGTGCGGCCCCCATGCGGTTGCACTGCCTGAGCACGCTGCGCCGCTCCATCCGTGTGCTCCACCCGCAGGTGACCTACACCTCCAAGCCGCAGGCGGCGGGCGGCCCCTACCGCTCCCTGCCGGGCCGCATCGTCTTCCCCGGCCAGCGCCCCACCCAGTCCATCCAGGTGGGGCGACACCGCTGGCTGGACCAGTGCAGCCTCTGCAGGCTTGCAGCACATGATCCAGCACCGACGGTTGCGGTCCCGCTGGTGCTCGTCCAAAGCGGCCATGGTGCCCTGCTGCTGCGGCTCATTGTCCCCGGCCCCCTGCCCCACCTGCAGCCGCCCAACGTGCTGGTGAACGAGGTGTCGTACAAGACGCTGGGCTTCCTGCCCGGCTCGGTGAAGCAGGAGGGCGAGATCACGCCCATCAGCTCCGACACCTTTGAGGTGCGGCTGCGGGGGAGGTCTCAGAGGGGGGTTGAATGAGGCAGGCCGACGGGTGCAGCGGGTCCTACAGGTTCGGTACATGCGCTGCTGGGTCAGATGCATGCGCTGCTGGGTCAGAGACATGCGCTGCTGGGCTGGGCCACGCTCAGCTCAGCCGCCCTTCAAGGCTGCAACACCCCATTCCGTCGGTTGGCCCTGCCCTGCAGCTGGTGTTCAACAAGGGCGGCAAGCGCATCATCCAGATCGTGTACCTGGATGACCGCGTGCGGTGAGGCATTGCGGTTCGTGTGGTGGTGCTGTGCACCACTGCAATGCACGCGCCTTGCCTTGCGCAAACCTACAGAGCTCCTATTTACCGGCAGCTGCGGATATCATGCCCTCTCGCCAGCCTGCCCCCTGCAACTGCCTTCCCTGCCCACTGCTCTCCTTCCCGCCGCCCTCTGCGCCGCAGCGTGGCGCGCTCCATCCCTGACGAGGATGCGGGCACCCAGGGCGCCATCTTTGTGTTCCGCCGCCTGGTGGAGGAGGAGGAGGTGGAGGAGGAGGTGCGCGGCTTGCTCGCTGTGGGTGGAGAATGGTGGAGCGGCGACTGTGCCCTTCACGAGCGCAGCAGGGTGTCAGAGCTCTTGCAGCCGAGCCAGAGAGTTGGTGCCGCCCACCTGCCTCCGCGCATGCCACTTACGCTGCTGTTGCACGCTTGTTCTGTCACGTCGCAGGAGGAGGAGGTTGTGGAGGAGGCGCCCAAGCGCGGCGCCTTTGCCTTTGGCACCCGCAAGATGAAGGCGGCCGCTGCCGAGGAGGAGGAGGAGGAGGAGGAGGCACGCCCCGCCCGCCGCCCCTTCGGCACCCAGCTGCTGGGCCGCAAGGAGGGCCTGGCCACCATGGCTGAGCGGCGCTATGCAGAGCAGCAGGGCAGCCGCGGCACCCAGGGCCGCGGCGCACGCGGCGGCAGCGCGCCCGCCGCCCCCACCGGCACCGCCCGCAAGTCTCGCGAGGAGATTGCCGCGGAGCGCGCCGCTGCTCGGGAGGCTGCTGAGGTGGAGCGGGCGCGGGCTCGGGAGGAGGCCGCACGCGCCAAGGCCGCCGCCGAGGAGGAGCGCCGCCGCGCACGGGAGCAGCAGTGAGTGGAGTGGGCAGTGGGGAGCAGTGAGTGGGTGGGGGCAGTTGGGAGCAGTGAGCGGTGTGGGCGCTTGGGACCGTCCAATCATGCTGGCACCAGGGTGTTCTTTGATCCTGCCCTCTGGCCAACATTTTGCTTGCATTTCATCCCCACACCGTGACTTGCCTGCGTCGCCACTAACATGGCATCACGGCACCGCCCAACCTGTGCTGTGCAGGGAGGCTGAGCGTGCACGCCAGGCTGAGCTGCGCGAGAAGGCCAAGGAGCAGCTGGCGGCGCTGACTGCTGAGGCGGCCGAAGCCATGGATGAGGCCAAGGAGGCGGCGGCCGCGGCCAAGTGAGATGCGAGGGGGCTGCTGGGGGAGGAGTGACGCGCTGGCTGCTGGCTGCCTGGTTGCTGGCTGGCTGGCAGTTTGCATGCACACTCGCACGTGACAGTGCTCCCTGGCCTCGTGCCGGTAACAAGCTGACCTCCCCGCCCCGCCCCACCTCGCTTGTGCGCAGGGAGGCTGAGAAGGCTGCGTCCTCGCTGCTGCAGCAAGCGGGCCAGGCGCGGGGCCTGATTGACCAGGCCGCCGCCGCGTTCCAGGCGGCGGTGCAGCAGGTGGAGGAGCTCAAGGCGGCTGAGAAGGAGGCGGCAGCTGAGGCGGGAGAGGCGCGCGGCCTGCTCAAGCAGCTGGAGACTGCGGCGCGCCGGCGGTAGAGGGGCCCAGGGCCACACCCCACCCTTGCTGGCTGGGGCAGGGTGCACACACGGAAGCTGTGCGGCAGGCAAGACAGGCTCGGTGGCGGGGGCGCGGCTGGCGCGGCATCGTCCCCAGCCTGCCCCCTCGACGCTCCCTGCCGCCCAATGCTCCAACCCTGCGCCCGCCTCCCTCCACCCACCACCACATGCTTGCACTGTCCAGATGCTGCAGCCCTCACAAGGGGGCTGCCCTTGATCCAGGTGCTGCGCTGCTTCCCATAAGCCGTGCAGCGCTGGTTTTGTCCCACCACACTGCTCCTGCCGGCTCCCTGGCTGCTGCTCCTGTCGATTGTGGCGGCTGGGCTGCACGGGCCTTCTGTTGCATTGCTAGATGCTGAGATTAACCGAATGAGGCGCATTGCTCTGTTTGTTTGAATGCTGATCTCCGGCCCTCGAGGCCCATTGTGATAGAACACGAGAACAGCGTGGCTGCTGCTGCTGCTGCTAATAGCACAAGGTTGAATCAAAGAGGGCATCAACTGGGGCGCTGCTGCATCACGGAGCTCACACGCGCACAAATTGCCGCTTGTCGCCCGCTTGCCGTGCGCCGTACGGGTTGTCTGCGCTGAACTTGTGCCCTGAGGACGGGAAAATAAAGCAGAGACGACAGTTGGTGAGACGTGAGTTGCAGTGTACTCCCTTCACCAGCCCTCCGCCCCAAAGTTCAGCCAGCCGCCCCACCTGCATCCCGCTGCCCTCCCCACCCCCCCATGCCGCGCACCCGTCTTCATGCGCCGGTAGTCTGCGCCCTGGCCGCCCTTCTGCGCCTTGCGCGTGTGCGCCGCCTTGCTCTCGATGTTGATGTTGACGCGGGGCGGGGCGGAGAAGCCAAAGGAGCGGGCCACGGCCTTGAGGTCGAGGGAGTGCACGTTGAAGGTGTCCTTCAGGTGGTGCGAGTTGTAGGCCAGCAGGTACGACCTGTTCAGGGGGGGCGGAGGGGAGGGGAGGCGGACAAGAGTGGGGTGGCGGTGTGGTTCAGAGCGCAGCCGTGGCTGGAATGGTGGGCTGCAGAGCCCCTCGACTGAGCAGGCACGGCTGTGCCCCCAGCGCGCAGACACCGCTGTGCAAACGGAGGGGAGGGCACCGCACCGCACCGCGCCGTGCCGCACCTGAAGGCCTCCTTGGCCGACTGGTGCAGGTAGTAGTTCTTCTCCACCAGCTTCTCCAGCTGGCTCTGCACGTTGGACAGCTTGGAGGTGGGGAACTCGTACTCATTCAGCGGCACCTTGGCGGCCTGCGGCAGAGGGGGGAGCAGAGGGGGCGGCGGTGGTGCATGGGATCAGCAGGTGGTCAACACATCCTGGAGGCGGAACGGCATGCCACATTGTGCTGGGCCGTGATCCAATCTGCCGGGTCTGACCCAACGCACCTCTGCGACTGCCCAGACATCCAGCCTGCTCCTGCCGCCACCCCTGTGCCTCCCCGCTTCCCAACCCCACCCCTCACCTTGAGGTATTTAAGGAAGGACAGCTCCTCAGGCAGCAGCATGAGCAGCGCGCGCCCCCGCCCGCTGCGCCCGCGCGCCGTGCTGCAGGGTGATACGCGGCAACACTCGAAGGGTCAGCAGGCAGGTAAGACTGGCGAGTGCGGAAGGTGCCATGGACCTGCAGTAATTTGTAGAGTGCTGGTGCAGTGTGCACACACGAAAATTCAGCGCAGCAGTGTGCAGTGTGGCCGTCAGAACTTCTGGGTGTGTCAGCAATCGGCGCGAGCGCGAACCGGGGGCTCAAGCGCTCGAGCGCCGCTCCGATGGTTGATCCTTGAAGTGTTGAGTATCATCACACGGCGGTGCATGGCAGGCAGTGCCAACTTTATGCAGCAGGCATCAAAAACATGTACACGCAATGCATTGATGCGCTCAATTGCATGGCATCCTCTATGGGCACCAAGAAGAACACCCACTCTGGAGCACCACCAACACGCTCCGCCAAATGATGTTGACAATCATCATGACAGCTGCAACGCATCATGCAACAGCACAAACAACTGGGCCTCACCGGCCCACGCGGTGGATGTACTCCTTGGGGTCATCGGGCGGGTCATACTGCAGCACGGTGGGGCAGGAAGTGCAAGCGTGTATCAGCAAGGATGCATCGCTTGGTGCGCGCCCGCTCCAGGGCCGCAGCCCGCGGGCTCCAACCTAGCCACTCCAACCCTGCGCTCAAACCTACCCGCCCACCCACCCAGCCCCCCTGCACACCTGGATGATCCAGTCGACGGCGGGGATGTCAAGGCCGCGCGCTGCCACGTCTGTGCACAGCAGGATGCCGCTGTCGGCCTGGCAGAACTCGAAAAAGGTGGTGGTGCGCTTGGCCTGGGAGGAGGGGGAGGAGGGAGGGGGAGGAGGAGGTTGCAGGGGCCATGGTGGGTGGAGTTGGGCGCGAACTTGCACAATGCTGCTGTGGCCAGCTCTCACCGAACTTGCCGTTCATAAACCCTCCGCCTTTCAGGTGCCCAGCTCACCGCCGCCCCTGCCCCCGGCCCCTGCCCCTGCCCCTCGCACCTGCTTCTGCTTGCCGTGGATGGCCTTGACGGGTATGTCGATGTAGTTGAGCAGCTCCGAGTGGAACTTGACCGCGTTGCAGGAGGAGAAGAAGACCATGACCTGGGGGGAGGGAGGGGGAGGAGTGGAATATTCAACTGGTGCAAGTTGGGCTCGCGAACAGGCTGAACAGTGCTCAGGGCATCTGGAACAGTGAAGGCACGTGCAAGCGCCCGACATGTGCACCAGTGTCGCACTTGCTGCAGCACCGAGGCCAGCCCGCGTCTGTAGCTGGCAAGCCCGCCCCCCCCGCCCCCACCTTCTTGCTGGCGTTCTTCTTGAGGAAGGTGAAGAGCAGCAGGAAGCGCTTGTCGGCGGGCACCACGCAGTAGCCCTGCGGGTGGGGCGCAGCAGGGGCAGGCAGGGGGCAGGCAGGTGAGGGCGCACACACACCAAGTCGAGAATGAGCAGGGGCACAGCTGCTGGACCTCGCCTGCCCTGCCTTTGGTGCATTTGAGTTGAGAGGCGCAGCTCCACATCCACGCCCACAGCGGCCCGCCCGACAACAGCACAGGTTCAGCGACCTTCCCAGCGAAGCACAACCCACCGCCGCTGCCCCACCTGCTCCAGGCCCTCGCGCGTGGCGGTCGCCTTGCTGTCGTCAATGCCCACGTACAGCGGTTTGCGCTTGAAGGACAGGCGTGCCAGGTCCTCAACCTGCGGGGCAGTAGCGGCGGCAGTGAGCAGACGGCACACAAGTGTGAACGCTGCCTCGGCACGCCTGCTCCCGCCAAGCCCCTGCTGCAGCCAAGCCAGGCTCGCTATTGCAGCCACCTCACGCTCTCTTAAGCCCCTTCACCCTCGCTCCTGCCCCTGCCCTCCAACCCCCGGCCCCCACCTTGGTAGTCTGGGTGGCGGAGAAGAGCATGGTCTGGCGGTCCTTGGGCAGGATGTTCACAATCTGGCGCATCTCCTCCTCAAACCCAATCTCCAGGATGCGGTCCGCCTCGTCAATCACCTGCGACAACGAGGTTGGGCAGTGGAGCCGGCAGAGGTAGGCATGGCTGCAGTGCACAGGGTGTGTATGTGTTGCGCTGCCGGCGGGTGCCGGCAGCTGCACCCATGGGGCAGCACGAAAGCCAGCAGCCGTGCCACACTCGACGTCACATTCCTGCACAGCCATGCCAACCGCACAATCAACCCCACCCTTGCACCCACCAGGCAGGCCAGGTTGCGGTACACAAAGCCCTTAGTGTTCTGCAGGTGGTCCAGCAGGCGGCCGGGGGTGGACACCAGCAGGTTTACCCCCTTGACCAGCTTCTCCGCCTCGCTGCGACGGTTGGCGCCGCCCATCACCAGGCCTGCAGGGCCAGGCAGACATGGGGGAGGGGAGGTGTGACGTGCCTATGCCGCGGCTGAGACAGTGTGCAGCGGATTTGCTGCCTCGCTGCACCGGCTGGCACCGGAGTGGACGCTGTGTCCACAGCTGCCTTGGCAAGGTGCGTCAGCCTGGGTGCCTTGCTCTGCCTTGCACTGGTTCCCTGCCTGTCCCCACGCCGCAGCTGCTGCTGGCCAGTGTGCCGCCACCCCTCCGCGCACCGTGCGTCTGCGTGTGGTGCTTCATCAGGTCCCGCGCCACGTTGTAAATCTACAGCATGGGCGGCACAGGCAGACAGTGCTCAAACGCATGCGTGTTTGCTGCTGCTGCTGGTGGCCACAGCAGCGGCAGATCTGCTGCACCGCCAGCGCCCTGCTCGTCCAGCCTGCAGCATCAACTTGCACGCCAGGCTGCCCCAGACATGCAGGCACAGCAAGCTGGGCAGCCACAGCAAGCCCCCCCACCCCACCTGCATCGCCAGCTCGCGCGTGGGGCTGATCACAATGGCCCCCGTGCCGTTGCGCGGCATGAACTTGGCGCGGTACAGCAGCTCGGCGCAGGGGATCAGGAAGGCGAGCGTCTTGCCGGAGCCTGGAATGGGGGGGAGGGGTGGGGTGGCATGGAGCAGAGTGAGATGTACACCCAGCACGAGAAGCATGCCACAGTTTGCAGCAGAGTTGCACCAGCATGCGTCTTGTCGACGGGCGACCTGCGCTGCCTGCCTCACTGCAGCAGCAGCCATGCGCACCCAACCACTGCCCACTGCCCACCCCGCCACCACTGCCACTGCCCACACACAGCTCTCACCGGTCTTGGCGGCGCCCAGCACGTCGCGGCCCACCAGCAGCTGCGGGATGGTGCGCGCCTGCACCTCCGTCATGTGGGTGAAGCCCATGTCCACAATGGCCTTCTTCGTCTGCTCCGTCAGGTCTAGCTGGTCAAACGTCTGCGGGGCAGCGAGCATTGCAGCAGGGAGGGCATGGGCCAGCCGTCCGAATGGAGCCGGCTGCCCAGCGGGCAGCGCACCAGCAGCAAGGAACTCTGTCGCAAATGTTGCTCAGCCGCGTGGTTGTTGCCCCCTTGCCATTTAACCAGCCCAGTGCCCCCCAACCTCGACCTCAGCCTGGGCCCCGCACCTGCTGGCTCATGATGCCGCTGACGGTGGTCGTGTGCCGCTCCACCTCCATGCCGCCGGGACCCTTCTGCTTCTTCTGCTTCTGGGCAGGCACATTGTCCCGCTCATCTGCTTCTGCTGCTGTCTGCTCCCCTGCTGCCGGCGGCTGCTCGGCCGCCGGCGCTGCTGCCTGCGGGCCGTCGTCTGCCGCCGCCGCCGCCGCCGCCTCGAGCTTCCGCTTCTTCTTCTGCTGCTTCAGCTGCTGCTCGGACGCGCCGCAATTGGCTTGCGCTGCACCTGCAGAGGGTGGCAGGGCTTGCTCGGTGGCGGCAGGGCGCTTCCAGAGCCCAGCAGTGTCGGTGCATGGCCTGGCATGGTCGCTGGCGCCCGAGCCCACTTGCCTGGCGGTCGCCCCGCCTTCTTCGACCGTTTTGCACCGTCCATGCCGCCCTGAGGCCGTCCCGCCGCCGCCACCAAGTTGGGCTCGCTCGCCGGTCGGCCGCTGCTGCTGTCCCCACGATTCAGAACGAACGCAGCAACACGTGTAGTATGCTGCATGGCCGGTGCGAACTGGTCTGGGCAGTGCCATGCATTTTTGCCAGCTCGGATTCATTCGCCTGGTGCTCAACCGGGCCGCATCACGTGCCAGCCGCCTCACGGATCCACGCCCGTATTGCTGCGGCGCACTCCGTGATCACCAGCCAGCCGGAGCGAGCGCACACGATGTTTGCCACGACCACCGCGCGCCTGGCGGCGCCCTGCACCCAGGGCCGCGTTCAGCAGCGCTCCGCTCGCAAGCAGGCACGTGGTGGCGGCGGGAACAGCCCCGCCCATGCAGCTCGCCCCACCTGCTGCCTGGCGCCCGCTGGCGGGGGGCCCGCCCGCAAAACCTTATCAAGCATGCGTTCACATGTGCATCGGCAGCGGGTGCGGGCCGGCCGGCGTGCCCGGACCTGCCTGCCGCCGCTCGCCCTGCCGGCGCCGCCGGTTTGCCGTCACACGCTCGGCGCCTCACCAGCCTGCCCGCCCCTGCGCCCCGCAGCTGGCCGTGCGTGCCGTGGCCGCGGAGGCCGCCAGCTCCACCACTGGCCAGCCCCATGGCCGCGTGTTCAACTTCTCGGCGGGCCCTGCCGTGCTGCCGCTGGAGGTGCTGGAGCAGGCGCAGGCCGACCTGGTCAACTGGCGTGGCAGCGGTGAGGCCCACAGTTCGCGCAGCAGAGCAGAGGGGCAGCCAAACATGACCAGGCGGCCCATGCTGATTGCACGCCAGATGCCCTGCTGCTGCCTGCCGGCCTCCCAGGCCCCCGTGCTTGCCGCACCCAGCCCCCAATACTCTGCCCCCGCACCGGCAGGCATGAGCGTGATGGAGATGAGCCACCGCGGCAAGGAGTTCCAGTCCATCATCGATGCCGCGGAGGCCGACCTGCGCGCCCTGCTCTCCATCCCGGACAACTACCACGTGCTGTTCATGCAGGCAAGCGGCAGGGGGGTGCGATCCATGGGTGGCAGTGTATTGGAGGCGTGGCGATGCGTGGCATGGGGGGCATGACGCCATGCCATGACGAGTGGCAGCAGTGGCTTTGTCAGTCGAGAATGCCTGCCGGCATGAGGCAGCTGGCGTGCATGCAGTCGCCTGTGGTACGTCCATGCATGCATCATGAGACGGTGGCACGCCTCCGTTCGCCGTGCACCCACTGCACGCCGCTCTGCATCTACCTCATCCGCAGGGCGGCGCCTCCACCCAGTTCTCCGCCATCCCCCTGAACCTGGCGGCTGACGGCGACACCGTTGATTACGTTGTGACCGGCAGCTGGTCCAAGAAGGCCGCCTCCGGTGCGGGCTTGGGTGCTGCTGGTTGCCGGGTGTTGACGTGTGCGTGTGTGCATGTGCTGCGAGCAGCCTGCCATGCGTGTGCGGGGTGGATCAGAGCTGCGGCTCCGTGGGCCACCTGGCCATGCAGCCTGCTGCCGCTGCTGCTCATGGGCAGGTGTGGATGCTGCCTTTCATTCCAACTGTTGCTTACTCCAACTGGTGCAGAGGCCAAGAAGTACTGCAAGGTGAACGTGGCGGCCACCGGCGACAACAAGTCCATCCCTGCCCGCGACTCCTGGAACCTGTCCGCTGATGCCAAGTGAGCGGAGTGCATGCGCCACAGCTGGGGCGTGCGTGGCTGCTCATGCTGTGCGCCCTTCCATGCGGCCACGTCGTGCCGCTCCCTTGCCTCAGCCCGTAGCAAGTTGCGTGACCGGCTGCACGTCCCTGCCGTCCGTTCATTGGTCACCGCCGCCCCTCACTGCTGCCCGGCCCCCGCAGGTATGTGCACTACTGCGACAACGAGACGATCCAGGGCGTGGAGTTCAAGGTGGGGGGCACTGGACAGCCGCGGGTTGTGCCCTGCCACGTGTGCCCCCGGGTGCTCAGCGCACCCGGGGTTATGCAGCAGCAGGACTGGCTGCGGATATGCTAGGCATTTTTGGGTCATGCTGGCCCCTCAGCAGCGCTCAGCGTGGCACTGCACACCGTCCGCCCCGCAGGGCGCCCCCGACGTCGGCGGCAAGGTGCTGGTGGCGGACATGAGCAGCAACTTCCTGTCCAAGCCCGTGGACGTCAGCAAGTGAGGGCGCTGGCGGCGGCTGGCGCTGGGCAGGACACGGGTGGCAGCGCCGAGTCAGTTGAGGGCAGCCGTCCAGGCATGGCAGGGTGTGGTGAAACAGAGCCCAGCGCATGCACTGCTTCAAGGCTGCCCCCATCCCATCCCACCCCACCCTCGCGCCCTCCCGCCAGGTACGGCATCATCTACGCAGGCGCGCAGAAGAACATTGGCCCCGCCGGCGTGACCATCGTGATTGTGCGGGACGACCTGGTCGGCCACGCGCGGTGAGCGGCAGCGGGGCGGGCGGAGCGGGGCACCAGGGCTTGCTCTGCTGCAGCTGCAGTGGCGGCGACTGAAGCAGAGGCCGTGGTTTCAGGCGCATTGCCGCATGCCCGGATCACGCGTGCTCACCTTGCAGACCTTTGGTGGGCTGCGGGCACACACACACACACAGCGGATCTCTCCACCCACCCTGGCAGGCCCATCACCCCTGTGATGCTGGACTACAAGATCCAGGCGGACGACAAGTCGATGTACAACACGCCCCCCTGCTGGTCCATCTACATCGCCGGCCTCGTGTTTGCCAAGATGCGCGCCGACGGCGGCCTGGCCGCGGCGCTGGCCAACAACGAGAAGGTGGGGCAGTGGGGTGGGAGGGATGGGCGGGGAGGTGGGTGGGTGGGCATGGATGTGCTCTGGTGCATGCGGGTGCAAGACAAGGCGGCCCGGCTCCCGTCCAGCCGCCCAGCTGTGCCGTCGTCAGCCGCTGAGCCTCCTGCTCTGCCCTGCCTCCCTCTGAGCGCAGAAGGCCAAGGTGCTGTACGACGCAATTGCGGGCAGCAACGGCTTCTACAACAGCCCCGTGGACCCGGGTGCGCGCACCTGTTGGGCGCACCTTGCTCCCAATTTTGACAACAGCACACACGGCAGCTGAGGGTGCCCAGAGGTCAACTGCTGCTGATGATTGCAGCATGACATGCCATGCCCACTAGGGTCTCGTCGTGGCCGCTGCCCAGCATCACCTGCCCATGCTTCTCACCCCTGCCCCGCCTGCCCCACCCCCCCTCTTGTCCCCTCCGCAGCGGTGCGCTCCCTCATGAACGTGCCCTTCACCATCCCCTCCAACCCCGACCTGGAGAAGGAGTTCATCGCGCAGGCGGCCAAGCTGGGCATGGTGGGTGGCACAGGGGGCGGGGAGGGTGTGAGGGCTGGTGCGTGCCGGGGTGAGGGGCGCTTGGGGATGCGCCTGGGTGTACGTGAAGGGCTCTGGTGGGACGGCTGCCCGGCTGAAGCTGCCTGTTGCATGTGCAGGGACACCTGCCGCTTGGGTTTGTGCTCTGCCAACAAGCGCATCCCCGCACCCTCCGCTTTGTGGCGTGCAGATCCAGCTCAAGGGCCACCGCAGCGTGGGCGGCATGCGCGCCTCCATCTACAACTCCATGCCCCTGGAGGGTGTGCAGCAGCTGTGAGCGGCGGGGGGCGACTGATGTGTGGGGGTTGGGGTGGGGGGTGGCAGTGGCAGGTGGCACAGAGCACGAGGTGGCATGGCAGGCAGGGCAGGTGGCATGGCATGGCATGGCAGGCACGAAGTGTGGAATGGCATGTCTAGTGGCATGGCATGGAACAGCATTGCACATGTGCCCAGCGGCATGGCATGCTGCATGCTGGTCCCTATGGCTTATTGTGTAAAGCCATCGTGGGATGCCTGCTGCAGCCAAGAGGGCTGCACATGCTTTGTGCGGCCTGTATCCAACCACTGTCTCCCATTGCGCACTCCCTTTCCGTGCTGCAGTGCGGCATTCATGCAGAAGTTTGCGGCGCAGCACGCCAAGTGATTCCGCACTGCTATGACGGCATGAACACGACATGTCTTGGGTGCAACTCCACGTTTTCTCGACCCTGCGTTGCGATCCAACCCTTTTGCCACGCTCCCCTTTGTGCACTGTTCTTCCCCTATGTCCCTTGTTTCCTATTGAGTAACGAATGAGAGAGTTCGGTAGAACAGGAAGTGACAAAATTAGGGCAGGCGTACAGCTGGCTGCAGCAACTGCCTATCGCCCGGGCAGCCGCTCTTTTCGGATGTTTTCCAGCGCTGCCGCCTGTGCGTCATACCGGACCTGCAGCTGGCTGAGCGCCTCGGTGCACAGCCTGGGTGCACTCGGGTCGCTGGATGAGCCGTCCGCAATGTACCTGCAGAGAGTGTGTGGTTGGAGTGGTTGGGAAAGGGCAGGCGCGCCGCTACAAGCCCATGCAGGCTACGCACCACAACAAACCAACGACAACGGACACTGCCCGGTAGCGCGCACATGTAGGTGGACAAGATTGTGATTCGTTCAAGCGGCATCACAAAGATGCCTGCAGGGGGTGGAGTTGTGAGATGCCTAGGTTGGCAGGCAGGAGGTTGGCAGGAGGGGCCAGGGTGCTGGTGCTGCATCAGTCGCATGACAGGCAGCACCAGCGCCAGCCCACCCGGCAGCTCCCCTACCCACCTTCTTTGCGGGTGGGCAGCTCCTCCAGCTTGGCCAGAGTGTCCGAGCCCTCTGTCACCTGCAGGGGGAGGGCAATGGCAGACTGGCTCTGACACCAGCCACGCAGCCGAAGTGCTGCCAATGCGTCCACACGGCCCAGCGAGCGTAGCACAGAGCAGCATGATGCATGATGCACCGCAGCACAGCACAGCACAGCGCAGCGCAGCGTACCAGGCCGAAGATAGTGTATTGTTTATCAAGATGCGGGGCAGGGCCCAGCAGCATGGAGAAGGAGCTGCCGCCGCTGTTGGGATCTACGGGGCAGGGGAGCACGGCAATGCAGGCCGAGGCAGGGTTGAGGGCTTGAGCTGGTGTGCGCGATGGGTTCCAGCATCACCAACTGCAGCGTATATGCCTCTCAGGTGCACCAGCCGACAGCCCCACGCCCCCCACGCCCTCGGCGCCCCACCATCGTAGCGCGCCATGGACAGGATGCCCCGCCGGTCGTGCCGCACGCTGTCATGAACCTCCAGCGGCACGCGCCGTTCTGCCACCTCCTGCAGGCATTGAACGAAGCAGCGGCAGGGGAAGTTGCGTCAGACGGCACTGCCGCTTGAGAACGAAGTGTCTGACAAGCAGCCATGCTGCTTCAGCCTGCGGTGTCGGGGCTTTGCAGGCTGGGCATGACAACAACCTTTCCCCCCCTCCCCCCACCGCTCACACGCTGCAGGCTGCTCATGGGTGCGGTGCGCCTCTCCACGCCGTCCACTTGCGCCACAAAGCCCTTGTCCACGCGGAAAATGTGGTTGGTGTTGTACAGCCCCAGCTCAACGCAGCGCTTGATGTGCTCCACGGTCTTTGGAGCCGCCTGTGGGTGGAGGCACATGGAGGCGCGAGGCGTGGCACACCGACTGCTGGGCAGGCATGGCATGAGAGGCACACATGGCAACAGGTTCAGCCACTTCCACACACACCCCATCAGCAGCTGTACCCCTGCACACCGCACCTTGGGATAGAAACCAAAGTGGATGTCGCCGTGCGCCGTCTGAAAGACAACACGCTCCCGGCTGAGCTGGGTGAGGGGGGTGTCGGCTTGAGCGGCAGCGGGCGGCACTGCCGCCGCCAGCGCAAGCAACAGCAGCAGCGGCCCTGCAAGCGCTGTAGATCGCATCACTGGCATATCAGGCCTTCGTTCAGGGTGTGCAGGGGAGCCGCAGGCGCTGCAAACGACAAGTCGCGACAGGACGCTCGCCCCCCAAAGCTTAGCAGATGTCATGCGTTTGTTGCGACGTTCACAGCATGAGCGGTGCGGCGTGATCTCACAGAACCGCTGACGGATGCCATCCCCCGGCCTGCTGCGCTGCCGCTGCCGACTCGGCCCGGCTCGACCGACGGCTGCTTGGGTCCTGATACATGCTGGCAGGGCAGCCACTGCTATGACGACAGAAAATTGCAGGATGAACACTTTCCAGCAGATTCAGCAGATCAGGCAGGGGGGGTTGGCGCACTTAAGCAAACACAGCAAAAAGCAAAGCGCGAAAAGCAGTGGCTCGCTGGGCGTAAAAGGAGCAAGTTGCAACGCATGCCAAAACACAGGGTGTGTACAGAGTGTGCGAGTATGAATTTGTACAAAGGAAAGAAGTGGCACGCCAGAATGCGGGAGGTCACAGCACTGGCACACGGGCACGATGCTGGGCGGCAAGGACTGAAAGACTGCCGGCTTGCAATGGCAGCCGCGCTGGCGCTCGCGAGGTGGGGCAACCCCTGCAGAGCTGCCCTCACCAGTTCCCATCAGTCATGGCGCGGCGCAGCGCCGCCTGCTGCTCCAGGCCGAAGCCTATGTACTCCATGAATCGTTGCATGCCGCCGTACCGCTCCTTGAGGTACTGCCGAGGGGTTGGGATTGGAGGTGGGATGGCAGAGAAGGTCGAGCGGTGGGTGCAGCAGAGGAATGCACATGGCGGTGCAGCCAGTTCCAGGCACCTGGAAAGCCAGGCCACTGCCGAGCGTGCACAGCTCATCGCCATCAAAATCGTGCGCACACATGTACACGCCCGCCCTGCGTCGCCAACCTGCATGAGGCCGCGCATGGCTTCCGGGGGTGCGGCTGCAAACACCTCCTGGTCCATGCCTGCAAGGTCGTCATCCTTCTCAATGCCGCCCAGCGCCACCTCGTGCACGCCGTCAGAGCTGCGGTGAGTGGAGCGAATCGTGGAGAGGTGGGGGTTAAGGCCAGGGGCATGTGTGCCAGCTCTACATGGAGACCTCAGAAATGGATGGGGTGCACGCGGGGAAGTGAGGTGGAGAACAGCACGTGCGGCATTTTGTTACAACATGTTGAAAGCTACCCACTGCAGCCCCTCAAGCTACCACACACTCACCGGATGTAGTCGGCCACGATTTCGTCCTCGCTCAGCCCGCAGGCCGCCAGCACCAGCGCCGCAATGAGCCCTGTGCGGTCCTTGCCCAGCTTGCAGAAGAACATGCAGGGCTGGCGCGCCTGCAGCGAGGCGGTGATGACCTGCCGGGCAACATGGAGAGGCATGGGAGCGGGGCGGGTGGGGTGGGGCTCACAAGCCCTTCACAAGCCCTTCACAAGCCCTGCCTGCTCAGCTGCCCACTCCCGTTAGCATGACTGTGCCAGCCCTCACCTGCAGCGCCTTGGCAATGTCCGCCTGCGAGGTGTCCACCAGGATTTGGTAGATGAGCAGCAGCCCGCCGCGGTTGATCTCCCTGCAGTGCACAAGCAGGATGGCAGGGCATGGGCACGGCATCAGCACACTGCCCCCGGGGGGTCGGACAAACCAACGCAACATCAAGTCAGCTGCTGGCTTTCGGCCGAGTTGATACAGGGCTGGCATGGGCCCCAGAGGCATCCACACCCAGCCCCACCCCCCAGCTCACGGCATGAGCACGCCGTGCATGTCCTTGCGGTTGCCCCACAGCTTGTACCAGCCTGCCCACAGCAGCGAGGACACCGGCAGCTTGCTGCAGCAGCGAGTGAGCGGGGATTTCGCCATTCATGGCCATGCATGCATTCATACTGCACAGGCACTAGCACAGGTAGCAGTCATTCCAGGACGAACAGCAGGCAACCACCCTGCTGTGCTGCACAGCAGCGCAACTCAGCAGGCCACCATCCACCCAGGGCAGCACCGCGCGCACGTCATCATGCCGCGTATGACGCGGGAGCGCTCCATGAGGGAGATGCGGTGCAGCTGGATGTCCTGCAGGTCCACGCCGTGCAGCGCCGCGTTGTGGTCCACCGACACCTGGGGGCAAGGCACAGGGGAGTGGGGTGGGGCGCACGAGACATTTAGGGCGGCATTACTTCGGGGGGGCGGGCTTGTAGGTCATGTGATGGCAGCCGCGCACGACGCCAACCCGCAGCAGCACCAGCCATTGTGCAACCCCAGCCGACCATCCAGCCATGCTCAGGCCCAGGCCTCACTGCCGTACCTGCACCACCGCTCCATACGAGTCATATGTCTTGATAACGCCATTGCTGAGCATCAGGCTCCAGGCCGTGTCCTCCCTGTGCTCCTCGCTGGACCGGAAGTCAACCAGCTGCGGTTGGGGAGCAGGGACGCAGCTTTGCCGAGGCCAAGACGCACTGCTGTGCAGGGCAGCACAGTGCTCTGCTGGTGCATGCGCGACAGGCTGCTCAGTGCTGCTGCTCCACGGATCACAGCCTGAGCTTCCCAGCCTGTCCACTGTTGCATCCACCTGCTCTCACCTGCTGCACCTGCAGCTCACGCCGCAGCAGCAGCACGTCCTCCAGGCTGGCGTGGGCGGGCGAGCCGGAGCGGATCAGACGGCCTGCACGGGGGCGGATAATCGCATCATGAAATCGTACGAAGTGGCTTCCATGAGGTAAGCAACACATGCACGCTGCAGGCGGGGCGTGCCCCCCCCGCCATGCCGCAGCGACGCAAGCCCGCAGGCCCATCCACCCAGCCAGCACCGACCATGCCTGCCGCCCACCTGGCTTGAGGGCGGGCGAGGCCTCGGCCAGGTCCCTGGCATTCAGGATGTTGGTCAGCTGCGACAGGTGCTTGGCGCTGGGGGACGGGTGGACAGCCTGCGCCACCGCAGCCTTGGCTCGTGCCTTGTCCGCAGCCGCGGCCGCTGCCGCCGGGTCCTCCATGCCGCTCCCCAGCGTATCGCTGCTATGCAGGGCGCGGGCCTGCTGCGGCAGCTGCCACTGCTGCCGCTGCTGCTGGGCTGTGGCGGAGGCCGTGTCACGTGGGCTCAGGTGCCCCAAGAGGTACACCAGGCGTCTGTATGGTGGGGAGGGCAGGCGGTGGAACGCGCTGACGGCCGGTGACGGTGACCGCGCGCGTGCAGGCGGCGGCGGCGGTGCCAGTGGGTGCTGGCCCCCTCTGGCGGAACGTGCAGCACCCCTGACACTGTCAACCGATCGCCAGCAGCATTTGCAGGGCACCTGGGGGCGTGGGAGGCGAGTGTTGGGCTGGAAAGTGCGCGCATTCGGCTGGGCACTGCCCAGATCGCCCTCGCAATTGCAAGAGGCACGGGAAGAGCGATCGGGACGCAACCGCGCTCCTGGGGTGCTCTCCTTCATGGGGACCATGTCGGCAGTCGGGCTGGAGGCTGTCATGACAGGGGTCCTGGGCCGCTCAGCAGCACCGAGCATCGCTTATCCATAAAATTTCAAGACTAGCAGGGGCCAGGATGGGCAAGGCGGGAAAGCGGCAGAAGAAGTTTATACAAAAGGGCGGCCTGCAGGCCGCCATCAAGCACCGGCGCACCGGTCAGAAGGTTCGGCGGGCCAAGGCCGCGCAGGCAGACCGCGGTGAGGCTGCATTGCATGGCCGGCTGCTCGTCCTGCTCGCCAGGGGCCCGGCGCCGCGGCAGCATGCTGCAGGTGCAGTTGCATGGCACGCATGCATATGCCGATGGCCCGTCGACAGCAGCCAGGCCGCCGCCGCCTCGCCGCCGCCGCTGCCGACGCCGCCGCTGCTCACTGGCGGGCAGCCCTGCTCCCTGCCCTGCTGCCGCAGCCGGCAAGCGCGCGCCTGGCGATGACTCGGGCAGTGAGAATGAGGGGCAGCAGCCGCGCAAGGCTCTGGAGGACATGAGCATTGACGAGTTCCTGCAGGGCGGCTTCATGGAGGCGGCGCCCGCCGGCGGCGCTGGGCCAGGCGACGCCAGCGACGGTGCGCATTTGGGCCTGTTTTGGGGGGGTTGTAAGGGCGAGGGCGGAGGTGGAGTGATCTGGCAGAACAGTGCGTTGTGCAGGATGCCAGACAAAATGCATTGCGCCCCGGCCCGTTCCGGTCCCCACAACCCTCATCATGTTGCCCCGCTCCCTGCGTGTCGCCTGCCTGCAGACTCCGACCTGTCCGACAGCGACCCCGACCTGGGCGGCAGCAGCGAAGAAGAAGAGGATGAGCAGCAGCGGCGGCCGGCCGGCAAGCAGCAGCCGGCAGCCAAGCAGCAGCAGCAGCAGCAGCAGCAGCAGCAGCAGGCGGTGGGCAAGAAGCGCAAGCAAGCAGAGGCGCCGCCGCCCGCTGAGAGCGAAGAGGAGGAGGAGGAGAGCGATGGGGAGCCGGTGGTCAGTGATGACGAGGACTTTGAGGAGGATGAGGGCAGTGAGGATGAGGGCAGTGATGAGGAGGACGATGAGGAGGCTAGCGAGGGCAGCGGCAGCGAGGATGAGGAGGCGGCTCCGGCGGGCAAGGGCAAGGGCGGGCGGGCGGCGCTGAAGCGTGAGATGGAGGAGCACAAGGCGCAGCTGGAGCGGCTGCGGCAGCAGGACCCCGAGTTCTTCGCCTACCTGCAGGTGGGGGCCGCCTGTGTACCAGTGTACCAGTCTCTACCAACCTGATGGCTGCGCCCTGGGCCGCCTGCTGGGAGGGTGTGTGTGT